>CM037785.1:34414278-34464278 GCA_021229015.1 Solen grandis
GAAATGATCTATTACGAAAATAAAATTAGCAGTTTCATACAAAAGATATTCAGAGTTGTCACCAGTGATCTAGCCACGATCAAACCACACTAAGATATTATAGCCATATATCTTATATGAAAGTTTGATCAAAATTGCATAATAAATACTAAGAGATAAACCATGTAAAGTCATAACTCCTAGCCCAAGTATGCAATATCAATCGTGATCGGATACTGCAAAAGGTTATAGACAAAAATTGTCCGTATGATTGATCTAGATCGCTGCTTAAGTCTAAACATACTTATTTGGGATGACGGACAGACAAAGGGCAACTTCATGGTTAGCTAAAAAGAAAATAAAACTGAATTTTGACTATTACAGAGAATGAGACAAATTCATTTTGACTAAAACATGTAAATTTAGCTTCAAATAAATATCACGGTAAACTATATTTCACCACCAAAAAAGAGGAGAGACAAATTTAAATCCTAACAAATAAGGAAATGCCATTTTCCAAAAATGTGGAAAGAAAACAATTGACCACCAACAAATGACACCAACTAAACTTAGTACGAGTCAAATTAAATTTGACTTCCAAATACATGATGAGTTTTGATAAATGTGACACCAACTCAACCTTGAAACACAATGGCAAAACAACAACTATCCAGTCTGCAATATATGTGAACTATGTCTCGTTGTGAAAGGAACTCAGCCTTAAGATAAACATGTTAAGTTCAAATGAAAGCCTTACACAAAGCCCATGAAATATCTTTTTTCATACTTTACTTTTACAATAGTTTTGACTCAACTATATATACAGTAAAATTGAGACAATCTGACTAAGATTGGATAGTCACTCATTAGACTTTTAAGAATTCACTGAATATCAAATGAACACATTAAAACATTAAATAGCTGTATGATACTGTTCAGTAGACTGACTTGCATTCTCTGCCTTACTAATATGCATTATCACATTCTTATAAAGCACAAACATATATGGTGCATTCCTGGGACACACATGTAATTAATTCTGATAGTACTCTACCTAACTATACGTAAGTACTTTGTATCTTAGTCAGACCTGCATCTTACATAGGTGTCACTTTAAACATTTGTATGCTAGCATACATCCACGGACTCAGGGTTAGAATTATAATTTTAGTTGCAAAACCATTCTGTTAAGTCAGGTTGACAAAACATGAAGGGTGTTTATCTTTAACAAATACAATACATGTACCAACAAACTGATTGGACTTTAGTCTATTATTTACCAAAATCACATTTTTTCAGTGAAAATTACCAATATTTAAATTTCACTTTGCAATGCTGTTTTTATCTCTTGATGACTCAAAACTTTCCTCATAATCTTTCTTAATATTCACCCCGTTATTGTCTACAATCTTTCCGTTGTGTTCCTTCTTTATTGTATTTTCTCTTCATTGCAGTTTTAAGTGTTTTTTTCAACCACTTCCTGATTAGCTTCGGCGTAACTATCTGTCGGTTTGAAAAAACCTTTTTTGTCTCCTTCCTTCTCATCTTCATCCGTTTTCTCTAAATCACAATCATTTTTACTTTCTTTATCGCCATCACATATATCAAGATTATTTTCTGAGACAATTCCAGAATTGTTTAGTTTTTCAGCATTTTCATTTATTTTCTGGTGCATATATTTCAATTTCTTTTTTATTCAAATCTTCATTTTCTACAACAGTGGGATTATCGTTATCCTCAGGTAAATCATCATTTTTGGAATTTGGAGATTCTTCATAACTAACACAAGGTTTATCGTCCTGATCAGACACATTCTTAGACACACAACTCTCTGGCACTGCAGGACATTCTTCCATGGCCTCCTTGTCATCGTCAATACTTTCAATAGAAATACATCATTATCTCCGAAATGTATCTCTGACACCAAATTACTTCTTCATCTTGATTTTGTTCATCATTCAAGTCACTTTTATCGCTCTCTCACATTTGTCTGCTTCTATATTTACCTTGGTTTTATCACAAATGATTTTATTTTCATCTGCACCAGTATTATCTACCTTTCCGTCCTCATCTGTCTGCTTTATATCGATTTTGCATTCATCTTCAATTTTATCCTTGTCTTGTGAATCAATATCATTACTTTTTTGATCATCATCTATCTTCTTTTCGTCCTTGTTTACTGAATCAATAGAACCTTCACATGCCCTACTACCATTAATCTGTATATCGGTATTTTTTTCAACTGCTCCAGTATTCACTCCTTTTTCATCCTCATCTTCCTGCTTTGTGTCGGGCTTGCACTGATCTTCACTTTCATCTTTGTTTTGTGAATCAGTAATGTCAGCTTTTTTATCATCATCTATCTGCTTTTCGTCATTGTTTTGTGAATTAGTAGAGTCTTCACATTCATCTTCAATTTTATCCTTGTCTTGTGAATCAATAACATCATTTTCTTGATCATCATCTATCTGCTTTTCGTCCTTGTTTACTGAATCAGTAGAACCTTCACATGCTCTAACACCATTTATTTGCATATCAGTATTCTTTTCAACTGCATCAGTATTTATTTCTTCTTCGTCATCATCTGTTTGCTTAAATTCAGGCTTGCATTTATCTTCCTTTTCATCCTTTTCTTGTGGATTAGTTACATCACTTTCTTTATCATCACCCATCTGTTTTTCATCCTCGTTTTGTGAATCAGTAGAACATTCCCCTTCCCTACCATCATTTACCTGCATTTTGGTTTTTTCTTCTCCAGCAATTAGATCGTTCTCATTTTCATCAGACTTCTTTTTTTCTTCACTCATTTGAGTATCTTTCGATTGAGTATCCTCAACTTTTGTACTTATGGACGGAGTCTTTTCCACTTCTTTAGAAGAATCATTTTTGGCGTGCTTGTCTTCAGAATCACCAGAACTCTGACTGGTTCTGTGCATCATTAACTTTTTTTTCATAAAGTCCTGTTCGCAGAATGCTCCATGTCCTCGGTGTGTTAATAGTGGTTCAGAATGTGGCTGAATGGGTCGCGCAAGTCCAACTGGGGTTTTCCACAATTTAACCTTGTCCTCCATGATCCGACGATCTTTTTCAGCTTTCTGAAGTTTATCTGCAGCTTCCTGAAATATATTGTTGCTGTATATATCTTACAGTTTATTTCTTGTTAACTTCTTACATAATTCCTTCTAAAATTACGATGCTTAGAAAAGCTAAATTCTAAAAGAGATTAACATTACTCTTAATAATAATCAAGAGTGTTTTGACGTCATCAGCAATGAATTACGACAATTGTTAACTTTTTTCATGATTTCTTTTTCAATAAAATCTAAATACATTTAAAAGAATGAAATATGTGTTCGATGCATTCCAACAGTACATCATTCAGCCGTATTGCGATATATGCAGTGAATTACAAACTGTGATGATATATGCATGGTGAGTTATATGCACCTTTCCCAGACTACCAACGAAGTGAATGCAAAAATTGTTAGTAAAAGCGAGATGGTATTATGGGTTTATAGTTTATGTCGTTAACTGCTAATTTTAGATTTATTCTGAAATTGAAATACATGTACATTGTAATCACATGCACACCTTCATGCTTGTTCAATGTTTGGTTTTCCTGTAGAAAAGGCATGCATTATTTTAATTTAAATAACGGTGTTTATGTACTCTTTGGTGTGTGTAAATGTAGTTTATGAAATCAAGTCAAAAAAGTAGGTTATTTTATTTTTGTAAACTGAATGAAACTTGAAACAAAATAAAAACTGCAAAAGTTATCTCCCCTAACTCAACTGTTCTTTGACTTCAATGGTAGCTTGCATACACATGCAACACAATTTTAAATGTATGGTTTTTTTTTTGCAGGACCTCTTTACTATTGCATACTAAGAGACCCTGATATAACAAATATGTTCATTTTGACAAAAGCGTTAGAGTAACAAAGAGGTTTTTGTCGCAAAAGTCAATAATCTATCATGAAACTTGCTAATAACATGCGGTATATATTATCTGAATAATACTTCTATGCAATACAATCCTACATATATAAACTGTTATAATGGCCTTTAATCCCGGGAACATTTACGCGAGTATATATTCTATTGCACACCGATTTTTTTTACCGTCTATTCAGCTAGTGATGCGTGTTTGTTCATAGGATTTCTATAAAAAAGGGAAATGATTTGTAAATTAGGACAACTATCCAGGTAAATAAGAAAATTAAAAACAGGAGAGAGAACTAAAACGTGTAACCACCATTAGAGATGTTGAGCTGGTAGGTGGAATCGATTTATTGACTAAAAAAAGCAATGTCTTAAGTTGTATCAATTTTGTGCAGCACTAAACCCTGAAATAAAACGACGATTTCTTTAATATTTCATACTCTTTCTGTTCTAGAGACATTCATTTTAGTACTGGCTATTACTCATGGTACGTAGACCTGTGCAAATCATCGTAAGGACAATACCCTGCTCTGTTTTCTGACACTAAATTGAGTAGCCAATAACAACAGTTGACTTCAGCATGTCACAGTAAACGATGGTCAACATATACCCGCTGAAGTTCGTTACTTTATACCCATAATTCATATTTTGAATTTAAAAGTTATTGGCATATATATATATATATATATATATATATATATATAAATGACAAAAGCATGATTCTTCCTAACCTGCATTTTGCTGGCTGCTGCTGCTCTCTCGCGCTCCAGTTGTTCCAGCCTGTCTTTGGCTTCACGCAGCAGACGTTCTTGCTCTTTCCTGTCTGATTCCAGAACTGCTTTCTGCTCTCGTTCAGCTTCTAACAACTGTTCTTGTTTTTGCTTGAGTTTTTCGAGTTCCTCTCGTTTTTCAAATTCTTCTTCTAATAATCTGGTGATATAATGTTTGTTTAAATTAATAATATAACAAAATAACGATGTTTATTGATTGTCCTCATTTAAATGACAGTATTTCATTATATTGATTAAATTAATAGTTAAACCTATTTAGTCTATTACAATATAATAATACATATATACTCAGAGAAAACTTTACACCACTTTGCATCAACGCAAAATTTCAAACTCAACAGCAGACCTGAAATGTATCGGATATGCATCGTTCAGGTAGATCGAAGAAGCAAATACGACAACACAATGGCGTCATTTACGTCAGAGACCTCTCTAAATACGAAATAATCTCCTGAGAAACCACGAAAGTAATACTTTTTTTCAAACATATAAAAAACTGTTTCTAAAACCTTTCGTGTAGTACATGTATATAAGTTTGATGTCAGAAAAGGAATGTAGCAATTTCCTTCAAAACAAAACTTAACATATTTTGAAGTCTTTCTGAAAAGTTTATACCTAAGTTATACCAAGTGTAAAAACAAACACTGTAAACCAGGAAATTATTTCGCGCATTTTAAGTTAAGCGGGCTACTTCCGCCAAAGGAAAAAGCCGCGAATCACTCTCCTACCATAAAACGCGAAAATTAGTCGTTACAGGAAGTTTGACTCTTTTTAACTTCCATGTTTGTGTATACGTGTGTTACTTCAGTTCTTTGTGAACGGGTGTGAATTTCATCAGCCGAATGTAAATGGAAGTGCTACAAATTGCAGACGACGTGATTTTTGTGTGCATTATTCAATACTTGACAATATGTGTCGGTACACATTCTAGTACATGCCACCACAAAATATTATTGTATTTATTAGGATAAAGCTTATGTTTTGTTATGTCTTCATTTTTGCTTGATTTTTGTGGCGCAAAATAATTACGTATGGACATCCTGCCGTACTAACCATTAATACTAGTATACAAATAATTCCTTTCAACAGCAGCTAGTCTAAAAACTACTCAAACTAGTAACTAAAAACTGTTCACTCATATACAATGACCGCTGACCAGAAAACAGAAAAATAACAGTTAAATATATTGGAGTGCCGTGCCATGCTATTCAATAATTACATTTTGTTAGTAGCGTATATTGAATCGCGGGATTCGCAGTTTGCTCAAATTCGCGAAGTAGTACGCCGCGAATATGTCTAGACACATAAAAATGCGACGTTTTATTCTGGTTTACAGTATTTACATTGGCATATCTTCTTTTTTTATCAACTGACCTCGTTTATGACAGTTTATTGGTATTCTCCGTTATGTTAACGTTTTACAAAGCAAGTTTGAGTATGAAGTTAATTCATCATAAATTATGCTCTAAATGTAGGAGAGGTATAAAATATGTCACTTGTACTTCCTTGTCATAAAGCTAGCTCTTGTGACGTCGTGATAAACGTTTCAAACTTGTATAGTTCTATTCCAGCATGGTGCAGTATGTATACTTGGTTAAGTTTGGCGCCCAAGGTAAATAACTCAGAGTTTAAGAGGCGATGGCACCATTAGAAAGTCCAAAGGTATGCATACTCAAAGAATCTGAGGACAGATTCTTGAAAGGAGGGTGTCCTTGATGTATGAAATTGTACTTATATTTCATATGGAGCAAGCTTTTGTGGTAAAGTGTACGACATGCATAGCGAAGGTTCTGAGTTCAATCCAGCTTGGAGTAGTATGTATTAAATAAAACTTAGATACAGTGCCGAATGTATATGTTTATGTGAAAGCTCTCGTTTTCAACAAGACCAATCACAGGTCGGAACTTGAAGTAATTGAACCGCTACAGAAATACATCAAGTATCAAATATATCTCAAATATGGGGGAGGAGCACACTTATTACGTGTTTACATTATCCTGTAAAGTTTTAGATAACTAATTGTCATTTACATACTTCCGTCAAATGATTAAAATAACATATTGCATACAAAACCTAAATGAATGCACAGGACTTTTTAGAAAACATATACTTTACTTAAAGTACCCGAACAATGCTCCAAATAAGATTATATAGAAACATATTATATATACATTTTCAACGTTATTTCCTTCTAGTTATGGAAACCATAGAGATACTTTACCTGGCTTGCAGTGCCCTGACGATCTCCTCGTCCTTTTTAGCCTGCCGCTCCTCGGCCAGAAGGCGTTCCAGCTCACGTTTTATGGCCTCCAGTTCACGCAGTCTCTGTTGCTCTGCTTCTCTCAACGCTTGTTCCTCGGCAAACCGTGCTTCTGCATCCAACCGTAGCTGTGAAAACATTTGAATGTATATTTAAATATGTATGACATCAAAGTCACACTGCTTCAATAAGTAAATATAGGACTACATTAGACTCGCTCATGTGACGTCATATTCTGTTCCTTTCAGCTTCAATGTCTCAAATGCAGTTCATAGTGATCCAACCAGTATAGCGATGGCTGAAATTAAGTTCAAGGTCACTGTTACTAAAATTAGAGAACCGGAACAGATAGATGTATTGGAATTTTGGTGAACTGGGAAAAAGGATGTTGCAGGAGACGTTAAGCTCCAGTTTACTTTCATCTTGAATGAACATACGTTAAAACATATATCGATATGTTTTCTCCTCTCCTCGCACATTCTATGAAATATCGCATTCACTGCATCTTTCAATCACACTAACTTGATGTTGTTGTTGTGCTACAGTTACGTCGACTGGACAGTTTAATCAGTCAAGCATTGCAGGTGGAGGAAGACCCCGATTACGTAGAGACACTCAGCCAACTTGTTTTTAATACTAATTATCTATTCTCGTTACCCAACTACTCTAGATGTAAGAGAATGTTTACAAACGGATAGGATGAGAACCGACACGTTACTATGGTTTTTCAGCCAAACATTGAAACAGGCTGCGTGTGACCCGTTAGTTTGTTTGTCTGCTAAAGTTACATTCGGTTCCTCGGTTATATTCGGATCTATCTTCTTTTCAAGATCACCCCTTTTAGCAATTTATGCCAGAAAGATAAATTATCTCCCTTTGAAATACAAGAGACATGTTAAAATTTCCGTTTATGGTTTAGGACAAGTGGTTGCTAGACGGAGGTTAAATGTTTAATAAAACAGTTTTGTTGTTGTTGTTTTGTTCTGTTGTTTTTTTAGGTGACGGATTAAACGGACTTGCTGCTTAATCCAGTCGGCTGCTTAAACAAGGTCAACTATACATAGGAAGATCAATTTTCACAAGTTTCAAAGAAACAGCAACTGCCAGTTTTTGTTGCCTTCTATGCACATTTTTTTTTATCCTCCAATAAGAAGACTTAAGGAAGTTGTTTGCATAAAAAATGATTCATCTATGCAATTAACGTCTATCTTCCTTTATCGTGTTTACTTTAGAACATTACTGAAGCAATGGGATTCTTTTCTTTTTATAAATCGTTGTTAATCGTGAGAATCCTGTTTGCTGACGGCCAGGAAAATTCTTTCGTTGCGCTTGAAGATCACGTTTGTTTGTTGTTTTAACATGGTTCAAAGAATATACGTAAATGCATTTCATAGAAACAAAATTTTATATTCATGAGAAAATAATACAGACATATCCTTACATAAATATCTCACCTAATTAAAAGCAGAAAACAATGATAAGATGAATAACATGCTATTACATACCCGACGTTCTGCTTCGAGTTGATCCGCACTTGCTTTCAGAAGGGCCTCGTCTTCCAGACGTTTCTGATAATGAAAAAGCAATATTGATATTAACAGCTGAATAAACCGATAAAAATAGTTTTACAACGATTTTGAAACTAAGTTAGAAGATTTTAATTTTGATGGCGGCGTATGTGGTCATTGTTGGGATTTGGAGGGGTGGGGGTGCTTTGTGTACAGTACTCTTTCACAGACGTGTCCGGGAAGCAAAACCGGGACGCATTTGTGAAAATTTGAAGTGCAGATGCGAAGTGCGTTCCCCACTACGCTGTTTAAGCAACAATTTAGTAGCAATGATTTCATGAAGTCGGCTACAGGAGGATGGGTTTCACTAAACCCCACAACGCTGTAGGTTCGAATCCCGACGGAGTCATTAATATTTTTTCATGTAAAAAAGCCTTACTGATGGCTTGCGGTAGGTCGGTGGTTCTACCCGAATGGTTTTCTCCAGCTGGACGTGCCTATATGTCTGAAATACTGTCGCAGGACGGTTAACTCCAGTACAATAACAAGAGGAGGGACGGGTTGTAATATTAAGTACATGAATTCTTAGTTTGTTTGTTTGTTTGTTGGGTTTAACGTCCCACCGACAATATTTCAGTCATTTGGAGAAGATATCTACTTGAGACAGATATTGTGCTGCCACACTGCAGTATCACGCTGTAGACATGTGGCATGATACCACACCTTGTCACATTGTCCTGACACCGGGCCAACCAGTCCTGTAACTACCCTTATATGCTGAGCGCCAAGCAAGGGAGCTATAACAGTACCATTTTTTTACGACTTGTCGCGGCCAGGGAACGAACCCACGACCTCCCGCTCCCGTGGCGGACGTTATAACCACTTGGTCAACCGGGGACGGTAAAGTTTTCTTAGTATAGGGAACCGTAAACACAAGTTCAATTGCATAGAGAGGTACTGATTGTTTACTACAGGTAAATGCCACCTCAGTGGTATTTAAACAAAGGGGCAGATTTACCCTCTTCTCCTCATCTAGTTCCGATTGGTGCCTGCTTGCTTCTTCTGCCCTCAACCGCGCCTCCTCCTCCGCTTGGCGTTTCTTCTCTATCCGGGCATAGCACCTCTCCCGTGCGGCCTCGCGCTGTATGTTTGGGCTCTTCCCTACACGGCCCAAGGCCATTTCGATGGCTGAATAGGGAAAATAATCAAATCTCTTTATCCGTATCTGTTTCTTGTCATAATCTTAAAGCTGGTATAAGTGCATGACAAAAAAATTGATACGGCTTTGCAAAAATTCTTATCCGAATGGAGGAAATTGAACCATAACACTCGGACCTGGAGCTATGTTCTCTTTGATTCATGCCCCCTCCATGGCATCATTATTAACTTCTTCTCTTCATCAACGTCTTCTCCTCATTTCCTCATTAAACCATTTATACTAGTGAGTTTCTGTTTCTAGCAGTTTCTTCAAATATTCTTATATTTAGAACACCTTTTTTTCTAAAATATGATATCTATCAACATAATCATTCTTCCTTGTTTGCATTCATATGGTTTTTAAGCATGGTTCGTTACTCAATATACCTTGCCTTATTTACAAACACCAATACCTTGAGACAACGCGGAAATAAATCCTTAAAGGTTCTTTTTATCAGTAACTTACCTGACACCCATTCGTTTTTTGTCCTTACATCCGGGGCGCTCATATCGTAAGGTTTCTTTGTCGTGGTGATTACGAATCTATTTGGTCTATTCGTAGGCCTGTCTGCGGGAACCTGGAATCCGGAAAATAAACATGGTCTATACGGTCGTTTTATCCATCGCATTACATCAGATTTAAACAAAAAATTTAATATTTCCTTATGTTATTATCTAATTGATGCATATATCAGCTAACTGATTCCTGTTGAGGGTAAACATCAATTGAAAGAGTAGGTATTGATTCGCTTTTTACTGAATTAACCTATAATGATCGTTCATCTAAAAGGAATTCCCGTATGTTTCATAATAGCATACACGATTGATACAAAAAACGTGTTTTATGTTTAGACTTTGTTGGCAAAGAATTTAATAACTCGAGGACAATTGTACTATTCTACCGACCACTCATGCTAATAAAGATGGAACTTTAAAGTAAGCTAAGAACGATTTTCTTAGAACTCCTCTGTTAACACAGAACGTTATGGATTTCAAGCAGTCCTGCAAAACTTCAGCAACACCCAAACGTTTCACTCTCTAACTGTCTATTTTTTCCATTTCATTCAATTTCAGTTAATGCTGTCGTTTTCTTTTCAAAGACAAAGTCTAGTTAATCTTTCAAATTATAGTTTTTGCAGTCCAGTCGTATGGCCAAGTATACCTTTCAAAAGTATGAATTTACCTAACCTTTCAAATAGTTTACATTCCAAAAGTTATATGTTTTAACTTACATTGCTAATAGATACATGCATGCATTTTTGAGTTTGCATGATCTGGCCATGGATTGCAATTGCGAGTACATTTTCACTTCATACACGAATATAACAATAGCTAACATGACAATGCATGTGGGTAAGGTATATTGCATTAAATTAAAGGGCCACAACTCGGATCTATCCGTATCACCACTCAGTAATATTCAAATGCATATATCTTAAGGTGAACAGTTCAGGTTTTCAGTCAAACAATAATTTCCTTTGGTTACTTTAAAATCTTTGATGAAAGCAAAAGATTTGTATTTGGTTTCGATCGAATAAGACCAAAAATAATCGTAAACCGCATCGGTTGGGGACTATTCTGATAGTTTGACAGGATATATTCATATTTTAGTCATTCGGGATACTACTCTTCTGATAATTCGACTGGATAGTAGTCTGATAATTCGACTGGATATTACTCTGATAGTTTGACTGGATATAACTCTGATATTTTGTTGGTTATTACTCTGATAGTTTGACTGGATATTACTCTGATAGTTTGACTGGATATAACTCTGATAGTTTGACTGGTTATTACTCTGATAGGTTGACTGGTTATTACTCTAATATTTTGACTGGTTATTACTCTGATAGTTTGACTGGATATAACTCTTATAGTTTGACTGGATATAACTCTGATAGTTTGACTGGATATTACTCTGATAGTTTGACTGGATAGTTTGACTGGTTATTACTCTGATAGTTCGACTGGATATTACTCTGATAGTTCGACTAGTTATTACTCTGATAGTTTGACTGGATATAACTCTGATAGTTTGACTGGTTATTACTCTGATAGTTTGACTGGATATAACTCTTATAGTTTGACTGGATATAACTCTGATAGTTTGACTGGATATTACTCTGATAGTTTGACTGGATATAACTCTGATAGTTCGTTGATTATTACTCTGATAGTTTGACTGGTTATTACTCTGATAGTTCGACTGGATAGTAGTCTGATAATTCGACTGGATATTACTCTGATAGTTTGACTGGATATAACTCTGATATTTCGTTGATTATTACTCTGATAGTTCGACTGGTTATTACTCTGATATTTCGACTGAATATAACTCTGATAGTTCGACTGGATGATACACTGAATGTTTTACCAGCTGACATGCTCGTCTAACCTTTAAGATCCCTCTGACAATAGTTCAGTCATACAGGGACTTCTTAGTCACAGACAAAACCACAATGCTATTCATATGACTTTAGTATCCTGAATCTTGGATTAATCAAAAAGTTGAGTACAAAGCAAGGCTACTTTATAATTTTCCTTTTAAACATTGTCATAACATTGTTTTAATCAAATGTCCACCAAGAAAGTTTGTGACTTAGATGCCTTTAACGGTTACCTCTATGGAACATTCCATGTCGAATTCGATCGTTCCCTTCATCTCCTTCTCATTGGGACCCACATAATACTTCATCTGGGTTGGTGTCAGTACAAACCATCTCTCTTTCCATGACTTGACTTTGTACCCCCTCTTCCAAAGCATCCCTTTAAGTATAATATGGATGTGTTAACAGAGAAGTTCTAAGAAAAATAATGTCGCTGAGACTATTTCAAAGACAAGCATGAATGCGTACTGTAAATATAATTGGCTAAAATGAATGCAACTGGAAAAGCACACCCCGATATATGTTTGCATACCTACAAACCTACGTTCAGTTTTTTTTTTCTGTGAATGATATTCTCCATTTATATTTTTTTTTTCAATCGCGCACACTATATAATATAGCAAGCCTTGTGTTTTAATCCATCTATCCACAGTAGGTGCAAGTAATTATAATCCAAAAGCAAGCTCCGGAAGTTCAGTCATCGGATCAAGATTAAATGAAACGCAATCAGAACATAAATACAAAACGTTACCATCACCGGAGTGATACAAAACAGTTAAATAGAGCGGTAAACATACAAATTAGCAATGTCTTTGTTTCCGCTATATAAGTCTAAAAATAAAATGGATGTTATAAACAGAGAGACTTACCTTTCTGCAAGATATTTAATATATATTTATCGTACAGTGGATTCACTCCTTGGTTTATTGCGTTTCTGGACAGACCAGCCACAAAATCCCTTTCAAATATATTCAAAAGGTCAGTGAATGTCAACAGTTCTTGTTCAGCTCTTTCCTCTGAAAACTGTCTCACTAAGGCATCCTTCTTCCTCTGACCGGTGATTTCAATAAACTCCTTAAAAAGCAAAACGGCCTCATCGTGATGCAGACGAATGGGTAATATCACGTGACCTTCGGCGTCTGTTTCCGCCAAGAAGTTAAAAATTCTCCAAAGAATAGAACAGTGTTCATTTGAGAATGAAGCGATTTTATGTTGTCTCTCAAAATCACAAAGTTTCCAACATGTTTTGATGACACTATTGAGATAGTCTCCGTACATTTTCCCGCCATTTTCACCCCCTACTTCAAGATGATCGATAATGTCAGATTTGATTATATCATAGAAAGCCTGGAACCCCAAAGATGTAGGTAGTCCCTCCTTATTGAAGAGTTCTTCCGCTTTCTTAAATCCAAGCTGGAGCCCAACGCTGGATGCAACAACCTGAAAGGTAACAATTATCATTTGATGATGTGTTGCATCCCATTGTGTGTCACCTGCTGTAAGCAGAGGTGACACACAGGGGTCACTTTTCCGTCCTCTGTCTGTCCGTCTCTCCATCATCTCACTTTTTCCGTCATGCTTCAGCAGTTGCCACATGTGTTCCAAAGAAAAATCTTTAACTAATTTTCATGCATGTGTAAGGTGTTAAAAGTCACACTAGGCGTGATGTGATATAACATATACTTTACATTTTTCATCTGTACAGATCGACGTCTGAAAGAAGTACTGTAGCGACATTATGGGATGTCATAAAAAAGTAGTATCACACACACACACACACACACACACACACACACTTGGTCAAGGACAATTAATGATTAATCCCACAATCACATACGCTCCCTCTAGAGAATAAATTATCATCAAATTTAGACACTCAAACCATTTTTGATATCTATATACCATGTTCATTACTACTCCGATCCGATTCCAAAACAATTACTATTTTCTCGTGATATGGTAGCCAGGCCTACCTTCATGTGTAGCCTACATTGAACCAGTATCTGCTGTTAGAAGTAAAATAAAAAGTTATTTCACATGTACGAATATACGCCAATGCATCTATCATACGTTGCCCAGTAAATGTGTATGTAAAATAAATAATAAAACAGATAATAGACAAGAGAGACAGGGAAGAACTTTTACATACAGACATGCAGACTGACAGTTCTCTTTATTACCTTCAGCTGCGACACGTGCACCTGATCTGTTTTCCCAGTGTCTAGTACGTCGAAAGTGTGCCACAACGCTTTGTTTACCTCTGCTTCAAAGTCATCTTTAGTTTCATCATTATTTGCTTTCAGCTCACAAACTTCTTTCTGGTGAGAATGTCTTATCGACTGCCTGATGAACGCCATCCTCTCGAATAAGGTTCAAGACCAAGTCTAATGTATGTACTCCAATCCACCTCCTTGTCACTCAGGCTGTTAAAATCTACCTGAAGAAAAATAAAGACCATCAAATGAAGACCCGACGCGGAAGGAAGTTAAATGAATTTGTTTATCATGAATTGTGACTGTCCCGGCCAACCAGAGCTGCACTACCGATGCTACAAGTATAGCGTAACACTAAATCAAGAGTCTTTGTCAATATTTAAGCATGATAAGAGTCTCTCATGGCTGCTATGTCATTTTTTAAGATCTTTTTTTTTAAAATACTCAAAACTATTAACTGTGTGTTGAGTCATTTACTGATTCATTTGTTTCATAAATGATGTCGCCGCCTGAGTGTATAATTGACCCACTCAATGTTTGGACTACCTCACAATGAAGGCCAATTCCGTGAAACTTGATATAAAGACCACCTCTATATTAGAACCACCCACTATTAGTACCACCACAGTGAAACCTCAAATAAAGACCCTTAATATTAGGACCACCTCACTATTGAGGCGACAATTGTAAACTAGTTTCTCCTATTCCCCGTTTAACTCGACGATTGAAAAATGAAATTTACACAAATCCCTCATGCTGTACTTTCTGTGTGAGCCTGGGTGCAAACTTTCTTTTGCAGCTGAATAGATATGTTACCATCTTTGTTTATGTAAGTGTGTATGTACAAAAATAAATCCCCATTTAAAGTACACCTCACTATTGTGGCCATAAGTTTCGGGACTCATTTCCCGTATTTGTAACCTGATATACTGTTTTGACCACGTGATCGCTATCTCCATTTGGTTTGAGTAATGGCAGGGAAGTTATAAAACATTGCAATATTTAATCTTGATATCGAGATTAAGTTTGAAGCTTGGTATGGATTATTGCTGTGTTATATTTGGTTGTATTGGATATATTGAATTTAAGCTTGATATCGCGATGCATTGCAACATTGAAGCTTGCTATTGCGATATATTGTGATATTAATTTAAGCTTGATATTGCGATTTATATTTTATGCAATATAAGACAAATTTAAATTTACTTTTTTAATGTGTTTCTATGATTGAAATGTTTTTACTTGGAGCAATGATTTAGATAATACCAACACAATGGATCCATCAAACTTGATAAGGACGATGACAAATACACAACAGTACATGGTTTAACAACCATTTTGTATATAAACACTATTCATTGCGGAAAATTAAGTTGACGTTCGTGCGTAAAAGAATATACCGATTACACATCGTATGTTTCTATATATTCAAGTTGATATCAAACAGGTTCAACTCAAGATTTCACAGATAATGAGTTACAGCCTTCTATCAATGAGCCTTTTAAGGCAACGACACACCGAACATCCATAAAATGTCAGTAAAGGTCAAGGTCACAGGACAGTCAATGCCTCAGTTGAGGCCGTCTTTCAAAAGCGCTCCTCAATGAAAATTGGGTGTAAATAGTAGTACCCGTGTATGTATCACTAAAACACATCAACAGACGGCAGTGTTTTCGTAAGAGTATCTATATATATATATATATATTATCTTTTCTTGTGTATATTGTATAGACATACTGTTGCCGCACAGTGAATTGAAGACACTGGAAACTTGTCCTGAGAAAAACAGTAAAATAGGCGCTTGGTCCAGTTTTCATCCTACAAAATATATAGCAGAAACAAAAGAATAGTTTCTAACACTTTATATTACGGACAAGACTATTGTTTATCTATTAATTAAGACGATACTCTTGTTTAGTTTCTACTTGTTTCTCCGTCACTGAAGACTGTGGGAGGGATGTAATGGCGTCCAGTGGTAACGTATATGGCTCCGAGATCGATGATTCGTGTGTTCTCCGTGGAGGAAAAGAGAGAATCTCTCCGAACCTTCACAGGCGGAAAGTGTTTGTTCTACATGGAACTGTCAATAGGGGTCAGGGAATCACTTGTAGGGCTGGTAAGAATTTTTCACGAGCCTCACATGCGCAAAATACTGGTCCCACCCAGGAACCGTCAAGAGGGATCTAAGGATCAGATGTAGGACGTGTAAGAATCTTTCACAGTCTTACAAGCGCAAAGTAGTTGCCCAACCAGGAACTGTTTAAGGAGGATCAGTATAAGTTTTAATAACGTGTTTCTAAATCGACGTAAAAAGAAATGAAATCACAATAGATAGAACATTTTGATTTTTTTATTTTACATTTTTTTAACATGGACGATAGCCATATACAGACGTTATTGCTTAAACACTGCAACCAAGACTTTTTTTCTCTGTGTTTAATACATTAAAGGAATTGTTTAACAAGTTCATGTTACATAATGCAATGAAACGAGATTGGTGGGGAGGAGAATGAATTCATTCTAAACGTAACAGCAAAAGGTGAGTTAAGTTACACAAAGAAAGAAACATAGAATATGAAGCCTAGTTGATCAAACAAGTCAATATAAAGACGTTTTCTACAGCTTCTATATAGACAAAGAAGGAAAACTGAAACTACATTGCAGAAATTGTTTAAACTTTGCATAATTATAAAAAAAAAATATATATTAGAAAAATATTTATCGAAAAAATTTCCAAAAATGGCAAAAATACGACTTTCAGGGGCAGATAACTCGAAAAGAAGCACAGGTCACCCCCGATTTTTTCCATAAATTTGTTTCTAATATGATTCTCTATAATTATGCAAAGTTTGAACAAATTCTGCAATGTAGTTTCAGTTTTCCTTCTTTTTCTCACATATCGGACAGAGTTTTCCCAGATTTACTCTCACGAGATAATCTTTTCTCGTACAGCTTGTCTCCTGGAGCTGACTGTCTACATGTACACAATATAAGTAAAGCGACAAATGTTGTGAAAAAAAAATGTGACATCTTGTGTAATTGAATTTTTATTATGGTTTATTTTGTTTTACATGGAGTCTATAAATAGAAACACCGTAATGCGGTCATGTGTATTGATAGAAATATCTACGTGGAAAAGAAACACCGTAGTGCGATATTGTGTACGTAGAAAGCTGAAATTGATCGTTTGTTGGTGAGAAAATAAATCTACCACGCCCAATGAGTTGTTGATTAAGAATTCCCACCATCGGGTTAAGATATAAGACCCTTGAATAATCGCAAAGCTCGGACAACTGAAAGAACGGGATTGTATGTTTAGTTTTATTGAGAGGAAATGAGCTTTTGTCGGAACTAGGTATACATTTCGGTTCCGGATTAAGCATGGTATTCAGATAATCGCTAATTTTACTGCAAATACAATAGATATTTGGGGCCGGAGTTCGAAATACTAATAATAACACGTATAGAAAGCCATTGTTATCATTCTCCATTTGTTCTTACACTCAAGCGTGGATTGACAACATGTTTTTTGCTCACTTCAAATAAATCTTTATTGCTTCCACACTGCAGTATCCCGTCGTAGAGATGTGGAATAATACCACAGCCAGCCACATTATTCTGAAACCGGGCTAACCAGAGATTACTTATAGCACTTGTGCAACGGTTAAGTATCGAACTCTTGACTTTCATCACACAAGACGATGTAAGTGTTAAAGTAGTCTACACCTGGTTTAATGTACACGTACCTTAAGTGAAGGCTTCACATGTCGGTAACGTTAATGTATACATATGAGTTGTACACGGAAGTATTGAAACTATTTTGTCAATCTATACGGAACGCCCGCACCGTCTTAAGTAGTCAATATATTTATTATTTTGTGAATGCAAAAAGGAAATCAGCGACATGATATAATAAAGATATCAGTGACATGATGTAACATAGAGATCAGCGACATGATTAATAAAGAAATCAGCGATATGGCTTGACTTGACTATTTGAGTTTACCGTTGCCTCGACAGTATTTCAGTCAAATAGCGACGTCCAGCTAATTACAGGTGGAGGAAGACCCGAATGCACGGAGGCATCCGGGTAGAACCACCGACCTACCGCAAGCCAGCTGGAAGGCTCCATCACATGGAAATCCGAATGACCCTGCCGGGATTCGAACCCACGCGGTGAGGGGCTAAGTGAATGTTAAAGTCAGCGACTTTACCCACGGAGGCCCCTCAGCGACATGAGGTAATAAAGAAATCAGCGACATATAATGAAGAGATCAGCGACATGATGTTATAAATTATGCACAAAATTTAAATGTAAAGGAAAAAGGTAAAGTGTTTGTTTATTATAGTCTCACCCCTATTGAAAAAGCCAGCCAAATCTGACTAATGAGACACCTCTTTGCCTTCACAATTACCTCGCCAGTTCCCTTCTTTATGCCAGGCATCAGGCAGGAAGATAACCGGTAACCATTATTTAACTAGACCTATCTCTGAAGTGATTAATACCTCCACTTCCCTGTTATTTGTCAGTCAATAACATACCAGCTGACATACCCATCAATGTCTGTTGCAAAATTATTGTCCTGGCATTCAGGAAGAATGTAGCCTATAACCTTTGTCAAGTTTATCAAATTAGAGCTAGTTTATAATTCTATGAAATGAACATCATGAGGGTCTTCAATTTATTTCAAGATGATTGGAAGAAAACAAGCAACTATCAAAACATACTGAGTAATCATCCATAAACAAGCATATTGGTATGGATTTTCTATTGTTGACCTCTAAGTATAACCTTGACCTTTGAGCTAGAAAATCGGTTCTTTCACGAGACACTCAGTGTTAATATGGTCACCATTTGTACCAAACTGTTTGGAAATCCTGCGATCACATGTCAAGTTACAGCTTGGACAGGCATATTGGCATTGAATTTCTATTGTTGACCTCTGAGTATGACCTTGACCTTTAAGCCAGCAATCTGGCTCTTTCACGCAACACTCAGTCTTAATATGGTAAACATTTGTACCAAACTATTTGGAAATCCAGCGATCCTATGTCAATTTACAGCCTGGACAGGTATATTGGCATTGATTTTCTATTATTGACCTCTGAGTATGATTTTGACCTTTGAGCTATCAATCCGGTTCTTTGCGCGACACACAGTCTTCATATTGTAAATATTTGTGCCAAGTCATTTGGAAATCCATCAAGGCATTGTTAAGATGCAGTCCGGACAAGCATATTGACGTTGATTTTCTATTGTTGATCTCAACCTATGGCCTTGACCTTTGAGCTAGCAATTTGGCTCTTTCGAGCAACACTCTGTCTTAATATGGTGAACCTTTGTGTTAGACCATTTGATAATCCAGCGAGAATTTGTTAAATTAGAGCTCGGACAAAAAATTCAGGACCGACGGACGGACCGACGGACAGACGAAGTGATTCCTATATAGCCAGAATATAAATACGTTCACACAAAGTGTTAAGATTTTGGGACATAATGTAATAACAAATAAACATATTAATTAATTTAGTGGGGCCTCCGTGGCCGAGAGGGTAAAATCGCTGTCTTTAACACTCACTCAGCCCCTTACCGCGTGGGTTCGAATCCCGGCAGGGTCATTCGGATTTTCATGTGAGGAAGCATTCCAGCTGGCTTGCGGTAGGTCGGTGGTTCTACCCGGATGCCTCAGTGCATTCGGGGTCTTCCTCCACCTATCGCTATATGACTGAAATACTGTCGAAGCGACGGTAAACTCAAATAAGTAAAGTGAAGACAATAATTAATTAAGAGACTACTAAGACAGTAAATTAACATCACTATGTGTATAAGCAACCAAATGGAAACAGATTGTTAAATAAAACAACATTATGTGCCATTCTTAATCGTAACCTAGTAAATATTAATGTATTATGTATCTGTAAATGTTCAAATGTGATATGTGCAAATCGTTTGCTATTAATGTAAGAAATATTACTTTTTATTTATTGATGATTAACTTGGGTTTCTGCTCTGAAATTTGAAATAGTTGCAATATTTAAACAGACAAAACATCCTCATCATCACTTTTTTTACACCATTCCCATCATGACTAATGTGACGATGAGTCGTCACATGTATAAATACAATCTCTGACTAATACGTCAAGCATTCGACTCTTTGGCTCAGTGGTTAGAGCATTGGACTCGCACGCCAGCGGACCGGGTTCGGTCCTGGGCCGGGTCGGTTTTGTTACACTATCATTGTCTGCTTTATTATTAACCAGTTGCCCCTATACAGCGTGTTGACGAGCAGAACAGACCCAGATCAGACAGATCCTTTACGATTTAGCTCAAGAGCTCTCACTGTATGTATTGTGCTCGGTTGCTGTTGAGTCTGTACCCTCAAACATATCTCCAAATAAGTGCATGCATGAATTCCACAAACTCTACTTTTAAATTAAACTCCAGGAACTTAAATATGGTAAAACGTCATTCTTTTTAATTGAATCATGAACATATATTAAGAATTAGGTATTCACATCTCTGAGTGAATGGATAGTTTCCTTGTGTGACTAGAGGTATGTATTTCAATTATTACTTATGCAACATTTGTAGTATTGCACTTAGCGTTTTTGTTTTGTTGTAGTACTACGCGCTAAGAAAGTTGGTGGTATTTGGGTCATGTTGTATACACCTATCTGTAGTATAAAATCAAAACTCGCTCGCCCTAATTTTCCGTAGTTTTCGTTTTACATACTGTAACCTATTGGTCCTCCGCATTACGGAAAGTATAGCTCATGTCATGTGTACACTGCATGCAGGCATCGTTCCAAATTGTCGCCGGCATAAATAGCTCACATAGATAAAACTTGTTTTTGTAAAATGATCCTAAATATCTCGCATTGCAGTATTCTTTTTAAGAATAACCGGAACATAATGCTATCAGTTTAAGACACCTTAAATGTCAGATGTCCTAACATTAAAAGAAGATAAGTTAGCCTGGCAAATGTCATATGTTTTCATTAACTTTCTGGCCAGATAAATCTACTCTTCTTTGCGTATTCATCTTCATCTTCACGAACCGGTGCCGGTGAACGAATGGTTAGAGCGTCCACCCTTTAACCGGAAGGTCATGGATTCGACACCTGGCAACAACATACCAAAGCCACTAAAATGTTCTATTTATATCTCATTTGAGCCTTGTGTTCTGGAAAGGGTAGTTCCAGGTGTCTTAATAATGTGATACGGTATAATGCCACATGTCTTCAGCGTAATGATGCAGTGAGGAAGTGCTTTGTCTATCTCACGTAGACAGATGTCAAAAACTGACTTAAACAATGTCTCTGGAACATTAATACCACACAAATGAACAAACATATATGATAGGTAAAATCATGGAAACCCTTTTTTTATATGGACTGATTTCATAAAGAAAAGGAGTTTGTTGTTCCTCGACTGTATAGAGTGTTGCTATGACATCGTTATTTACGAGAACACGGGGTGTGTGAAGCAATTCAAGCATTTGGATATAACTGTCATTTTAGCTTATGGTAAAACATTAAAAATGCATTCTATATACTTTAAAAACATATCAAATATCATATCATAATTTGTAACTTATAATACACTACGCTCAAAGATAATTCTTGTGTCTGGACCAAAATATATACAAAAACTACGCAACAGCTAGGAAGTTCTTGATAAAAAAAATCAACGGACATATTTGCCTTTATTTTTTCATATTCAATCCTCTGATAAAATGAAAATGTAAAAAAAAATGCATACCTCACCACGTTTGATACACTTCATATAATCCCCGTTTTAAAATCACATATATATGCCATGGGGAAAATATGTAAGATTACCGTTCGATAATTTGTGCTGTAAACTCACGCACAAGCTTGATTTTCATTTAATCCTTATGTCACCTCATAAAGTCTCCCCAGTCTATATCACTTCATATATGAACACGATTGCGTAGTTTTGTTTGCCTCGTCCTATATAGATTTTTAAGTATAACTACAATAAGAACATCCGAAAATACTCATGTTTCACACTTCGTTCCTCTCACATATGTATTGGTTTATATTTAAGCTATACTTTATAAGTAAGATGTAAATAAGTTTTAGTGGGTTTATTGTCCAACCGACAGTATTTCAGTCATTTGGAGACTATGTCTACTTGAAACAGACGTACAGTGCTGTCACACTGCAGTATCATGCCGTAGACTTATGTAGCATGATAATCGTTCATTATCCCGACACCGGGCCAACCGGTTCTGGAACTACCCTTATGAGGTCAGCGCCAAAAGAGGGCCTTATACCAGTCTTATTTTAACGACTTTAGTATGTCGCGGTCGGGGACTGTACTCACGAAATCCAAATCTAGACAAACACTCTAACCATTCGGCCACGGAGACCCGTATGTAAATATATAAGTACATCGGTACACGTGGTTTATTTGTCATAGTGAAAAGTATTAATATAATATAATGTACATAGAACACAATAAATATCGAAGAAATCAGCACCCGGCTCAGTGGGTCCACACGTCACCTGACAAAAACTGAAATATGTCATTTTATGCACATCAAAATGAGTTTGTTGAAGATGTAAATGCTCTATCTCAAAACAAAGCGTAGCTATCTTAAGTTTACACCATGTGTTGCCTTTTCTCAAAGGCAATTAGAGACTATTAGAGACAATATTTTCCATTACAATAACTATGGTAACAAATGTACGGTCGATACCTTAGTGTAGATATACGAAGTATAATGGTAGAAAACATAATAACTGCTTTACTTGAGTAAGAAAAAAAAATGATACAAAACTTATCACTTGGTGAAATATGTTTATGACTGACTGACTGACTGACTGACTGACAGATGATTGACTGATTGATGCCGACAGACAGGCAGACGGACGGACGGACGGACGGACAGACAGACAGACAGACAGACAGACAGACAGACAGACAGACAGACAGACAGACAGACAGACAGACAGACAGACAGACAGACAGACAGACAGACAGACAGACAGACAGACAGATAGATAGATAGATAGATAGATAGATAGATAGATAGATAGATAACCAAATGTAAACTTACCCATCAACTTCCTAGTCAAATTTTGCTCGCAACTAATTGCTTTGTTTATATCAAGACACGAAAGTAAATGTTTCAGTTGAGGTATATTGAAACACTTGACAACACTTCCTCCTTATATCATTTGCCTCTTTTATTTAGAGATCCGTTTAGAATAAAACCGGAAGTAGAACATTTGTTAGCGGTACATTGAGCCTCTTATCAAAATGTTCTTTTTCGGTTAAAGATGTTAGTGTGCATGAAGTAGATATTAGGTACTCTTAGTCCTCATAGCCGATATCAGAAGTATTTAAAGGTACGAAAGGTCATTTTAACATAAATTCTTTTGTATCCTGTTAATTGATATAGTTCTTCGTTTGGAATTTAGACTAAACTCGTTGCCGTATGTAATTCATATATATTCCAAAGTATGTAGATTTGTTTCTAATATGGTTGTTGATGGAATTTTACATATCCAGCGTATGTTTGTCATAAACTTAACCAATGCGGTTATTTAAATGCCTGAAAATGCATCGCTTTATATACTAAAACTGAAAATGATCTTTCAACTCATTCGAGGCATTATATGGGATTAAAGGAGCCATGGTATTCTCCGCAAAAAAAATATGTTGTGTACATTGTATCCAGTCGACAAATGTCTGTCAATGTTTCAACACAGAATAAATAAAAACACTTATTCAGTTGAACTCATACCGGTCAAAAAATAACCTTAAATTTTATATCAATCATACGTACGTGTAAAGTATGCATTTTCGTACTTGGATGTCTGAACTGTATCCACTTTTTTTCTGTATGTCACAGGTTATTGTTTGCAACTTTATTTAGCTTTGATTATAATTTTTGAACCGAGACAAACACTTCAGTACGAATTTTACGACTTTGCCATGTCTCGGCCTGAAGTGTTGTATGATCATATAATGTGAAAATATGCAAAATTTACCTGAATTGTTTAACAAGACAAAATTGTTACGCACTACATGTATTTAGACCGGTATATAGAATGAAAGCACTGCGGTCAAGAGGTAACATACAGTGCATGATTGCGGATTCGAATACTGTGGTTTTAGTTAAGGTCAAGGCTCCTTTTTGGTTTTACTGGTCCAATCCAGAAGCTATCAATGGAGATTAATATTGGTTGTAAGAACTTGTTTCCTAATCGACGTAACAGGAAATGCTTAGATATAGAAATTACCGCATTTAACTTAGCATGAAGGTATATGTACACAGAATAACAAGAAACACATTTTCGGCCATGGGCCTTTTCTAACAAGCAAAGGTTAATTGTTGGTACAAGTGGCCTCCCCAAAAAGAATAGAAAAATGGCTCATGTCAGATCATCTGGCAGTTATCACGCTGACACGATCCAGATTGGATTTTACTGAATTTAGAAATGTCACAAGTTTTGTTAAGTAACCTTTGACCAAAGACCTAAAGGTTACGTAAACATGGTTAATAGAGTTTATAGAAGAAAATCTCACAAGCGTAGGAGCGAAAATGGAAAAATGATGAAAGAAAAATGACTGATTGGTTCTAATACGTTTAAGCCGATTTTCAGCAATTTTGGTGATTATCTTTGTTTCCATGGTGGCCCAGTGCTGCAGACGAAGCATCAACAAGCAAAACGTAAAGATGAACAAGATGTGTTCCAACTAAGATCCAGTCAAGAGTTACCTAACGTGTTTATTCAATGTCCCTGAATACATTAATGAAGTATTAAATCATTAAGCATAGATGCTTACTATGATATATGCCTGATAGTAAGTTGAAGGTAAACACATAACCAGTTTGTGACGCCGACGCCGAAAAGAATAATTTGAAATACTTTGTGTCAAGCTAAGAATCACAGTGGTCAGGCGGGAAGTATGTCGCTTCAATCTGCTGAGCTATTAATAGTAAAGGTAATACATCCATCATTAAGTTTCAATCATGGTCCTTCAAATGCTTAAAAAAATTCAGTGTAGATGACTTGGATTACTTTTTTGTTCTAACTATAAATACTTGCATTTACTATAAAATTCCAATGATCAGTTGATAGACCATGATTACAATTTAATGATAGTTGGGTTACCTTCATTCCTGCTTTCAGGAAACGCAGTAAATAATCATGTTTAACATCATATGCAGCACATCTGTAATTTACTGTGTGGTCATTTTCAAAACCGCCATTACCGTTTATATTTCTGGAACGGAACTACAATATGTAATTTGCTTTTGTTTTAAATGTCAATCTATTCTAGATCATTTTCAGGGGCTGTTGCAGCATAAACAACGTATATAATGAATCAAGCTTCTGTCTACGTAAACGGATTTGGAGAATCTAATCATAGAAAGACGCCGTTACATTATTATAACAATCACTCTATCAGAATGGAAATATCATATAATTATATACGCAATAAGCTAGAGAAGGTAGCTATGGCTAATAACTATATTTATTTGTATTCCTAATTTGTCCTGTCATTTCTGAGATACAAGCTCTTTCAGCACAGACTGATCGGTAATATGGAACTCTTTAACATGTTTTTTCTTCAGTATGCATCGACACATGTTATATTTAGTTATCTGTAATATGACGAGCAAACAATTAAAGCTGCTGATATTACTAAACTTGTCATAGCATTCGCAATTTCTTTCCTGCTTATTATATTTCCGGTACCATTTGTATCTATGCAGGATCCACTGCAAAGCCTACTTAGGACGACCTACTTTGTTTTTTTGACTGCAACACTTGTGTATGCTACCTTCTGTAAACCGTATAAAAACTTGTATTCTTTCTCTTATATGGAGCTGAAAATCTTAAACTGTTGAAACAATTGTAACACTGGTGCATTTCATGTATTTAAAACAAAATTTATCGGAAAATTTCCTTTTGAATAACTTTCTGTCGTTTTCTATATATATAAAAAGTTTCAAGTAAATACAGCAGATTTGTCTGCAGTCATAATTTCCTGTCTATCATTATGAAAATACAATTTTATATGGCGAAGAAAACAATCTTTGTTCTAATGTCTTCTTGATAAATGTATTATTGTCTACTTATTACCTGTTTTAGTGTCTATATAACATTCTAATGTCCACTAAATATATACTTTATTGTCCACTTTATGGAGATTCTAATGTCTACTTAATAAATGCCCTAAAGTCCACTTAATAAATATTTTGGTCTACTTTATATGTCCTAATGTCCACTAAATACATTTTCCAATGTTTACTTTAAAATGCTGTAATGCCTACGCTATAACTGGGTTCTAGTGTCTATTTTATATGATAAATGAAAATATGTAATATATTTATATATTGTGTTCAAATGTATTTAAATGCCGTTCACTACTTTGTATAATTGTGATGTATATCTTTATATAATATGTGTATATAACCCAAAAGACCGTAAAGTTTACGTGTAATAAAATATGTTCTGTTCTGTTCTATTTTATTAATGTTCTATTGCCTACTTTGTAGGGTACAACTTTGTAGTCATACAGGTGAGAAACAGAGACTTTTACAAAGGATCGGCCCAGTCATATAAATGCATGTATACATCCGACAAAATGAAATACAAACCGGAAACCACTACAGTAGTTGTAATGTTTATAATTTATCACAAGGAGACAATGAGGGGGCAATTTACACCACAAATGCGGATATACAAACACAACAATGGTAAATAAACAGTATAATAAATAGACTTGATGTGTGTTGTGACCGTGTTTGGTATTAATTCTCGCACAGATAATGCGCATTAAATTTCTACTCGAGGTGCTACAGTTCGAACCAGTCGAGCACTGATACGAGTATATGACTTTTCCCATCATATTGAAACTGAAAATATAAATTCTCATACACACACACTTGAGATAAATGCCTGGATCCGTGCGTGTAAATGAATAAACAATTCATGTATGTAAATTGGATGTTTTAATGCTTAAGCTGCCGTGGAAACTCAATTAGAGTTAGAACAAACAGTGATCGATGATGCTAATGAAATTAACTTATTCAAACTTGCACTTGAGGGGAACATAAATGCTTGCTTATAGCCCCTCGTGACAGTATTTGATGTTAAAATGTCAAAAAAAAAATGTCAAGGCCATATACTTTGCCTTATTGCCACACGCTGTCCCATTTTCAAGTCATTGTGTCATTACATGTAAATTAGCGTATATGTACGTTTATGTACGTGGCTTTACATCAGTTGATATCACGCGTGTTCACCCAAAACTGCGCGAATCTAAAGGCAGAAAACACCTTCATCAACACACGAGCTGCTCGAACTGATGGTCCCAAAACAACACATTGGTGTGTTATTCTCATACACACCCATTATTTCATTGGTAATTGTTGGTTTACATGTGGCGTATCCGTCATCAACAATGTAGCCGTGGTATAATGTTACTTGAGCTTTGGTGATTGTTAAAAAAACATTTGATTAGTTGGATCATTTAGATTCAAAATGATAATAAGACCAGTCCAAATTGTTAAGTGGTTTGAACACCCGGTCCGTTACATGAAGGTCGTAATTCGCCGGAATCGCGACAGCGACATGTTTAGACCAATATAAATCCTCTTAAAGGTAATCAATCCATCATTAAATTGTGATCAAGGTCCATCAATGTCCATCGTAGGAATTTTATAGTAAATGCAAGCAAATTATAGACATGAAACAAACAGCCCATAACTCCATGTCAATGGATGCTTGCATCTGCTTTTAAGTCTTTTTTAGCATTTGAAGGACCATGATTATATTTTAATGGTGGCTGGATTAAGACGATGATACTAGTTTGTTATGTTAGAAATGTATTTAGTTTGTGTTTCAATATCAATTTGTTAATCTCTCTCCCTCTATCACATATCAAGACATGATCACTGAGTCATCATTCGCACATTTATATTATTCATATGGATTGGGTACGAATGCTAAAATCTATAAATACATCATTGCATTGCCTTGCCCACTGGCCATTCTGTTGACAGAATTTTTCTTGATGGAAAAATATACGAACATAACCTAAAACAGATACATTAAATGTAAATTTTGTTCAGATGTTAACAATTGCACTACTGGAAGCAGTGGTAGAACATGCGCATTGGGATGGAGAGGTTCCGGGTTCGATTCCAGCAAAAGGACACCGCTAATTTCGATGAGCAAGAAATTAACCCCTCACCCAGGTATAAATGGGTACATTAGAGTGTGGAAAATAATGTGGGCTGCCATAGCGGAGTGAAATACTCCCCATTTAGATGGATAGATGGAGACAAATGGCCCGATGACCAGTGGTAAAAGCTGTAAGGTCGATGAACGTGCCTACGGCATGAAAATCAGACTATAAAATGCAATAAATTTTACTACCTGTCATTGTTGAAGAATTATGAGCCGTAAAATGTTGAAACTTGAGCTCCTGCGCTGTATTATATAAAACTATTCAGACTAAATTCAGTGATACTTGTGAATTTCTTAATTAACGGGAAGCATAGTTTCTGCTTTCTTGATTAGGCTGACACATTATTCCTACATCAGATTTTATCTACATTTATAAATAACCTAAATTTTTAAAAACTAACAATCTAATAATTAGTTCTTTTGAAAATTTTGCAGACCAAAGTCGTTAAAATATCTCTGGTTTAGCTATGTACATGGCGCTCAGCATACAAGAGTAGTTCCAGGACTGGTTGGCCCGGTGTCATGATAATGAGACCGTGTGTGGTATCATGCCACATGTCTTTTGTGTGATACTGCAGTGTGGCAGCACTATATTTGTCTCCAGTAGAAAAAAGGGGCATCAAATGACTGAAATACTGTCGGTGGCCCAAATAAACGAACATACGATTTGTATGTTTATATATCTATTCTATATGTATATACTTAAATTGACCTTAAAGATGACACAACCACGTATTACATTGTAGCACTGCTAACAGCCATGGTGATTGGTTCCTACAAGATACTTGAATAAAAAAGAGGCGCCGCAAAATTAATTTTATCTCTGGATAATGAGCATACCAGTAATGTTATGCACATAAATGAATTTGTTTGTGCACGACATGGTTAACATCTACCCTCTCGAATTTCCTTAGATCAAAGA
This sequence comes from Solen grandis, assembly GCA_021229015.1. NCBI lineage: Eukaryota > Metazoa > Mollusca > Bivalvia > Adapedonta > Solenidae > Solen > Solen grandis. The sequence continues at coordinate 34,443,717 of CM037785.1, forward strand.
AGTCGGAAATAAATTAATTAATCAAGGTAGGAAAATAATGATAAATTATTGTGCTCGCTTCTAATGTAAATGTAAAAGGAAGTACGGCAACTGCGCAATATTTATGAGATTGCTTGAAATCCAGACAATTTTCGAAAAGACGCAATGATTACAGCGTATATCGGTCAACACCATGAGTACTTTATGTAGTACATCAAGAAATTTAAAGGTGACGTCAACGCAAAGAAGACAACAAGGCGGATATCTAATATGCCCCATGGGAAAATGAGTCATTAAACTCTTATGAAACCAGCCGTAGATTTTGTTTTGTTTCATGACCAGGTTAAACTGTTCCTATGTGTTATACACTGGTCCCGGTGGTAAAGTGATAAGGGACTCATAATAGTAAATTCTAGGGTTCGATCCTCGGCTTCTACATTTTAAAGTCTTTATTGGTACTCAGTATAGAAGGGCACTCTCTTACACATCGGCTTTATTTCACTCACTTCTGTGGTGGGCCTAGACGTGCAATCTATAAACGAGACTGTACATACCCTCATTCAGAACGTTGTTGACATTTTGAACCTCACGTGATTCACGCTGTTTATCTCTCAGCACAAGATTCCCGTCGTAATTACGCACAATGCTATTCAGTATGTCCATTTACGTACAGCCTAAGGTGCACGTGAACATCGTGGTATACTCAATAGCGACCGGTTGCATAGGTTTGACATACTAAACACACGCCAGGTGACAGAATATATGTACTGTGACTTGGGATGGAACCATGCCTCTTGTCTACAGAGTGAATCCTCAGTCAGGCGGTAGTATTACATAAGCGCCGAATATGGGCGTAATTAATTTCAACGTATTGAATTTTATCTTGTCGCCCGTTGAATATATCAATTTCTTTCCTCTGTCAGTTTCATGTCCCACGGGAAGGTTACCAGGAATTTATTAACGTCAAACAAGATTTGTATATACGGTATTGTTTGGTCATACATTTATGGGAATATTAAATACAGTAAATCGTATCAATTTTATTACAAATTTGACAGGGAAAATCAGTCTCTCGAAGTGTACGTGTATGTATAGGGGCTAGGGACACGATTAATCCTTTGCTATTTATATCATACTTTGGTAATTTGTAACCATATTTTTCATATTATAGACCATTTCGTACCAGTCCCACCTTTCTGTGTTTTATTAGATATGGTATCATTCACACATGAATGCATCTGGAGAGATCAATTAAATAGCTGTATGTGTACAATATAAGAAACACTGTTTGTAGCTTTGATATACAGTAAAATCATAAATTTTCGTGGGACACTAATTTTCGTTGAATTTTTTGAGGGTTTTATTCCCGAATAGGAACCTCAACGAAAAATTTTCATTTCATGAACCCACGAAATTCCCTTACATACAGAGTCAACGAATTTTGATATCAACGAATAATAATTACATTACAGTCTTGGTTCAACAGCAAAACAATTCAGTCTGTAATGGCAGCTAGTTACAGGCAATAGTAAGAATATCCCCCCCCCCACACACACACACGATTACGTAACCGGTTTTGACCAATCACTAAGCGGCATTTTAATCATCAATGAGCAGGATTCATAAATGATTATTTGCTAAATTGTTCATGCCACACATTATTTATTATGTATTTGTCTCAGTCAAAGAACGCGCACATACATGAAGAATATAATTTGAAAAGGACTGATTAAAAAAAAACGAGAAATAATATTAATATTCATTTTAAGTGGAACCAGTTTTGTGATATCCGTACACTATTGTCTTTCAAACTCATCCATTAAAGCAGCATATATATATTAACGGTCCCCGGTGACCGAGTGGCTTGAGCGTCCGACTCTTTACCGGGAGGTTGTGCGGTCGATCCCCAGACCGCTGTATACCGTATTGTAAATACTACTGGTAGCCTCTGCTTGGCGCTCAACATGGCAATTCCAAGACTAGATTTCACGGTGCATACATATGTATATGTCACAGTCTGTCTATATATGGGCCCTATATATACCTAATAAAATCTTATTTATTATAGCCTAAACTGAATTTTACTGAAGTTGTTATCAAATACCTGTGGATGCATGGTGCAATACTTCAGTGTGGCAGCATTATATATCTGTCACAAGTAGACATCGTCTCCAAAAGACTAAAATACTATCATTGTGACGATAAACCCAACATACAAACAGAAACAGAAAATAGAGACCAAACCATCCTTCATTGCAATTTCGGTCACATACTACTACCTACAAACTTGGCGACAAAATTCGTACATACTCACTTGTCACTATCACTGTCAACTTTATATAATCCACTGCTCTTCTCGCGTAACGTTCATGTCATATTTTTCACTGTGGTACGATATTTAAAACACTAATTTAGAAATCCTTAACTTAAAAAAAGAAGTAGAGAACTCATTCTATCTTAAGATGCCTCATCTACCTAAGTCTCCGCTATATATGTATATATACTGCAAAAGGCTGAGTCAGTCCAGAGTGTGTTTACACAACGAACATAACAGCATGGTTCACTTCTACTTTGATGTAAACTTTGGTTTCGCATCACATACTTTCCCCAGTAGTGTTGTTCGTTCTCTGATTCATAATCACAACAGTATCGGCAATATCAATGATCGCAATCATGTACTGATAAGAGCTTAAATTTTGCTTATTAGTGATATTAAAAGAAAAACAACTTACAATTACACCATATTTAAATACATACTAGAAATGGATTTGTCGATGCGACATTATTTTAGTCACGTATACATACGTATATATAGCGACGTCTAGTTGATTTTATGTGACTGGAGACCCCGTGTGCGCAAGGGGGGGGGGGGGGGCATTAGATAGAGCCATTGATTTAGTGCAAGCCAGCCGGGAGGCATCCTCACATGATAAAAACAATCCGAGGGACAAAGACTCGAACACATAGCGGTGGCTAAGTCAGCAATTATAGTCACTCGGCCACGTAGTAACACATAGCGGTGGCCAAGTCAGCAATTATAGTCACTCGGCCACGTAGTAACCACGTCATGCGTCTTTATATAGACTTATCAATGAAATAATTAAAAATACCATGAATACAATTGTAATTTAAGTTACCAGACAAAGACTGGTGATTGTAATATACTCTACACCATGTTCAGATATATTAGCCTTAAAGACATTATAGCCATTATTCGACAATAATAACCGCAACCGCAATATCTCGAACACGCCCGGCCGAGCGAGAGGTCATCTATAGGCCGTGGGATTTTAAAGCAGGATTTTGTAGTTTTAGGGTTTGTAAACTTAGCCATTTCATTGGTCGCATCAGCTGTTTTATACAGCAGCCGGATACAACTATTTTTCTGGACGGTATTCAGTACTGTATATACATTACTGTTAATAAGTACTGTATATATATTAGTATGTCCAATTAAAATGGGTTTACACCACCGTTAGCGCATGCGCAAATTGGTATTGCAGTCGAATGTAAAGCTGTGATTGTAATAATTTTAAGTGACTGATATTTTTTATGTGATTGTTTGGGGTATCAAATACGTGCCATAATATGGTGGCTGATTTCTGCCATTTCGTGTTTCGTGTTGCGGGGCGAAGTTTCGCCCCGAATTGTCGAAATCTCGCGGCGAGATTTCGGGACGAAAGGTCGAAAACACGAAAATGCCAGAGTTTCGGGGCGAGATTTCGGGGCGAAAACTCGAAATTTCGCCCCGCAACACGAAACATAATATTTCGTCATTTGCCCCAAATCGCCCCGAGATTTCGACTATTCGTCTTTTCGACTTTTCGTGCGGCGCCCCGCCAACCCGCCAGGCGAGAATTCAATATTTCGCATTTCGCCTTCCGGTACATATTGTACGTGCGCAGACACCTTTTTTTCAGGCGCAGACGCTTTATTTCTCTAATTACTGCACGGTAAGTGATACATATTTCATGGAATCAAGATATAAATTGTCTTTCCGGCGCCCTAATGGAGTCATCATTACCTGAACGTTTATGTTGACATCGATAAGGATCATTTGATTTTAGCCCATATACAAGATTCTGACGCCAGACATTAAAATATCCTGGAGTATTTGGTTCAAAGAAAATACCTACACGATCTCTCACTTTCATATCATATATGATATAGATCTATTTAAATCCTTCAAATGTAATAAACTGTCTAAGGTTTTAAAAAGCAGACTTAAAAAATAACTTTCAATATCCAATAACAGTCAGAATATTATTATTATGTCTGCAGTTCTCGACAATGAACTTCAAATGAGTTTGCCATAGGTAATGTGCACATACAGAGGTAAAATCTATGAACAACAGTTGCACTTAGGTTCTTTTTTGTTGGTTTACATAAATAAGTGATCGTCTGCTTGCTGAGTGTTGACTAGTGGCTTAAAAATGATAAAAAGGAGCATTTGTGAAAATGGTAGAAAAATGTTACCTCTTCATCAATTTCAAATTAAAAATTTTAATGCATTAATAATTAGAAAAAAAAATGATACATCAATTCTGTTTATTGTCAATTATTTCTCTGTTAAATTACTTCACACATCATACATGACGTTGAGTATTGAATTTGTATAAAAAGCTTGAGAATACCAATAGTAAGAGAACTCAATACTTGAGGATAGATCTTGACATAGTATGTGACTTATAGATATAAGCCTACACACTTTTATTGTATTATGTAAATATTTATCATGGTTAACAGGACTTATCGAGATTTTGAATGTTTATTTTTCAATTTTCTTTATATATCTTATGATAAAACATTCTTTAACAGATCTAACCCATAACCTTTATGTGATCCCGACATGGATGCTATCCTGGATGAGCTAGGTCTGAGGGAACTAAAGAGGAATTTTAGTGAACAACGGGTAAAATACATATTTTCTGATCTTTGATGAGTGTAAAACTCTGAGTGTGTGAGAGAGAGATTTTGTGAAAAGTTGGATAATTTCATAATGATAGATAATTATTTGCTTTCATTAAGGCTAGATCTATTTGAATTCAAAATAGATATACTTTTGTACTATCAATCTAAATCATGCAGTACCTGTAGCTTCAAATAACTGTCTAAGCACTAAAGATATTTCATATGAACAAACTTTCCAGCTGGCTTGCAGTAGGTTGGTGGTTCTACATGGCTTCTATACCTGAAATACTGTACAGATCTGTAGAGGGCCCATTAACACCTGTAATGTTAATGAAAAAAATCACACTCAGAAAAAAAAATCACACTCAGACAAATTGAATGCAAAATAGTAAGAGAATCCTTAAAAGTAAGAGATTGAAGTCTTTCTATACTACTGTACTGTTTATCAATAAGGAAAAGCAGGGAATGTTCTGAAGTTGCATATCCAAATAACTCCTATCAAGTGTCTTTCCTCCTCCCAAATTCTTTTATGTCTGATTTTCTTTGGTTTCTACAGATTATTATCTGAAAATCTCCAATGCTGTATACCTACCACTAAAAAACAATTAAGTAGGCCAATTATACAAATTAACCCAATATAAAGGTATATGGAAGTAGTTGTGAAATAATCTGTACATTAATTACTTAATCAAAATCCAATTAATATACATTAACTTTGAAAATAGATAAGGTGGAAACTATTCAGTCTTGTAACATACACATGCCATTCTGATATTTTTTATCAAATGGGTGGTAATCAGAGAGCCATTAATAACTCACTGTTTTACATTGCATGTCTGTAGATAACCCCACACCAAGTGAGCTCACTTAGTGAGCAGGAGTTCCTTGACCTAGGTGTTTACATTCAATTTGCGCATGCTTACAATATGTACCGGAAGGCGAAATGCGAAATATTGAATTCTCGCCTGGCAAATTTTTTTGCCGCGGGACGAGATTTCGCCCCGAAATGCGAAATGTTTGATTCTCGCCTGCCGGGTTGGCGGGGCGCCGCACGAAATATTGATTATTTCGTGCCGCGGGGCGAGATTTCGCCCCGAAAAAATTTTTTTTAAAGAAGTCCGGGGACGGGTTGCCGAAATAAAGTTTCGGGGCGAACCTTCGCCCCGCAACACGAAACACGAAATGGCAGAAAACAGCCACCATAAATACGTGATTTGTGTTTGTTTAAAATAGTTTCCAGTGTAATTGATAATATTTAATAAGTTATTAGTCAGTAGATGTTTGTATTTTAATGATGTTTTTATATATATAGGCCATGACCTACTTATCGCTTCGCTCGTCGGTCTGCATATTTCAAGTCTTCTGTATTGAGCTTGTAATTATACAAAGTAGTTTAATTATTACATGATGGGTGGGATAAGTAATGCTGATGTTTATCTTGTTATATCCGTATTATAAAGAACGCTTGGTGTAGTTAATACCAAACGTTGCTGCCCATTAAAAAATCAATGACCTTATATATAATAAGAAGGTAGGTAACTTCTTCCACTGAAAACGTACATCATGTTGTTTCAATTGCCGTAACTCCTTTGAAATTTGGTGGATTTTCATAAAATTGGTATTATTTTGCGTGGAAGGGATAAATAAAGACAATCGAGTATAAAAAAAAAAACACCCCCTTGCCAAAGGAATCGCGCTACAACAGTTCACGAAGTCGAAAACGTATTTTCGGAAGAGATCTGACCGACGGAATCTCGCCAATCTTTCCCGTGTATAACTAAAGAAACATTAAATCTACAATATCAGCATTGGATTGTATGGACAGATGCTGATAAAAGAAACAAATAAAACAAAAAATGTATACTTGTTATTTCATTTTTCCATCTTATTCAGCCTTTTTTCTGCCTTTTTAAAAATTCATCTGACTCGACCTTTACCGATGATCAGCTACGTTTAAACTGTTGATTTTCTACAGTTTCTATCGAGCGTCTCGGTGACATTGCTGGTGTAGTTTTGTTTTTGATTTAGTCACAAAATCTTCTCAAATCGGCACAAGTGTTCATTTCAGGTATATTTGTTTCTTTTATCAGTATCTGTCCATACAATTCAACACTGATATTGTGGCTTTAATTTTTCTATTGTTTTACACGGGAGAAATTAGCAAATGGATTTTTTTTTTAATTGGTAGCAACATACCGGGTACCTTTTGTTGATACAGTAAAAGTGTCTGTGTAGTGATGCGGTTTTGATATAGTACTTACCTATTATTAGCCTTTTTTTCAAATTCGTTCCATGCTTGTTGAAGTAGCTCAATCGGTAAAAGCGTCGAATTGTACTTTTTTTTTCCCATCCTGAGGCCATGAGTTCAATACCAGCTGGGACCTTTTTTTTTCTTTTTCTTAATTATTATTGTTATATTTTTATAGTTTGTTTTAAGTACTAGTTTTATACATCCAATATTTTGCTTTGTTAATTTGTATTTGATTCCTTTGATTCAAACATAAATATAAACAATAAAAAATAAAAAAGAAAGAAATAAATAAAAACTCAAAACCTCTCCTCTCTATATTTAAATAATATGTGGATAGGTCGAATTTTTCTTTAAATAGAATTCTTATTTTAAAAAATAAATTGACCACTCTAGTGATTTTTTTACCCAGGCATTCTTCATCTTAGATGTAATGTCGGTTTTCGCTGTCAGGATTCAAAGTTTAAATTTCAATGCATCCTCAAGATGCATAAAATATATGGACAATGCTTCTGAATTGGGAGTCAAATTTTTTAAGCATAGTGAGATCCGGGAATCGTGCAGAGAAATTTATAAAATAATAACTGTCACTCTATATTTAAATAGAATGAGAGGTCATTTTTTTAATATCAAGGTCCTGTGCATAGACAGGTAAGATTATAAGGTCAAAACAGTATAAAAGAGTGGGGGACAGTATGCTTATTATAAGCCGTCCATTAAAACATTTTGATTTAATCTTTTTTTGTTATTGTTTACATGACTTTCAAGCCTCCACGCCGAAGAGTAATGCACTTTAAAGGCGCGTTTTCATTGGCCTTTGATTTAATCTACTGCATCACGACGGTTTGCTTGCTTTTTTCCCCCACGGCATGATGTCATGTAGTGAAACGGAATAAGTCAGCCGTGGGTATTCGACGATGTTTTTCGGGCTACTGGTATCCATCCGCTTTTTGGCAGCCCGCATTATGGCGCCACGGAATTATACCGCCCTTAAACCTAAATAAAGTGAAACAATAGATTATATATTGAATAATTACAGGTGGAGGAAGACCCCGAATGCACGGAGGCATCCGGGTAGAACCACCAACCTACCGCAGGCCAGATGGAAGGCTTCCTCACATGAAAATCCGTATGACCCTGCCGGGATTCGAACCCACGCGGTGAGGGGCTGAGCGAGTGTTTAATTGAGGGGCTGAATGAGTGTTAAAGTGAGGAGCTGAGTGAGTGTTAATGTGAGGGGCTGAGTGAGTGTTAACGTGAGAGGGTGAGTGAGTGTTAAAGTGAGGGGCTGAGCGGGTGTTAAATTGAGGGGCTGAATGAGTGTTAAAGTGAGGGGCTGAGTGAGTGTTAATGTGAGGGGCTGAGTGAGTGTTAAAGTGAGGGGCTGAGTGAGTGTTAATGTGAGGGGCTGAGTGGGTGTTAAAGTGAGGGGCTGAGTGAATGTTAAAGTGAGGGGCTGATTGAGTGTAAAAGTGAGGGGCTTAGTGAGTGTTAAAAAGAGGATCCTGAGTGAGTGTTAAAGTGAGGGGCTTAGTGAGTGTTTAAGTGAGGGCTGAGTGAGTGTTAAAGTGAGGAGCATGAGTGAGTGTTAAAGTGAGGGGCTGAGTGAGTGTTAAAGTGAGGATCCTGAGTGAGTGTTAAAGTGAGGGGCTGAGTGAGTGTTAAAGTGAGGAGCCTGAGTGAGTGTTAAAGTGAGGGGCTGAGTGAGTGTTAAAGTGAGGAGCCTGAGTGAGTGTTAAAGTGAGGAGGCTGAGTGAGTGTTTAAGTGAGGATCCTGAGTGAGTGTTAAAGTGAGGAGCCTGTGTGAGTGTTAAAGTGAGGGGCCTGTGTGAGTGTTTAAGTGAGGAGCCTGTGTGAGTGTTAAAGTGAGGAGCCTGAGTGAGTGTTAAGTGAGGAGCCTGTGTGAGTGTTAAAGTGAGGAGGCCTGAGTGAGTGTTAAAGTGAGGAGCCTGAGTGAGTGTTAAAGTGAGGAGCTGAGTGAGTGTTAAAGTGAGGGCTGAGTGAGTGTTAAAGTGAGGAGCCTGAGTGAGTGTTAAAGTGAGAGCTGTGTGAGTGTTAAAGTGAGGAGGCTGTGTGAGTGTTAAAGTGAGAGGCTGAGTGAGTGTTAAAGTGAGGAGCCTGAGTGAGTGTTAAAGTGAGGAGCCTGAGTGATTGTTAAAGTGAGGGACCTGAGTGATTGTAAAAGTGAGGGGCCTGAGTGATTGTTAAAGTGAGGGCTTAGTTAGTGTTAAAGTGAGGGGCTGAGTGAGTCAGCGACTTTACCCTCTCGGCCACGGAGGCGGATAACAGGATGAGCGATTAAGTACATGTATATACATGAACGAACACAAACACTTGTTTATTATTATTTTTTCGGCCGTTGGCAGTTTTGTTTTCACCTGAATTACCGGTCTAAACTTAAAGGAGAAGGTCAGTAAAACAGCTGCTGAATACTGTAAGTTTTGATTGGTCGACTTAAAAATCAAAAGGATCCCTCCGGAAAGAGATCCGTTTGTTTGCTTTGTATTTACAGTCCTAAAATCTCGATTTGTCTACATAAATATATTAACGTTAAAAATATAATTAATTCAACTACACAAACAACTATCTAAAGGGTGAAAAACACATGTCGGATTTAAAACCTTTAGACCCTATCGTATCCTGAAAATCGCACATTTGTTAAAACGTGAACTTCGATACTACTCGTATATGGTGTATGGACTCCAAATTTGTTTTGTATAGTGATAAGTATAATTTTGATCATTACTCTGACAACTGCTGGAATACAGGTGACTCAAGTATTCCGAGGAACACCCATCCAATTGTATTGCCTGAAGGAACGTATTATGTTGTGAACTGGTCGTTCGTCTGTCCGATCGTCAGCAATTTCATATCTCCTCTATATATTTCGAACGCTTGAAAGACATTTATAATAGTTGGCTCTCATCAAGATGCAGCATAAACACTAAATTTAATTTATACACCACGGCCGTGTTTCTTTAGTAAAGATACTTCTTATTTCAAATCCGTTTGTATATCTTTCATACTCAATCAAGATATCAACAAAGAAGAGATACGGTCAGCTATATTCTCACAAAATAACAACAAAAGCGGTGGGATGGATAAATTAATAACAGAAATATTTAAATATTCCTGTGATCGCATCTCAGAATTTACAGTAAAAATTTCAGTAGGTTATATGCAAATGCCGAGTATCCCGTTTCTTCGGGAGGGGGCATTATTGTGCTTATCTTTAAAGGAGGTGATATAGAGAATCCTGGAAATATAAAAGCATCACGTTGATTCAAATTCTAGGAAATATATATTCCAAGTTCCATTAAATCGTCTGAGGTCAGTCCGACATATAAAATAATACCTAATCAGTTTGGTTTTTAAAGTGGCAAGTCTTCTAGATTGTATTTTAGCCTGGCATTATAGCAAAATCTCTAAGCTCGAGAAAGAAATGATTGCGCCTTTATTGATTTCGACAAATGCTAGTTTCATAAAATACACAAAGTCTTTTTATGGCAAAAAAAAAAGATATCCGAGAACAAGTTAGTTCTAAATAAGTAAGAAATATTTAGACCATGTGTTCCGTAATAATGCAAATTGTCCATCTCTGGATTTTATTTTTACTTCATCAAACATTGGCTTAAAACAAGAGGACTCAAGTTCCAATGTACTTTTCCTATTTTTTCGTTAATGATATAACCCGTTATATAAATAGTGACATAGAATACACTTTTGGACCACTTGTTCAACGGGCGGACAGGCGTTGGGCGGCAATGAGCTTCGTCGGGCGGTCAGGTTGACCCTTTATTTTTAGTCAGCTGTAGCTTCTTTATCTTTCATTGGATTACATTAATATTTGAACAGTTGCTTAACTAGATGGATATTTGCATTATGCAGTTGACCTTGTGACCTTGACATTGTTCTTTGACCTACTTTTGATGAAAAATCGGGGTCTGGACAGGTTTATCTTTGGTTAATCTGCTATAGCTTCTAAATGTTTCATTGGATTATTTTATTTTTTTTGACAGTTGCTTAAGTGGGTGGAATTTTCATTATGCAGCTAACCTTGACCTTTGACCTTCTTTTGATAAAAAGCCCGAAAAAAAAGTCCATTTTACAATCAGGTCTTGTTTCTGCAGACGAATTAAATATTTGCAGATGATGCTCACACACCACATGCGTTACAGTTCATGATTAATGACCTAGAGAATAACGACCGGGAATAGCTTTACCATGAACACTAGATAAACTAAGGTAGTTGTTTTTGAGAATGGTCCACATGAACATCATGATTTTTCACTTCTTGATGTTTTTTTAGAAGTTGTTTCTGAATTTAAGTACTTAAGGATTTATTTCTTTAGAAACGGTTAATGGTATCGAAACCGGTGAAAGTCATTCAATTAACAATGTAGTTTCCTGAAGTAAAACGGCATACAAGGGCTATTTATAAACAAAAGACTTTCGACGTATATAATCTTTAAACATGATTTGGTACAGGAAAAATATTTATTTTGTATTAAAGATAAGAAATATATAACTACCTTAACAAAATTTAGACTTTCTTCTCACGATCTAGCGAAAGATACTGGAAGATATACAAATATCGAAATAAATGACCGCAAATGTTTTCATTGCAACTTGAAAGTAACCTAAACAGCATATCATGTACTATAAGTGTTTCCAAAATACAGAGACTAGACTAGGCTATTTGAGTTTACCGTCGCTTCGACAGTATTTCAGTCATATAGCGACGTCCAGCTAATTACAGGTGAAGGAAGACCCCGAATGCACGGAGAAATCCGGGTAAAACCACCGACCTACCGCAAGCCAGCTGGAAGGCTTCCTCACATGAAAATCCGATTGACCCTTCCGGGATTCGAACCCACGCGGTGAGGGGCTGAGCGAGTCAACGACTTTACTCTCTCGGCCACGGACGCCCCGAAAATACAGAGAACTCAGGTCTAAATTGTTATTACTATATTACTGTAGATGACCAACAATAAGAAAATATTGAATCAATTCTATCAACTGAATCAATAACATTATTAGATAATCTATCCAAGTTGATAGATTCGATCTTTAAATTAAGGAAATGGTTGTCATGCATATGTTATCTTCAATTGTATATAAATTGATCTCATTGTACTAACCTGATGTAAAGATATTTATATTTCCTATGTCATAAACATAGACAATTAAAGTGAATTTAGTATGATGTTAAAATACTTCCTACGTCATATACATATTCAGCCATTCTTATTTAGTAAATTCAAAATCAAAATCACTGTTTCTTTGTATGAATTGCTTAAAGGTGATCCTGCAAAATCAAAATAAAATAGTACTATTTCTTGATAACATACACCCATATGTTGAAGATATTTTGGATAGTTTTCATTATCATTTATCATATGTTTGTGCAATTTGACTAAAGTAAGCGGTCTTCCCCAAGTGGCGCAGCGTATATAGAAGCGTTATACTTAAGTTAGATATGACACTTTTTTTCACCTTTAATTCCTACAAATTGTTTTATATATTTGTTAAAAGGACCATATGCTATTCTCTAAAAATAAAGATATTATTATTATTATTATTATTATTATTATTATGAAATATATCATTAAATCGATTATTATTAATATTAATGCGCCCATGCCAATTAATATCTCTCTATACTACACTATTACAATAAATACATGACATGCATACTAATGATGATAAAATCTTCTCCTGAAAAGGATTTTGTTTCATTCCACCAGGCTATAACTATGTATGTATTTTATGCCCAATAAAGGATAAGTATTTCAATCACTTGTACAAAATTAACACAACTTTCTGTCGATATACAGATACAACAGCCTTTGGTGTATGATCGTTTTCAGAACGTTATGAGACGTATTCATCTAAGATATGAAACTGTCCGAAACAACGTTTAAATTAGCTATTTTACACATCTCACGTTATCTCGCGGTCACATGATCGTACACATAACTTAACGAGAGCTTCTCGCGATTTGCTCTTTACTTAAATCAAAATTGTGGATCTCCGTTAGGTTATTAGGTCTTGGATGAAAGTCATAAATTTCAATAGAATAGGGTAAAGGCTATTTACAAGTGAACATCAAGTATGCTGTGTTCGATCGGTAGTTAACTAGATTTAGGTATTCATTGCTTGCAAATCTACAGAAAATGGTTACTCTTCCACCGAAAAGAAAGATCTCAAAACCAACCAGAATGTACCTACTGCTTTGAAAATATCAAAAATCCCACCATTTGCCCCACACTACAAGAAGGAAATAGTGTCTACACATTCAGATAAAGGGGCTTCCTACAGTAGCAGTAAACAAAGCCAGAAATTAAAACTACCGCAGAGAATATTCTTAACCCTTTCCCTCATATAGACTCATTTTGACGCACTCAATAGGTACCACATAAAGCCTGATCTGCAGAAAGCCAAACTCAAACCTTACCAAATTTAATTGTAAAATCCTCATTACCAGACCACTGAGGAGCAGCGAACAGCATAAAATCTGATCAGCCTGCGAGTTACTCGCAGGCTGATCTGGTTTTATGCTGTTCGCATAGGTCTTTTCATGGTATCCTCTATGAGGGAAAGGGTTAAACTTTGCCTGATTATTGCGAAACACATTAGATACAATTTTATGGAAAAAAGGGAATCCCCATTCTACTTTTGAGTTCTCTGCCCTTGAGTGTGAGTTTTTGCTCTTTTCTGTCATTTTCAATGACTAAGTGCGATTTTGATATAAACCCGAAATAGCTAAATTACATATATTAATTAATAAACATTCAACGTATGAAACATTCAACAATAAAATATTCCCTAATAACTACAATGTCCTACAAATCGTAAGGCTAGGGTATCAATTTGAAAATTATTGCACTATACTAATACATACTATACGCTTCTGTAACGATCCCTAGCAGCATAACTAGGCGTCGAGTAGTCCCATCAATGAGGCGCTCGGTGCGACATGCTATTTTTTGGTACTGGTCGTCAGCCCTCAGTGGGGATATCGCCAAATCGAAAGTAGAACGATATCACAAATTACGGGTACGCAAATGTGGACTAGGAGTCGAGGTCCTTATGCAGCATATCTGGCGTGCGTTCAGTATACCGAACCGTATGCAACCGTACGTTTACAGTCGGCTATAAAACTGCCTCAGTGTCATAAACCACAATATTCACGTATACCTATCTACAGCATAAGGTACACGTGAAATCGTGGTATAAGGCCCTAAAACAACTCCATAGCTGACTGTACTCGACCGGTTGCATACGGTTCGGCATACAGAACACATGCCAGACTTCTGAAGAGGGAAAGGGGGAAGAGAAAATTAACCAATACGCTTCTACTTTCTCCAGTTAAAAGTGTAAGTTCCCTTCCCACAAACTCTGTTAGTCATTAGCCATGATGGTCAAATCACAACTTTAAAACACTTCAGGCACTTGAGAACACTTCACTGTCTGATCAACAAGGATGCTGATGGGGGCCACGTTTAGGTTATCGAAAATGATGAACACAGGAACTTGAAGTGAGTGGCTCCTTTCCCTCTGTACTTACGAAGGCGAATGATTAACTTCAAGTCACAGCATCCTCCTTTTTAAAACTCCATCATATATTTTTACAATAAGAAATATCGCCCGTCATTCCTGACCTATCGCACTGCAGGTCATAGGTCACATAACACGATCAAATCGTACGAACAGCAATAAATAAATAAAAAAATAAAAAAATAAAAAAAATAAAAAAATAAAAATAAAAGATACTTATAATCACCAATACTCTTTGGAATTCTGACACATACGCCTCCATCCATTCTAGAATATGTTCTTCGATTCTTGGGTATGAAACGTGTACTGCGGCTTCCCGAGGGTGCCCACACTTGTGCATATGTAGGCTGTTCACACTGCATGGGTACCATCCTTGTAAAAGCTAACTGCCATGATTAGTAGCACCGGAATAGTGATTAGAGCGCCCGATCTCTAACCGGGCGGTCGAACGTTCGATCACCGTCCGCGACATACCAAAACCTGTAAAATGATACCGGTATCGCTGGCAAAATGCAGAGAACCTGCCTGTGGTAAATGTAGAGAGTCTGCATGTGCTTCAAAAAGTGATGTGCAGAGAGACCTCCCGTGCCACGACAAAACCGAAAGTAGGGGGGTTCAAGAAATTTACATTAAAATCGACAATGTTATCGGTATCTTCTTGAGGAATATACTGAAAAGAAAACATTCGATGGTCATATTATAGACATAATCAAAGCAATAACCCGCTGAAGCCTGTAGAAAGTGCCCGGGTTGTGTTCCATGTTGGAACATCACTTAACTGTTTAGCCGAGTTCAGGTTGCAGTCGCTGAAAATTGAAAAGTTTACACGCATATATATACATAGCTAAGATACTCCTATATTCCGTGCAATACTTAATATTGAGCACCCTTCCGTCCAGCGTTTGCTAGTGTTTATGACAGAGAATGACCGGTGCTAACACAGAGAGCCTGCCGATATAGCGTTTTCCGCAGAGAGCCTGACGATCACCGTGTGGTAGGTTTTTCGATGGCCAAGGGTAATAACTGTCGTTAACCTCAACTCAAATGTTTACATAGAGTTATTGCTCATAGATCTGTTATTTGTTTGTGTTTCTCTGATTAGCTGCCCATATATATATTATCAAATACTAGTATAATGCGTCTTCTTACAAAAAGGTAAACACTTCCGGATTTTTTTCTTTATTTTATCCAAAAGCCGACATGGTAAATAATGGTAATATCTTTAATATATTTTGTTCCTTGCTAGTATCGGATTGTGACTAAATGATACTGCATCCCAGTCATTACTCCAAGAGACACGCTGGGATGTCGTAGTGGTGACGCTTTTCGCTTCTCGCCAGTGCGTCCCGGGTCCGATTCCTGGTCAAGTACAGTAGCCGTCCATCACCAAGACACGTGAGTTTTCTCCAGTTTTCCCCCAACAATGACCACATACGACGTCTGGGCCATCGAGAATGATTTATATAAGTTTCGTAATCGTTATCAATTAAATAACGTTTCTAGGTGTAAAAATCTTCCGGTTAAAAAATCACATAATCTTCCACTGGAAATATCGCCTTAAAAAGTAAACTTATGAACTGATTCATTCCAAAATTGGGTAATCCTATGATAAGACTTTATTAATAATTGAGATTTATACATGTACAAACAGTTTAGAACAAAAAATGATAGGTAAACTATTTACCCACTATCTGCACTTGGCACTGTCAATTGACTTGACTATTTGAGTTTACCGTCGCTTCGACAGTGTTTCAGTCATATAGCGACGTCCAGCTAATTACAGGTGGAGGAAGACCCAGAATGCACGGAGACATCCGGGTAGAACCACTGACCTACCGCAAGCCAGATAGAAGGCTTCCTCACATGAAAATCCGAATGACCCTGCCGGGATTTACACTCATGACTCTCACTCGAAACGCTCTGAGAAAAAACGTGCATCTAGATTAGTCGTATGTAAGCACCTAATATCATAAATTTGTAATAATTATTGTTACGTGTGTGTGTGTTTGATTTACACGTGGGACTGCATTAGAGTTGTTATTTAATACTTTCTGTTGAAATACTGTGTTTTATCAGTGAGATTATATCTACATCACACGTGGGGCCTCCGTTGCCGAGAGGGTAAAGTCGCTGACTTTAACACTCACTCAGCCCCTCACCGCGTGGGTTCGAATCCCGGATTTTCATTCGGATTTTCATGTGAGGAAGCCTTCCAGATGGCTTGCGGTAGGTCGGTGGTTCTACCCGGATATTTCCATGCATTCGGGGTCTTCCTCCACCTGTAGTTAGCTGGACGTCGCTATATGACTGAAATACTGTCGAGGCGACGGCAAAGTCCTATCTATATCTCACAATGTGGGAACCCACGCGGTGAGTGTTAATTGCAGATTAGTTATTGCAGATAATAACGTGATAGAGCATTGCTTTGATAAATGACTATAAAAGCAACACAATTTTATAATAATCAAATTTGTTCAGTTTTTGTCGAGCAGGCGGAATCCACGTGTGTGCGCGTTATTGCATCAGGTCATCCGGGTTTGCTTGTCCGGGCTGTAACTTAGACATGGATCGCAGGATTTTCAAATAACTTAGCAGCTATGTTAACCTCAATGACTCGGAGTGCCAAATGCAAAGGCTAGTTCTCTAGCACACACAGCTCAAAGGTCATTTGCTTGTTCAGGCTGTAACTTAGACATGGTCACATTTAGGGGTGGAAGGTTTTGTCTGGGCTGTAACTGAATTACAAATAGCTTGTCAATAATTTTAGCTTTAATGAGACAAATAGTCATGCATAAGAGTTTGGTTCCTACCTGCAGGGTCAAGGTCAAACTTAGAGGTTACAGGTCATGGTCATGGATATTCATGTCTGAGCTGTAACTTTAACATGGATCGCTGGATTTCAAGTACCTTGGCAGACATATTTACCTCAATATAACAAAGTGTCGCGCACAAGAGTTTGGTTCAATGTCACACTAAGAGATGAAAGGTCAGTTGCTTGTCTGGACAGATACTTAGACATGAATCTGCATAGGATTTTCAAATAACTTGGCAGTAAAGTTTGCCAGAATGAGACGGAGTGTTGCTCACAATAGTTGGGTCCCTATATCCTAGGAAAAGGTAGCACTTAGAGGTGAAGGTCATGGTCCTAGATTTGCTTGTTCGGGCTGTAACTTATCTATGGATCAAAGGATTCGTAAATCATTTTGCAGTACGACTTACATCAATGAGATGATGTGTCGCGTTAAGAGTTGGATCCCCAGCTCCATGATCTCATCTAGGTCACACTTAGATGAGAAATGTGCACCTTTGGCGGCGGGCTCGACGTGTTACCCTTGGGCATCTAGTAATCAAATTTTGTCTTTATTTGTTGACTTGAAATAATCCATAAGGTTCTAGTGGATTCAAGTCTAGGTAAGCTTGCAAATGGTATTGTGTTTTAGCGATTTTTTACTTTTATGTTTATCAATTAATTTTCACTATGTTCACCTTTTTTTTTTAAATTTTTTCTGTTTGTTTGCCTTTTTTAATAAGATATTCATCTTTACATCTTCAACATGAATGTCTTATTTACCAAACTTAATCTTACCTGATAGGCTGGTACCAAGTTCAGGAACAAATTTTCTCCATCACTACCCATCATTTTCATTGGTGAATTTCACAGGCCAAGAATTACTTGTTCCGGTGTCAAATGTGGTGTATGCGTTAACATTGTTTTTCTCTCATAGACAATAGGTAGATAGGGTCGAGATAGAGTGATACACGCCATTAGCAGTACTATGTTATCAGAGAATGTCCAATTAACTTTTCGCTGTTCACCTCCTCGATATCCTCTCCAGTATGGTCGGAAACTTCAGTTCAGTTCAATTTCTTGCTTTTTGGATGTGAGGTCAGAAGCTTCGGATCAGTGTGGTCGGAACATCGCTTACTCGGCAATCTCCGGCGTAATCCGTTTAATTGCCGTCGAATTCCGGACTGTATATCAAGTCTGCATAACAATGTCTACTGAAAATTTCTGTCAGATACAACTGCACGCGACTGGAATAACATAAATATGTCGGGAAATTGTTTCTATGTGAAGAATATAAAATGCTTACATGTTTAGATTTTAGCGGCACTGATCGATGTACGTAGCCGACAAGAATGATAATTCATGTACATGTATGAATTAACAGTCATTTATGCAATAAAATAAATAGTATCAATTAAATAACAGTTGATTAAGGAACAAAAAACGACAAAACGTAACGCCAGGGCGTATCAATGGATCTATCCATTTTCTGCATTGAGAGTAAATATACGTAGAAATATATACATACTGTTAAATCATTCATTTTCGTTGACATTAAATTTCGTTGATTATGTACCTAAGGAAATTTCGCGGGTACATTTATTCGTGGATCTATGTCTAGAAAACGTGAGGTCCATATAAGAGACAAGTTTTCGAGAGGATTAATATTCGTGGATAAAACCCTCAACGAAATCAGTAGTGAAATCGACGAAAATTAGTGTCCCACGAAAATTAATGATTTCTCAGTGTTCCCGTGAGTTAATTAGAGGAATACCTGTCTGCACCTTTTCAATATGTATATCAAGACACCAATTATCATGGCTATGTAGACTTCAAATTATGTAAACTTCAAATCATTTCACACGCCCTTAATTAAAGTAGCCCCAACAACAGGGTGCTGACCTACGTAGCTCTATCGACTCCGTCTCGAGTTGAAAGTTTTTCAAGCAACTGTCAATTACCGAATTCCATAAAATCAGTTGCTGCCAAAGTTAGTACCAGACCGAATAAGCCATTATCGATCTGAGCCAAGTGAGGTGAAATACGAGAAATGTATTTCCCACTTTCCTCGCACAATTAAATTCTTATGAGCATTGCTGTGAGTTATCTCTTAATGAAAGATTTGATTATAGGCGGATACGCAAATCAGTCATTTAAAAATGGTTTTAGACTGTAAATCGCTATGGTTCCTATTTTACTCTCTGTTAGTATGTTTTTGGGTTTGTTTTGTTTTTTGTTTTGTTTTTGTTGTTTTTTGTTTTGTTGTTGTTGTTGTTGTTGTTTTACTGTTTTGTACTGATTTTACTTTTTATCCAAATATTTGAAAAATAAAATTAAAAAAATATTTAATATTCGCCAAACTGTAGAAAAAAACTTTTCTTGCCGACCCTAATATAAGAGGAACTATAAGCATTATTTTTCGTTGCAAGTAAATTATGTTGTCCCGGCAGGGTCATTCGGATTTTCATGTGAGGAAGCCTTCCAGCTGGCTTGCGGTAGGTCGGTGGTTCTACCCGGATGCCTCCGTGCATTCGGGGTCTTCCTCCATCTGTAATTAGCTGGACGTCGCTATATGACTAAGCGACGGGAAACTCAAATAGTCAAGTCAAGTCAAATTATGCTGAATCTCATTTAGGCATTTTCGTGAGTGCACATGTTCGTGGAGAACCGCTGTGTCGACAAGTTGATTTTTTTTTTGTGGGTTGATATTCTAGAATAAAACCATACAAGATATCAACGAAAACTAAGTTAGTCCTTTACAAAAAACAAATGTTGTCATGGAGAGATATTGGGCAATATCGATGACAAATACACACGAGATATAGTGTGCGAAAGTTTATTAAATATGAAATTAAAAAGTGAATACTTTCTTTTTGGAACTGAGTGTAAAGTGACCCAATGGCAACTGTTTTTTTTTTGTGTGTTGTTGTTGTTTTGTTTTGTTGTTGTTTTTTTTCTCAATCAGATGAATTCATAATTAGTGTCCGTTTATTTTATTTCTTCCTTAGGGAATCGAGGAAAAGAAACTACAATGCATGTGTATTAAATGTTTAAATGAATTACATAGTGTTTATCT
>CM037785.1:34464378-34514378 GCA_021229015.1 Solen grandis
TTTATAAAATGCCACTTTGACAAACAGTCAGTGTGTGTGTGCGTGTGTGCGTGTGTGTGTTTTGTTGAATAAAATAATGTCGATCTAAATGGACATGTAAACAAGTATCCCCCAACTTATGAAAGAATTTGTCTTAAATTAACATGCCTTTATTTATGTAAATAATATAGTATATATATTGTATATATATGTATTAGAAATCACTAAAACTTTGTTAGATATTCGTTCTCCTTTGTAGTCATTAGAGGTTGGCGTTTTATTTCAATTAACTGTAAAAAGGGGCCAGTCTGCCCGGCAAAGAAGTACCGTTTAAAGTTCAGTAAATTGATATTCTTCATGTCATGCATTTGACATTTTGTACAGATAAAGGGTTAAACAATAGAGAAGTATTAGACCCGGTGGAAGTGATACAAATATATTTGATAAGAAGATCCATAAAATAAATCAAAGTGTATATGACTATACATTATAAATGAATGCATCTGTGAAAACGCCAATTTATGCATAGAATTATTCAAAAGAATGCACTTAGGTCTTCATGAATTCAAATGAACTACGGGATTTCTTTCCGGAAATATATTATGTTTCTTGTGAAAGGAAAATAAGCATTGATTGACAAATGGCTGGGATGTTTAGAGAATTGGTTACAAAGCGACGCATTTTAATGACATTTTGTAATTGTAAATATTTTGATACTTAACTACGTGAGTGTTTCGTCCCTGGTTATTGACCAAACTATGATTGTTGGGTATTTAAACACCATTATCTGTGACAGTCATTGTATGTGTGTACCATGAACCTTTGTTTTTTGATTGATCACAAAATTGCCAAGGTTTGAAATTGAGAGTGAGTAGGCTAAAATAATGAAAATAATGAATAAATGATCATCTCATTATTTTGTAATGTTCCATATAACCAGTATAATACAAGGGTTCAATACCTGATGACTGGTAGGCTTGCACTTCTCATTGATTCAGTGGCGAATGTAAATATCAGCATTTGAAGACTAATTAAACAGAGATAGGAAACTCCTGTAAAAGCCAGTGGAAAATATTGTGTAGGCACATAGCAGATAGCTTTATTTTGCAAACTTTCAAGAAAGTATTACAAATACAGAGACTACAAAGTTCAATTGGCAAAAGGTAGAATCGCTTACGGACAAACGAGCTTTCAAACATTTTTTTTAAGAATTGCTCTTCCTTTTGTTTGCAAATGTACCAATGTTGCAAAAAAACAAACAAAAAAAAACTTATAAACACTGTCAAAAAATGCCAATTACTGTTATACGTTGTTGTTTTTTTCAATGATAAAAATTAATGATGATGATGATTTATTGATTGACTGGCTGAATATTTTTATAAAAGATGATGATTATATTTGAATTTATATGATGATGATGATGATGATGATGATGATTGTAATGAAGATGATGGTTTAATGTATGCTATGATGGTGAGAGCACACGTGTGTATGTGTTTGACTGAATGTTATCTTTATAAAATGTATCTTTGACTGAGACAATATTATTGTTAATGTACAAATTAATAATCCTTTGTAATTAAGGGAAAAAAATATATATATATTATAAAATTATCACTTCTCTCATACTTGGAATTATTTTCAGTTTGATTTATGTTCAAAATTCTTTTAAATTGTGATTTAGATTCAGTCCTTGTAGCAAAAAAAAAATAATGAACATAATGTCTGTACATAGTTTTCTCAGAAGGTACTTTTCTATTTTACATATAACTTTTTATAACTTGTCTTATTTAAGTAAATAGTTAATATTTTATAGTAATGTAATGTCCTATTGAAAGATACATTTTAGTTTCACGTACCTTCAATAGTAATGGAGATATTAGAAAACGTGACTTTGCGAGAATTGGACAACTTGTTACGTGCTTTTGTGAGATTTAGACATGATGTCATTCTTTTTTTAATAAGTCTGTGATATTCCCGTGGTCATTGTAAGAATACGGGTATTGATCCTTTTAATTAGATTTGAAAGAGCTCAGATAATCTGTTTTTCATATCTCCGGAAAAGGAGCTTACCATCTAACGTCTATCTTCCACAACTTTATCTCTATGTAAACGAAAATTAAAAGCTTAATGACCACACGATATACAGAAAATCATTTAATGACGTTTCAGCGGGTTACCGCTGATTTTATTTTATTTTATTTTATTTATTTTTTTATTGAAATTCTTATTTATTTTATATAGAATATAAAACGAAAAATCCAATTGTAAGATTCATGTTAAAAAAAAAATGCTTAAAAATTTATTTATCAAATTTGGAAGGCCCATCATGTAAAATTTAATTAAAAACAAACAAGGTGAAGCGCCTTTTTTTTTTTTTTTTTTTTTTTTTTCCATTTCCAAAATGCCTTATTATTAGTAGATTTAATCTAAAAAGACATATGGGATCAATTTGAAAAATATTTTTGAAACACACAAGTTCAGAAGATTAGACTACATGTACTTTAAAAATGTTGTAATTAATTATATAAGCACTGAAACATCTTTATTGATGTTATACATGCATACATGAGTCCTTAACTTATGTTAAACAAGAAATATCTTTAAAAAAGATATTCGGCGTAGGATGAAAGAAAAACGAGATATCCAGTCTTCTAGAACATTCCGAGGAAAAGCGCGCGAAAGACCGACGCACAACAAATTTAGTACGCTCTAGAAATAGTTCAGTATTTTTTCCATGAAATATACTTATTTATAGACGGTAATACAAAAAATTATATCTGTAAATAGGCTTGTTTGATATTTGTTCATATCATTATTGCATATGACAATTATGATATAAAAGCGTTATTAGTTGTTTTGGTTTTGGCGAATTAATTTTCAATGAGAGCATCTCGGCAGGCTGGAAGAATTCAATATACAAGTAAAAGGGGTTTTTTTTCAATTTTTGTTGTTTTAAATCATTTTCACAGAGTAGCATTCCTCAATTGATGGAAAAGGATTGTATTTAACTTACTGAAATCACTTTCATGTTTACATCAAAAAGAAAAGTAATAACACCAAGCTGAATGATATATACAAGCTGCACCCCTTATTTACAGTAATTTTATAGTCCATAACGATGCGTTAACCAATAACAGGAGTCCTTTTATTCAGCTTAGAATTATTTACCGCTGTTAGCGTACATTTGATTGGTTTAAGATGCGAGTTGAAATCGAAATTATACAGCTACGCCGAAAAATGTTCGCGTTTTGGATGTTTACTTGGCTCATAAAATAGCTCATGAAAAGAATCAAAGCGCTGAAGGCACTGAAGTTGTGTGTGTCTCAAATGGAAGAGTGATTGAAGAGCTGCAAGTCGATCACCAATAATTAAATTCACTTTGATAAACAAATGATATGCGGCATCCCTGCCCTATTTTCTCAGCGCTATCAGAGCTTTGATCTACAACAGACTCTATTAATAGATTGAAGAAATTATGCACATTTTCTGCACAGATCAAAAGCTCCGAACTCATTTCGGATAATAGATATACAGGTTTCGGTCATTTTTTAGTGTAAGAAAAAACCCTTGGAGGTATCTGAGGTCGACAGATTGATATGATTATTAGTTAGTTAGTACAATAATTTGTTTTGGACTGCACATGGATTATTGTAACAGCCTTAAATGACCGAACCTGCACATTTACTATCAAATTTACTTGCCAGCCACCTTTGCATCGAAACAAACTATATTCGTGCGCTTGGTAAAGTGGGCACGTGATAAAAACAGTTAAATCATTCGATTGCAGTTACATCAGCATAGAAAAATAAGTCCTATGATGTTTTCATGTCGCAGGTGATTTTTGTAGCCTGTAAGTATTTATTTTTGACACATTTTTGTTTAAATCTAGTATACTTATGTTGTAGAGATATATACAATTGTTCGATCATACTTACACTACTGAGAGGTTATTCGGTTTTTAAATATGAAATAAGACTAATTTTCAAAGACGCCGCGCATATATTTGAAGCATGATTTAAATACAGCAAAACCATACAGAAAAGGTTTAAAAAAACAAACTTATATTATCAAATTATTCAGAAATATAGAACAAAAACGTACAGAAAACACTTTAATTATAGTAAACACATTTTGTGATGATGACTTGAGATGCCATAAATTAACTAATCTATAGATCAATGAATATATATTTTACAACAGGTACATGCAATTTCTTTCTTATATAATTATTGGAACAGTTAGGATCCCTTTTTTGATTATGCGGCTCCATTGGCAAAAAAAAAAAAGCTTACTCCATACAATAAAAACAGAGGGTCACCAGCTTTAGAGAAAAAAAAACATATCCGTGTTTTTATCAGTATACCCTGTGAGGCAGCAGTCACCTATGAAAACTAAGTTTCTTTCTTTTTTCCTTTTCTTTTTTTTTTCTTCAATTATTTAAATTAGTAAATGTTATGGCATTATATTGGTGAAACATCAAATATCATAAAATAAAATTAATTTGCAGTTCACATCTATTATTAAATACCCTTACATATGGCTAAAACACACCTTTATTTTGGAAAAAAAAAAGAACAAACCAACAATATTTGTTTTAAACTTTATTTTTTTTCTAATGTTCAAACATTCAGATTTTTCTAATTTTTCAAATGAATTCTTTTGAAGTACATATGTTTATGGTTGTGATAAAAGCTTAAAAAACAATAGGTCACAATGCTTATTTTCAAAGAATAGGCATTTTAAACTTTGGAGTAGATAAATATTTATTTTTTATAAATATCCTAGGCCTGTAGACCTCCTACCGAAATCACGTATACATTTCACAGGTAGGAATAACGCGTATGCTCTGCTGTTTCTGTTCCTTTTATTTTTTTTTTTTATTTTTAAGTACGTCACGACAGTCCGCATAATATTTACAGTACAGTAGACAGTTAGGGAAATATCTATCCTAACATCCTAACATTGCGGTTGGTAACAAAACTGAAAATTTTGCAGTTGAAATATATGAAATATTAGACGCAACCTTTTTTTTTTTTAACAAAAACTGATATATTTGCATTACCGGTGACTAGTTTCAAATTTAATCATAGAAACTGTCGCGGTTGTTTCGCCAATAAAATCTTCATTTCGTTGTTTATTCAGACAGTTGTAAAAACTGGCACTGATAATAAGATGCAGAGGTCGGCTTATAATGCCAACGGCACCAACAATGGCTCTCAGGCCATATTTCGAGGTTATGCTATCCAAATGTATCACCTCCAACTGAACAATGTCTTCATATATTTTATATATGTAGTAGTCTTAAAATTTTGGTGTATAATTATACATATATCAGGATTAATACATAAAATTATATTAATATATATATATCATTACCACCACCGGCTATTAAACGATCATGATCATGGTATCATGGAAATCTTAAACAACGTTTCTGTACGGACCCAAAAATGTATATAGTATTTATTGCATAAAGAATAATAAGTTCTTTATTCTCAAAATGGCTAGTTTCTAAACTAACATGACATAATAATCATTGCACAAATTCTTATAATGCACCCCCATCACAAAAGCAACATATTGAAATTTATAAATCGTGAGGAAATGAGGTTTAAAGGCCCATTATATTTCATAATGATTCAATTTTCATGGAAAAGAAAATATAAAATAACATTGACATATTGTAGACTAACATAAATGGTACATAATGTGTAAATATCTGTTGTAAAATAATAGTTAAATGCACTGAATATGTTTATCAAATTACGCAATTTAATATTTTGGATGGACTCTCATTTTACACTGGCGCGTATACCCGAAGACGATAATAATCGGAAATAATTTCAAATTGAAAAACGTCGTCAAATTACAATTTGTTTATCTGCAACTTCACAATTTATACACTCGTGACTCGTTAACGGAAACATACCGAAGGTCTATGGGATACATACAAAAATTGACGAAGATATGCGGATTATGCAAATTAATTATTTTTAGAAACAATTGAATTATCTTAAACGATTCTTTCATATTTTTTCCTTGGCTTTTCTGTTCGAAGAATATACACTGCTTTTGGAAGAATAATGGACATCTTTAAAACTAAATACATACAAAGGTTAAAAAAAAACTTCGTGCAAGAACGAGTATTGATACATTAAAAATTACTACAAGAGATTAACTCTTAGTTCAGCTGGCCTTGGAATAATCAAAGTTATAGATAATCAGTTAACAATGAATGATTACAGTGAAGATGATTATGATCCAATCATAGATCTGACTAGGACCTGCTTACCACGTCTGTAGAAGGGGTCTTTTAAAAAAAAAAGTCTACGAGACACCATTATCTACAACAGATGAAACCAACCATTGGAAAGCTTCTTTTTTTTGTGACAATTTACTTTATAATTAGACATGTACGATAAGACAGTGACGTTTTATTGTGAAAATAGGTTATCCATACTGTTTCATCTAAGGTTAGCTTACCGAAGTATGAGTTTCACGTCAGTATTACTTAAAACCAATGTCTAAATAAGTTTGTTCAAGAAACAACGTCATGATAAATAAAGGGATATTGACATATTCTCAAAGTTACCCATAACTGTTTAATTCGAAATATATTGCCAAAATTTGACAGGACATTTATGGACGTTGATTCTAATTATGCGATGTCACAGACTGGTTTAGTTGTTTTAATAATAAGTACCTCACAGACATACATGATATAAACACAAATTATGTTTTGCTGAAAAAATTACCGGCCATCTTAAGTTAGATCCACAGTTTATTGTTTTCTTAGTTTTAAAATATGATTATGATTGAAATAAAAAAAAATGGGATGCTGTCAAGAGATTTTATATTTTTCATAATGATAATGTCACAATTAATTACAAAAATAAATACAGCAAAGTTTTGTTAAAGATTTGTTAACTTAGATCAACTAAGTTCCGAGTTATTGTTTTTTCTTAAACAGTGTTAAATATTTTTGCCATAGAAAATGAGTTTTTTTATCTCAGAAACTTTTGTATATATGTAATACATACTACGTAGATATTTGATACATACTGCAATCGGATTTTGGATTGAATATTTAGTAACATTTATTGTCATAAAAGTAATATTTTTGCCTTTAAAATCATAATATAGTGATATCAAAAGCTGCACCATAATTGAGATAATTACTAAAAATAATTATTGTTAAATGCGATCAAAGGTAGTTAGACAAACTTAAAAAACACAACAAAAATGCACTAAAATAATGAAAAAGGTATTTTTCTTTTCATGTAAATTAGCTTTATGCCTCTTCTAAAAAAAAAGTTGTGTTTTTAGTTTACGATTTTTTACCCGAAGCGACGATATAGTATGAACCTCCTACAAAATATGGCATGTTTGGGCGTAATCACTACAAAAAGGGGCCCTTGTTATCAATTCCTACAAACTGATGGTTGCAAAATGGACCACAATTTGCCAGACACAATATTCATGTTATGAACTTATACACTGTGGCTGCCGTAAGGCATTTAGAGGTTTGTGCAAATACAGCAAGGCTAACTTTCAATGTATGGCCCCATGTCATTGTGAAAGAAGTAACTTGTTCCTAAGAGTGACTGTAAACATATAGATTTAATAGTGATATGTACTTCAATCCATGAAACTTATGTGTGACTTACAATATACATCTAATGTCACATGTATTAAAGCCCTTAGTATACAAAATTTCATACAATAACTTGCAATGTGACTCGTATTGGACGTGTATAGTATTAATTCAACACTGTTTTTTGATGTGGTTATTAGTTTGTTTCTTTTTTTAATGGGTTATGATTTCAAAAATTTTATTTGTAAATATTACATATAGACTTAATTGTAAGCCAAATGACTACCTTGGCCTGAAATATGTATATGTAGACACCAAGACTATCCGTTTACCACGTTTAGTTACAAAGATAAAAGCCTTTCAGAAAATTGTTGGCCATTTTGGCGGCCATTGTTTTTAAAAAAATACTGTCAATTGCATTGAAACTATGGGTTATGGGCTCAAATCCAAATAGGGTCATTATTTTTTCTTTTATTTTCAATTTGACCATAATTATGTATCACTCATATCAGAAAGAAAACATATTCGTTTTCATTTTATAATTTAAATTGGTATTTATTGAATAAAAAAAATCTAAACGTATAATAACAAGTATGATTGATAGTATCACAAAGTTTAATTCAAGCAACATTATCTAACATAGGCTGGCGGGAAACGTTACGTCTCTAATGTTACAGTGATGTGTAAATACTGCGTAGTAACAAATAAACAAATGTGTGTAGAGTTTTTGGTTAAGTTTATCATACCTTGTTGATAGAGTATGTCAACTATAATGTAATGTATCCAAGAAGAGTTAAACGTTAAGGTAAAAATTGCGCGTCTTTATCATATTTCATTATGCTTTAAGACAGTTGTGTGTGTGTGCTAAGTACCCTTCAAAATGCCCCTAAGGCTTCCGGGGGCATTTTCCCCGAAGGAGCATGCCCCCGCCCCCGATCCTCCTAGCTATGGTGCGTATACCCAAAATAGGTCCAGGCACGCCCCTGATATTCATTTAAATACAACCATTATGATTATTTATTTGTAAAGGATACTAAATATAAACTGCATATCAAAAATATATCAGTGTGTGTGTCAAGCCCATTTTTTCAGGTGATTATATTTTTCATGAATATCATAAAAGGTAAAATGAATCATGTACTTACGCAAGTTGATTAAAATTCGTGTCTTTTTTTTTTTTTTTTTAATTTTTGTTTGTTTGTTTGTCGGGTTAAAAGTCCCACCGACAGTATTTCAGTTATTTGAGCTACGTCTACTTAAGGCCACACTACAGTATCACGCAGTAGACACATAGTATGGTACCACATCCAGTCCCATCATCCTGACACTGGGACAATCAGTCCTGGAACTACCCTGTATATACATGTATGCTGAACGCCAGGCAGATAACTACCAGTACCATTTTAACGACTATGTCGCGGTCAAAGATCGAACCTATGACTTTCCGCTGCTGATGCGGACGCTTTAACCACTCGGTCCG
This sequence comes from Solen grandis, assembly GCA_021229015.1. Taxonomy (NCBI): domain Eukaryota; kingdom Metazoa; phylum Mollusca; class Bivalvia; order Adapedonta; family Solenidae; genus Solen; species Solen grandis. The sequence continues at coordinate 34,473,435 of CM037785.1, forward strand.
TGGGGACGGCCGTGAGGTATATCTTATTCTTAATAACAAAGGTACGGTAAGTATGGAAACATGATCTATAATGCAGTACAAACAAGTTCGATGCATGTAGTGAAAACATTCAATTTGTAAAATCATTTAAGTCGAAACTACATACCCAACATTAAGGATGTCCGTCAACATTGTGTGCGTTTATCAAATGCGTATTTGAAAAGTTACGTTTCTTATGTTTAAAAATAATTTCATTAAAAAAAATGTAAAAGAGAGCACTAAGCAGGCCTGATTGGGCTACTACTCGTTAAAACCGGTACTTCGATTTTTAGTCTCTTAAATGCAAAGGCAACAATATAAATCCTGATCAGACATAACTTACTGCCTTTCCAGTGGTTAAAATACGGGCAAACATGAGCACTAATTTGCCCCCAACTCGTAAAATGGTTAATGCGAATAACTGATGCTACAGCTCCATATATGTTCATCTCTCTCTCTCTCTCTCTCTCTCTCTCTCTCTCTTATAGAATAATAAGATGCATCTGTTATTTCATTTCAGTATTTAGGTAAGTGAATTCGGTACTTTGGTAAATATTACTGACTTTGCATTATATTTTTATATATGTATTCATCTTGCTCAGTATGTTATTACATAATTTCAAGCACCTGTTTGACTGGCTTATTTAATGTGATGCAATGTCTAACATATTTGTTTTATACAGAACACTGTCAGGACAATCATCGTACTTGTTTTATACAGAACACTGTCAGGACAATCATCGTACTTGTTTTATACAGAACACTGTAAGGACAATCATCATACTTGTTTCATACATGTACAGAACACTGTCAGGACAATCATCGTACTTGTTTTATACAGAACACTGTCAGGACAATCATCGTACTTGTTTAACAGAACACTGTTCAGGACAATCATCTACTTGTTTAATACAGAACTACTTCAGGACAATCATCGTACTTGTTTATACAGAAACTGTCAGGACAAATCATCTACTTGTTTTATACAGAACACTGTCAGGACAATCATCGTACTTGTTTATACAGACCTTAGGAAATATCGTACTGTTTAATACAGAAACTGTCAGGACAATCATCTACTGTTTATACAGAACACTGTCAGGACATCATCGTACTTGTTTTAATACAGAACACTGTCAGGACAATCATCATACTTGTTTTTATACAGAAACTGTCAGGACAATCATCTACTTGTTTTATACAGAATCACTGTAAGGACAATCATCGTACTTGTTTTATACAGAAACTGTCAGGACAATCATCATACTTGTTTTATACAGAACACTGTCGGACAATCATCGTACTTGTTTAATACAGAATACTGTAGGACAATCATCGTACTTGTTTTATACAGAAACTGTCAGACAATCATCATACTTGTTTATACAGAACACTGTCAGGACAATCATCGTACTTGTTTTATACAGAACACTGTCAGGACAATCACGTAACTGTTTTATACAGAAATGTCAGGACATATCATCTACTTGTTTATACAGAACACTGTCAGGACAATCATCGTACTTGTTTTATACAGAACACTGTCAGGACAATCATCATACTTGTTTCATCTACTTTTTTATACAGATCTTAGGACAATCTTACTTGTTTTTTACAGAAACGTCAGGACAATCATCTACTGTTTTTCAGAATACATGTAAGGACATCATCATACTTGTTTATACAGAACACTGTAGGACAATCATCTACTTGTTTTTATACAGAAACGTCAGACAACTCATACTTGTTTATGAACTGCAACAATCATCGTACTTGTTTATACAGAACATGTCAGGCAATCATCGTACTTGTTTCTTACAGAACACTGTACGGACAATCATCATACTTGTTTTATACAGAACACTGTAGGACAATCATCTATTGTTTAAAACAGAATCACTGTCAGGACAATCATCATACTTGTTTTAACAGAACATGTCAGACAATCATCATACTTGTTTAATACAGAACATGTAGGACATATCATCTTGTTTTATACAGAATACTGTCAGGACAATCAAATACTTGTTTTATACAGAAAGAGGACAACATCACTTGTTTTATACAGAACAGTCAGGACATCATCGATACTTGTTTTAATACAGAACTACTGTCAGGACAATCACGTGACTTGTTTAAATACAGAACACTGTAGACAATCAATCGTACTGTTATACAGAAACTGTCAGGACATCATTACTTTTTTTTTCCACTTCAACATCTCTCTTGTTTATACAGACATCTGTCAGACAATCATCGTACTTTGTTTTACAGAACTGTCAGCATATATATTGTTTATACAGATCACTGTCAGTGACAATCAAGTACTGTTTACAGACACTGTCAGGACAATCATCTAACTTGTTTATACAGACTACTGTAAGACAATCATCGTACATGTTTAATACAGAACACTGTCAGGACAATCATCGTACTTGTTTTATACAGAACACTGTAGGACAATCATCTACTTGTTTATACAGAACACTGTCAGGACAATCATCGTACTTGTTTTATACAGAACACTGTCAGGACAATCATCGTACTTGTTTTATACAGAACACTGTCAGGACAATCATCATACTTGTTTTATACAGAACACTGTCAGGACAATCATCATACTTGTTTTATACAGAACACTGTAAGGACAATCATCGTACTTGTTTTATACAGAATACTGTAAGGACAATCATCATACTTGTTTTATACAGAACACTGTAAGGACAATCATCGTACTTGTTTTATACAGAATACTGTAAGGACAATCATCGTACTCGTTTTTTACAGAATACTGTAAGGACAATCATCATACTTGTCTTATACAGAACACTGTAAGGACAATCATCGTACTTGTTTTATACAGAACACTGTCAGGACAATCATCGTACTTGTTTTATACAGAACACTGTCAGGACAATCATCGATACTTGTTTTATACAGAACACTGTCAGGACAATCATCGTACTTGTTTTATACAGAACACTGTCAGGACAATCATCGTACTTGTTTTATACAGAACACTGTCAGGACAATCATCGTACTTGTTTTATACAGAACACTGTCAGGACAATCATCATACTTGTTTTATACAGAACACTGTCAGGACAATCATCGTACTTGTTTTATACAGAACACTGTCAGGACAATCATCGTACTTGTTTTATACAGAATACTGTCAGGACAATCATCATACTTGTTTTATACAGAACACTGTCAGGACAATCATCGTACTTGTTTTATACAGAACACTGTCAGGACAATCATCGTACTTGTTTTATACAGAACACTGTCAGGACAATCATCGTACTTGTTTTATACAGAACACTGTCAGGAATCATCGTACTTGTTTTATACAGAACACTGTAAGGACAATCATCGTACTCGTTTTTTACAGAATACTGTAAGGACAATCATCGTACTTGTTTTATACAGAAACTGTAAGGACAATCATCATACTTGTTTTATACAGAACACTGTAGGACAATCATCTACTTGTTTTATACAGAAACTGTAGGACAATCATCGTACTGTTTTTACAGAATACTGTAAGGACAATCATCATACTTGTTTTATACAGAACACTGTCAGGACAATCATCATACTTGTTTTATACAGAAACTGTAGGACAATCATCTACTTGTTTATACAGAAACTGTCAGGACAATCATCATACTTGTTTATACAGAACACTGTCAGGACAATCATCTACTTGTTTTATACAGAACACTGTCAGGACAATCATCATACTTGTTTTATACAGAAACTGTCAGGACAATCATCTACTTGTTTATACAGACACTGTCAGGACAATCATCTACTTGTTTATACAGAACACTGTCAGGACAATCATCATACTTTTTATACAGAACACTGTCAGGACAATCATCGTACTTGTTTATACAGAACACTGTCAGGACAATCATCATACTTGTTTTATACAGAAACTGTCGGACAATCATCGTACTTGTTTTATACAGAACACTGTCAGACAATCATCTACTTGTTTATACAGAAACTGTCAGGACAATCATCTACTTGTTTTATACAGAACACTGTCAGGACAATCATCATACTTGTTTTATACAGAACACTGTCAGGACAATCATCGTACTTGTTTAATACAGAACACTGTCAGACAATCATCTACTTGTTTTATACAGAACACTGTCAGACAATCATCTACTTGTTTATACAGAACACTGTCAGGACAATCATCGTACTTGTTTATACAGAAACTGTCAGGACAATCATCTACTTGTTTTATACAGAACACTGTCAGGACAATCATCGTACTTGTTTTATACAGAACACTGTCAGGACAATCATCATACTTGTTTTATACAGAACACTGTCAGGACAATCATCTACTTGTTTTATACAGAACACTGTAGGACAATCATCGTACTTGTTTTATACAGAAACTGTCAGGACAATCATCTACTTGTTTATACAGAACACTGTCAGACAATCATCGTACTTGTTTAATACAGAACACTGTCAGGACAATCATCTACTTGTTTTATACAGAACACTGTCAGGACAATCATCTACTTGTTTATACAGAACACTGTCAGGACAATCATCTACTTGTTTTATACAGAACACTGTCAGGACAATCATCTACTTGTTTTATACAGAAACTGTAGGACAATCATCGTACTTGTTTATACAGAAACTGTCAGACAATCATCATATTGTTTTATACAGAACACTGTCAGGACAATCATCTACTTGTTTATACAGAACACTGTCAGGACAATCATCATACTTGTTTTATACAGAACACTGTCAGGACAATCATCTACTTGTTTATACGAACACTGTCAGGACAATCATCATACTTGTTTTATACAGACACTGTCAGGACAATCATCTACTTGTTTATACAGAACACTGTCAGGACAATCATCTACTTGTTTATACAGAACACTGTCGGACAATCATCTACTTGTTTTATACAGAACACTGTCAGGACAATCATCTACTTGTTTAATACAGAAACTGTCAGGACAATCATCGTACTTGTTTATACAGAACACTGTCAGGACAATCATCGTACTTGTTTATACAGAAACTGTCAGGACAATCATCATACTTGTTTATTACAGAACACTGTCAGGACAATCATCATACTTGTTTTATACAGAAACTGTAGGACAATCATCATACTTGTTTTATACAGAACACTGTAGGACAATCATCATACTTGTTTTATACAGAACACTGTCAGGACAATCATCATACTTGTTTAATACAGAACACTGTCAGGACAATCATCTACTTGTTTTATACAGAACACTGTCAGGACAATCATCATACTTGTTTATACAGAACACTGTCAGGACAATCATCATACTTGTTTTATACAGAACACTGTCAGGACAATCATCATACTTGTTTTATACAGAACACTGTCAGGACAATCATCATACTTGTTTTATACAGAACACTGTCAGGACATCATCATACAGAACACTGTCAGGACAATCATCATACTTGTTTTATACAGAACACTGTCAGGACAATCATCATACTTGTTTTATACAGAACACTGTCAGGACAATCATCTACTTGTTTTATACAGAAACTGTCAGGACAATCATCATACTGTTTTATACAGAACACTGTCAGGACAATCATCTACTTGTTTATACAGAACACTGTCAGGACAATCATCTACTTGTTTATACAGAACACTGTCAGACAATCATCGTACTTGTTTATACAGAACACTGTCAGGACAATCATCTACTTGTTTTATACAGAACACTGTCAGGACAATCATCGTACTTGTTTATACAGAACACTGTCAGGACAATCATCGTACTTGTTTTATACAGAACACTGTCAGGACAATCATCTACTTGTTTTATACAGAACCTGTCAGGACAATCATCATACTTGTTTTATACAGAACACTGTCAGGACAATCATCTACTTGTTTATACAGAACACTGTCAGGACAATCATCGTACTTGTTTATACAGAAACTGTCAGGACAATCATCTACTTGTTTATACAGAACACTGTCAGGACAATCATCATACTTGTTTATACAGAACTGTCAGGACAATCATCTACTTGTTTATACAGAACACTGTCAGGACAATCATCTACTTGTTTTATACAGAACACTGTCAGGACAATCATCACTTGTTTAATACAGAACACTGTCAGGACAATCATCTACTGTTTATACAGAACACTGTCAGGACAATCATCTACTGTTTTAACAGAACACTGTCAGGACAATCATCATACTTGTTTTATACAGAACACTGTCAGGACAATCATCTACTTGTTTAATACAGAACACTGTCAGGACAATCATCGTACTTGTTTTATACAGAACACTGTCAGGACAATCATCGTACTTGTTAACACTGTCAGGACAATCATCTACTTGTTTAATACAGAACACTGTCAGGACAATCATCGTACTTGTTTAATACAGAATACTGTCAGGACAATCATCATACTTGTTTTATACAGAACACTGTCAGGACAATCATCGTACTTGTTTAATACAGAACACTGTCAGGACAATCATCATACTTGTTTAATACAGAATACTGTCAGGACAATCATCATACTTGTTTTATACAGAACACTGTCAGGACAATCATCGTACTTGTTTAATACAGAACACTGTCAGGACAATCATCGTACTTGTTTTATACAGAACACTGTCAGGACAATCATCATACTTGTTTTATACAGAACACTGTCAGGACAATCATCGTACTTGTTTAATACAGAATACTGTCAGGACAATCATCGTACTTGTTTTATACAGAACACTGTCAGGACAATCATCATACTTGTTTAATACAGAACACTGTCAGGACAATCATCGTACTTGTTTAATACAGAACACTGTCGGGACAATCATCATACTTGTTTTATACAGAACACTGTCAGGACAATCATCATACTTGTTTTATACAGAACACTGTCAGGACAATCATCATACTTGTTTTATACAGAACACTGTCAGGACAATCATCATACTTGTTTTATACAGAACACTGTCAGGACAATCATCGTACTTGTTTTATACAGAACACTGTCAGGACAATCATCATACTTGTTTCATACAGAACACTGTAAGGACAATCATCGTACTTGTTTTATACAGAACACTGTCAGGACAATCATCATATTTGTTTTATACAGGACACTGTCAGGACAATCATCGTACTTGTTTAATACAGAACACTGTCAGGACAATCATCGTACTTGTTTTATACAGAACACTGTCAGGACAATCATCGTACTTGTTTAATACAGAACACTGTCAGGACAATCATCGTACTTGTTTTATACAGAACACTGTCAGGACAATCATCGTACTTGTTTAATACAGAACACTGTCAGGACAATCATCATACTTGTTTTATACAGAACACTGTCAGGACAATCATCATACTTGTTTTATACAGAACACTGTCAGGACAATCATCATACTTGTTTTATACAGAACACTGTCAGGACAATCATCATACTTGTTTTATACAGAATACTGTATATACTATATCTTTACTTTTATTAATTTTAATTAAGACAACACTAATGGGATATTGCACAAGGCGGGGCTTAACTTTCTCCGTGTTTTTCTTTTTTTTTTTTTTTTTTTTTTTGTTCTTGAGAAAAAAATTCAAACAATTATGCCAAGGTCACATAATTATTTTGCTGACAACAAATTTAGATATAAAACACAGGAATGGGCCAATCTAAATGTATTCGCCACAAGTGCAGCATCCGCTTTTAATTATGTGCACGCGACCTTAATTTAATTGGTTTATGAAGATAATACCAAAGTGTTCTAGGCGTTAAACAAATTTGCAAAACTACTTATAAGTGGATCAATGCAAGCAATGCACAAAAAAAATCAACACACGACCACATCCTGATTATTTTATGCACGCCCCTCTTATTTCGTACTTTCGAACGTTTCTCAAATAAATATATTTTTTTTAATCTTATTTCGGTGTCTCTTCATTCCTGTTGTATAAACAGACTTTGATTTATTGTAATAACTACTGGGAGAAAACATCGACCCATTCAGTATTTCACCTGTTCCATATGAAGCCATTTCAAAATGTATCGTATTTATTTATTTATTTATTGTGAGTAAGCTTCTGTCTAGCGGGTTCTTCCTCCATAAGTTATTTGCTTGTCGTTTCCACACTGCTTTATTACTTCGGCAAAATAATATTGACCAGAACGATGTATTTTTCTGTTACAATATGTTTATCTGTTTCCCAATAGTGTATGTATCATACCTGGATCTGTTCTGTTCTGTTCCATCGTCGAATTCCCCCGGCTGACTGATGTCATGTAGTGAAACGGAATAAGTCAGCCGGGGGAATTCGACGATGGTTCTGTTCAAAATTTATGATTTAATTAAAATATTAAATATTAAAAACAATAAATGTCTGACTTAATTATGCCATTGGTTTTCAGTCAAAACCTGTCCGAAGTCTTATTTCAGTGTGTAAATCTGCGTCTAGCTGAGTATAACCACATACTCGTAATTTGTAGAAAAATAATATAAGGGAAATAAAGGAGAAAAAGAATAAATGATATTGAGTGGATTTCAAACCAATGCAGTGAATATTTTTCATAACATCGTTTACAGCATCAGATAATTTGACTGGCTTTTGAACGTGCTAATTTATTTCTTAACACCAATTATAGATAATACTAGTTTGATTTTCAAATACACAATATATATATATATATATATATATATATATATATATATATATATATATATATATATAACGTTAGTGATTTTAAAATTATAATATATTTAATATCATTCTTATAATAAGTTCATTAAAAATCCCACGATCACTTGGTGGATCATGATCACTTGGTGGATCATGATCAGTTGATGGACCATGATCACTTGGTGGACCATGATGGACTAAGACCACAATTATTTTCACCATATGTTCTATATAAGCATAAATACAAATGACAATTTCTGTATCCTTTTTGACATCCTAACTTACCCTCATTAGATAGATCTATTCAAGAGAAATAATTCTGTACATTTTAAACATGGGGTCACCCGACTACTTTTTGACCTATTTAAGGCCAAATAACATATGAATTAACGTATGTATTTAGTGCACCGGTCGGCCATTTCACAACAATTTTCTCAAAAATTCCCCTCTCAGCAAATGCTCAACTTCTAAGGTTGTTGTACAAGAAGGCCTCCAAAGTTGCCATTTTATTACTATTTTAACTGTATTCTATAGGATTTCATCCTTTATTGCATGTCTTTCAGTAAAAAAAAAATCACCATAATTCAGCATTAAATAGGGTCACTATTTTTGTGTAGGTACATCCGGATGCAGGGTAACCAAGGGCAGGTAATTGCGGTCTTAGTCCTGATCACTTGATGGATCATGATCACTTGGTGGACCACGATAACTTGGTGGACCATGATCACTTGATGGATCATGATCACTTGATGATCAAGATCACTTGATAGACCTCGATTACTTGGTGGACCACGATAACTTGGTGGACAATGATCACTTAATGGATCATGATCACTTGATAGACCATGATCAATTGATGGACCATGATCACTCGATGGACCATGATCACTTGATAGACCATGATCACTTGGTGGACCATGATCACTTGATGGACCATGATCACTTGGTGGACCATGATCACTTGATGGATCACGATCACTTGGTGGATCACGATCACTTGGTGGATCACGACCACTTTGTGGATCACGATCACTTGGTGGATCACGATCACTTGATGGATCACAATCACTTGGTGGACCACGATCATTTGGTGGACCATGATCACTTCATGGATCACGATCACTTAATGGATCATGATCACTTGATAGACCAGGATCACTTGGTGGACCATGATCACTTGATGGATCATGATCACTTGATGGACCATGATCACTTGGTGGACCATGATCACTTGATGGACCACGATCACTTGGTGGACCATGATCACTTGATGGACCACGATCACTTGGTGGACCATGATCATTTGAGGGATCATGATCACTTGATGGACCATGATCACTTGGTGGACCATGATCACTTGATGGACCACGATCACTTGGTGGACCATGATCACTTGATGGATCATGACCACTTGAGGGACCATGATCACTTGAAGGACCACGATCACTTGGTGGACCATGATCACTTGATGGATCATGATCACTTGGTGGATCACGATCACTTGGTAGACTATGATCACTTGATGGATCATGATCACTTGATGGACCACGAACACATGGTGGACCATGATCACTTGATGGACCATGATCACTTGATGGATCATGATCACAATTTAATGATTGATTTATTCATCTCAAACAAATGCTCACCAAGTTTGATATGATATTTTTCTAAGCTTTAATGTTTGTACTATAATTAAGATATCTGTTTTAACTAGCATTTTAAAAAATTCCTTGATCATCATTTAGCCATAAACATATTTTAAATTTACAATAGTGTTTCTCTTCGTGACATACTTAGAGGTATGTCAGGAAGAGACATTTCAGAGGTTTACATAAATGTATTAGGACTAAAATGAAAGTCTTCAGTCCTAGATCTTTTGCAGAATATTCGGGTTGTCCAGCATATCATTTTCTCCGTTTAAATTTTATAACACCAACATCTTTTGGTTTTAGGAATAACCCGCTTTGCACTTTCTCGGGTATGTGTATAACGAGAATATATTTTGTATCTGTATAGTATTCACAAATAAACCTTTACTTAAAATTGTGTTTGAATCTACTACTCATGACATTTCTAGGTCAATCTATGATCTTTTAACTTACCAAATCAGATTTACGACCCACACTGTATTATATTATTTAAAGTAATCAAATACATGAAAACAATACAGATTTTAGTACGCTATTTTAGACCCGAGTCCAGAATTTTGCCGCTGGGGGGGGGGGGGCAAAATTTGAATGTGATGTGAGTGCTAAGGGGTCCGGGGGCATGCTCCCCCGGAAAAAAAATGTTTTTAGTGTGACGGAGATGCATTCTGAAGGGTATCTGGGGGGATAAAAGTGTTGTTGTTGTTGTTGTTGTTGTTGTTGTTGTTGTTGTTGTTGTTGTTGTTGTTGTTGTTGTTGTTGTTGTTGTTGTTGTTGTTGTTGTTGTTGTTGTTGTTGTTGTTGTTGTTGTTGTTGTTTGAAACTTGAAGACCATGGATCGTATGCCTAGTTCCCACTGGAGAATGTGGAAATACACAAATTTTCTACCGATGACATCAGATGTTTGAGACAAATTGACGGAGCAGTCCCATGAGAAGCTTCGGGATTGGTCCGTTGAAACGTTCACTGATGTTTTGGCTATGGTACAATGGCCTTGTATTATCGTGGATGGCTCCCGATGCTCGGGACATTTCTCCGATGATCGGGGAAGGTGCCCCGGAGCTTCACCGAATTTGAAACATCATCGGGGGAATATCCCCGTAGATTAAGGGATGTTTCGTTGTGTCGAACCATCCTAAGTGCTTCGGGTAAGATTATGGAGATTATGAAAATTTGGTGATAGAATTAAAAGACAAAATCAAGGGTAGACTTTTGGGGATTTATGAGGATGCCCCCAGCAATATTCCATGGTCTTTTTGACCGTCTCTAAGGTTGACCAAAAAAGCAACACATTTTAGAATGCGCTTGTCGAATTTTTGCGAATATTCTGAGATTCTATTACAAGATCTGGAATGTGCCATAGAAAGGTCGCCGAACCTTCGAGACATTACCGAATCCTAGGGGATTCCTCGGAGGAAAAAATATTTCGCGGAAGCTCCGTGAATGTTTGCCATGAGCTTCCGGGGGGCTATGCGTATGTTTCCTCTGCCTGTTCTCCCCGATAAAACTTCGAGAACATAATGGGAAAAAATTCAATGCTAGCAATGAAGTTCTCCCGAGGGAGTACATCCCCAAGGCAAAAAATGTCAAGTGTGACTTAGCCTTGAGCGATATAATTCGCAAAGCCATACTTTTGAATAACTACTGTGCAATAGTATTTGACTACAGTTATATTTTAAAAAATGACGATAGTAGGGGGGGGGGCAGACTGGGACACTGATATTACTGAAAGGGCATTTACTCCGGTATTGGGGGATAGGGTAAAAATATATGTGTCTCTTGCATTTTCAACCGCAAACTGGACTAAAAAAAAAAATAATGTGTGTTTTTTGACCCCGCCCCCCCCCCCCCCCCCCCCGAAAAAAAGTGACTTGTATACAATAACAATTAGTGAATGCTTTGAATAATCATCAGTTTTAGACTCAACAGTGTAAACGACAGATTTGTTTAAGTCTGAGGAAAAAAATCACTTTAAACATGTTTTGTCAAATATGTGGAAGGGAATACCGGGTATATTCTGTATTTAATTCGAACTTGATAATCTTGATTGTCTAATTGTCGATCCAAGATCAAAAAAAAAAATCAGGCGCACGTTTTAGGGTCGAACGAATGCAGAAGGTTTGGCACCCTTCTGCGTCTCGATTTTTGTACATTTATTTTTCTAAACGTTAAATCAATGACAAAACAAACAATATTCAGTCATAAAATATGTTGATATTTAATATAAGATCTTTAATATCCCTTTTATTTCGCACATACATTGTGTTTTCAGTTCATTAATATTTCGTATTCATCGACTTATCAGTGACATTGAAATTTTCAAATTCTTTCATTTCTTTTTCATTTTTTTTTTTTTTTTTTTTTTTTGGTATAAATTTAAAATACACCAGGGTGTCTAAAATAAGAGACCGTGAATACACATACATGTAGATTATTATTAAGTGAACATGATGATGTATCGGCCTACTGTTTGTATTTTTATTCTTTTCAGGAAAAATATCTAGAAGAGTTAGTTTCATAAAAATAATACTTAAAAAGTTATGTAAAAATATTACAGCTGATGACATTTAGAAACACAGCCCATTTCTTATTAAGTTTAATTTGCATGGCTAGCGATAGGTATGCATCTACTCTGCAGATTACTAGGATTCTTTTGCTGCAGTAGAAAAAAAATTATTACCTTTTTAACTTTTTCAAAAACGAAATCGGCAATGTTTCATACCTGAAAGTTCATCAACCTGCCGGCAGCTTATTAGCCCGCTTTTAATGCAAGATTTAAAACTTTATATATGTAGAGAAAGGTGAATTAAAAATATCGTTGAGTAGATTTAGTCGAAGTATTTTTTTTACATTAATTCCTTTGATTGTTTCGATGCTAATTACATTTAAATGTCCAGCTGAGTTGTTATTTTAGCGGCTAATTTTATGCTTAACTATTTTATGCTATTTCTTTAACTGCATTTTTCTAGAATAGTTTATAGTTGTAACTGATACAAACTTTTGGTACTTGTCTACTTTTCCCAATTGATAGATCGCTCGGCAGACGACATGTAAATTTCTCTCAATCAGTGAACGTGTCCGCAGTACCATAAAACACATGCCGATTCGGATTACCAACACATTAACAGCAGGGGGACATAAGACATAACTCTAGCTGGTCAGGTGGTTATGCGGATGGTTCAGTATGGGGGCCCCACAATGGGGATTTCCTCTAGACAACACTACTATGATGTAATCAAGGGATTTTGCAGCCTAGAAAAATGTATGACCAGGGCAGCTGAATGCCCCCCTCGCACCCCCCCCCCCCCCGCTGGATCCGGGCCTGTATTTCTTTATAAATTTATAAATCTTGAGATCTGTGTAATAGCTTCTACTACAGTAGTTATTCATACATTATTTACATATCTAATAAGCCTATATAGGTCTATTCTATAGGCGCGGGGAGGGTGGGGTTACCTCTCTTCAATGGGTCAGGGTGTCGAGCTGTACCCCAATAAATTGACGAAGATATTAAATACTTACAACAGTCGGGGCCTTTATATCTCCTGCAGCAGTCGAGACATATTAAAATGATGCTTGCCATATCATAAAATGACGTCACATATCACGTGGTATGGCATTCTAGAGGTTAAACAATGATGTACAGAGGAATAAAGGATTTTGAGTTGAATACAAGTCATATTAACCCCTAACTTCATATAGACTAACTGGACGCATTGACAAACAGAGCAGACCCAGATTAGACAGCTCCTATAGGAGCTGTCTGCTCAGGATCTCCTCTGTTTGCTCATACAATAGACTCTACTGTATTTCAGTTTCTACACATTTATATTCAGTTGAATAATATTAATCAAGTCATAAATTTGTACATGAGTATACGAATAAGCAATCCTATAACGTTTTTTTTTTTATTTTTATTTTAAAAAGTCTTCGATCAGACTCGAAAATTTCACAATTCAAACACTGAAATAATAAGTACCAGTAAAAGAAATAAATTTACAACCAAAACATTTCAAAAGCACGTGGCTGTAAACAACATGTTAAAATACACCATTCAATAGATTAACGCTAGTTTATGACTGAAAACATAAATAACTAAGTACAAAAAGTATGTGTCAGAAGTGGGATTCGAACCCACGCCCACATTCGTGGACCAGAACACTCTACCTTGAAGGAACATGTTCCTTGAGTCTGGCGCCTTAGACCACTCGGCCATCCTGACAACTGACATAATCGTGTAAGTTATAATTATTATATACCCATGTTAATTTTATTGAAATACAAAAACATTATTATTTTAAAAAATGGGGAAAATTATGTAATTTTCAAAATGCCTGCAAATGATATAGTTACTTTTTTGTACAAATTTTGAGGTTAAATGTAGAAAGTGCCAGTACACAATAAAGTTAAAATAGACCAACCCATGCGTCTATTAGACTCTGACTTGAGTTTATGGCAAAGAGCGTTCAAGTGACTTCGTTTTGGTAGACTGGTCAGTGTCTGTATTTTTTATTTTGAAACCCACAAATATGGTCATTAAAATCTACTAGGTGTAGTCCAGTCTGTACTCTAACTGTCAACACGAAGTGATTCTGAAAAGTCTTTAAAAATACAAGTGTACATCTCTTCCGCGTGAAGGCAGTTATCAGCCATGGCTGAAACAGAACAGGAGAGTAATCCTGCGAAATCAGACAGTGCTGACGAAGATACGGATGATGAAGAAGTTCTTGAAGAAAGTCCATGTGGAAGGTGGCAGAAAAGACGTGAAGAGGCAAGACCATTTTGTTGACCCATTTTTAACATTTTGCTTTTATTAGCCAAAGTAAAGATATTAAACATAAACGTCTTATAATTGGTTTCTTTCTTTAACGTTTCTGCACTGTATGTTTTCCTTAAGAATGTCAAGAATGTTGACATATATGCTGACAATTGGGATTGTCATCAAATTAGGTTAACTGCTTTATTTAGGTCACATTACACATGGCTAATATTCAGCTTTCAAATTAAATGCACTTACCCAAATAGGTAAGTTGCTTTTGAAAGAGAAAGAGAGAGTATACCAAAGCCAGTTTAAACATGATCTATATTTTTTTCAATTCTAAAAACTTTGTATGATTTACAACAATTAGCTTCTCTTTACCTGAGACGGGGGTGTTCATATTGTTCTTGAAGTGGGAGGAATCTTGTCTACCAAGATAAAATCCATGTGTCAGATGGGCAGTATCTTACCCTTACACATAATTTTGTCAGACTGATCAGTGATCAAAGCCAGGTAGCCCTGGTGAACAGCCACTGCGTTGATCACCACTAGTACTATATCCAAATGCCCTTAAGATCTATTTTCAGACCTCACAAAGTCAGCATTTAAGACTTCAGACCTTTACATAAGACACTGATAAGGAATCATTTATAATGAAATTAATAAATCATATTCATTTTAAGCATTATTTGATGTGTTAATGGTCATTTTAATATGTAGTTTGCATAAGATAGGGGTTTCATGGGTTATCGTTGTTTAGCCACTGGCTAATAGTCATACCATTATATATCCCTAATTTGACGTTTTTAGATTTTTGTTAATTGTAAGTCTTCTCTCTTTTCTTTTGACTATCAGTAATCAAGTGTGTACAATTCTATGTCTGTAGGTGGAGCAGAGAGATGTTCCAGGCATTGACAGTGCTTTCCTTGCCATGGATACCGAAGAAGGCGTGGAGGTGGTGTGGAATGAAGTTTACCTGTCAGAGAACAGAAATAGAAAAGACCAGCAGGTAATATGTTCTGCATATTTTTCTTCAGGAAACAGTGAAAATGGTATAAATATGTAATTTAAGGAGATATTAAGATGAATTACATACATTAATAGAGAAGTTTGAACTCACCATAAATGTATAATTATCAAAAAGAAAAAAAAGACTGATTCTTTGGCTATATGGTATTGTATGTTTTATATAATGAATTTCAATGAGTTGTTTCAGGTTTTTGCAATGTTATTTTTATGCTCAACCATTTTACAAATTTAAGGGGTCAGTGTAAACTGTATTTTTTTTTCAGCTCTGTTTTAAGTCAATATATGGTTATTTTCTCAGTGCCAGAAAGTATATTTTTCCCAATATAAATGTAAAATCCTAAGTGAATATTCCAAATAAAAAAAGTTCAATTTTTCCAATAGTAAAATATTGTTGATAAGTTAATATAATTATCATAAATGCATTCGTTTCCCTGGAGACGGTTTTTATTCAAGGCTTCCAGTAGATGTAAACTGTTCAGAGACAGCATCATAGACAAAATCCAAGTTTTCAGAGTTATTATTATGAATACTGTTAATCAGGTCAACCATTGATCACTTAGTAAAGCTATTGGAGAATCTGATATATTGATTTAAATATGTCTGGAAAGTTCAATATTTCAAGCTGTAAATAATAGTATCGTTTATAGGATTGTTTCTTTACTTGTCAGATAACACACAATGCCAGCTCTATTTATTTGATGGTATTAGATTTTGTTGAATGTATTTTGCATGCCGATGTTTACATAAAATTTTATTCTCTGTTGCAGGAAAAGATACGTCAAGTTTTTGATAACTTGATTGAATTAGACCACCCAAATATAGTAAAATTCCACAAATACTGGACAGATACCAGTGGAGATAAGCCAAGGGTAAGAAGAAACATACCTCTAGGACTTGATAATGATTGATTTAACATGGTACATTTAAAACTAGCAGAAATAAGACATTGTGAGAAATTTTTGTAAATGTATAAATTTCATATTTGCTCATTAGAAATGTAAAAAAGTGTATTTTTTTGTCATTATATTACACAAGTGAGCAATGTCATGATTAAACTTCAAAGAGATTGAAAATCGGGAAAAGAAAAAGTGTTTACAATGTACAGTGAATCAAGTCCTTGAAATTCAATAAGGTTTCCAGAAAAATGGATGTAGAAATCATTAACTATGGTATGTTGGCAAAAGTCCGGCAGGTTAGAATGAAGTTGTCAACTATTTTTGTGTAGACCAGAAATTTGCCATGCATTGAGATTTAAAATGATGTATCACAATTGTTCAGCATGATGAAAGGGTAATCAAGTGCATGACCCTAGTTCAAAGGTCATGGTCACTTACCATTAAAGAAAAAGAATACATGTAGTTAAGTAAACCTTGATGGTGAGTTTCACATATATTGAAATTCTTTTGATTACTGTAATATCATTATGTTTTGTTGACATTAAATTTTGTTGATTATGCACTAAAAGACTTTTTATGGGTACCTCTTGTATTTTTGTTCTGGAAAACTTGAGGTCAATTAAATGAATACTTTTTATGGGGTTAATGTTGTGGATTAAACCTCCATGCTATCAACAAAAGTTAGTGCCCCACATAAATTTATGAGTTTATAGTAAATTTAGTTCAGTTGTTAAGTGTGATGGGGTGTGTAGGTGCATGATTCCTGGTTAAATGCAGTTGTAGTATATATATATGATGATGATACTAAGGAATGCCTGTGACACATTTCTGATGAAAAAATGTTCCAAAAGTGAATACTTGTACCAGTAATTCTTCTTGCATGGATCCTATAATCCATATCTTCGATACTGATGTATTGACAACATTTGCTGTCAGATTTCATATCATTGCTCAAATTCATGTATTAATACACTAACTTTGGTTTAGGATAAAGACAAAAATATCTTTTCTGTAAGTTTATAACATTAAAGGCAAACCTTTAATTGTTCCTAATATTTCTGTATCACAATCTGAAGTGATTGATTTGTTCAATGTTAACCACAAGTGTAACCAACTGTTTGTAATTTTGTTAAAGTTTGCATGACACATGTGTTGTGTCCACTCTAGTCATAAAAGCTTAATCTGCTGTTTCTTAACTTTCTAGTCAAATTCATGAATCGTTTGTGATATACCTAAGACCACAACAATGTTTTATGTTGTTTAAACTGTTTTTAACTTAAATGTTTGCTTTAATTGGTATTGGTTAATTAAAGAATGAAAAAATATATTTATTGTTTCATGATACTGTCTTCCTTTAGTTTATGAATGAAAATTTTTGATTTATCAATGTATTGTCAGTAAAATTAGAGTTTCAATATATCAATACGAAAATTCATATCAATGACAGACCCTATCATTTGACAGTCAGTGGAAGACTGCAACTGAGAATCTGTTTCTAGAAATCATGCTGTCTTGAATAAAACCATGTTATCTTGTATCAATCCAGGTGGTGTTCATAAAACCATGCTATCTTGTATCTATCCAAGTGGTGTTCATAAAACCATGCTATCTTGTGTTGATCCAAGTGGTGTCGTAAAACCATGCTATCTTCTATAGATTGGAAGGTGTAAATAAAATCACGCTATCTTGTATCAATCCGTGGTGTTCATAAGACCATGATGTCTTGTATTGATCCAGGTGGTGTTTCTTGTATCAATCCAGGTGGTGTTCATAAGACCATGATGTCTTGTATTGATCCAGGTGGTGTTCATAAGACCATGATGTCTTGTATTGATCCAGGTGGTGTTCATAAGACCATGCTGTCTTGTATCAATCCAGGTGGTGTTCATAAGACCATGATGTCTTGTATTGATCCAGGTGGTGTTCATAAGACCATGCTGTCTTGTATCAATCCAGGTGGTGTTCATAAGACCATGATGTCTTGTATTGATCCAGGTGGTGTTCATAAGACCATGATGTCTTGTATTGATCCAGGTGGTGTTCATAAGACCATGATGTCTTGTATTGATCCAGGTGGTGTTCATAAGACCATGATGTCTTGTATTGATCCAGGTGGTGTTCATAAGACCATGATGTCTTGTATTGATCCAGGTGGTGTTCATAAGACCATAATGTCTTGTATTGATCCAGGTGGTGTTCATAAGACCATGCTGTCTTGTATTGATACAGGTGGTGTTCATAACAGAATACATGTCCTCTGGATCAATGAAACAGTTCCTGAAGAAGACAAAGAAGAACAACAAAACATTCCAGTTAAAGGTAAACCATTTATATGATAAAAAAGTGATGTTCTGTAGTTGAGACAGGGTGATTTTGCTCATTGGTTTCTCAGGAATTTGTAAATAGTCTCATATACCTTAAACTTCAAACTATGTATATTTTTCAGCATTATAACTCTTAGACATTTATTTGCAATAGATTAAAGGATTTTTTCATTCACATGTACAAATTAACCCATGAAAAAGTATAATGTGCGATTTATTTCCTTAAAAAAAAAAAATTTGTAATTGAAAAAATTGTGTATATTTCCAAATAAGGGACATAAGGTTTAAGATTTGACTAATTATTCTATGACTACTAATTTATTTTAACTATAATCATCTATTGTAAATTACAGGCATGGAAGAGATGGTGCACACAAATTGTTTCTGCGCTGAGGTAAGTATCCATTTGCTTTACTGAATTTCCATTGGTTCATGAGACTTGCAGGTCCCCATGCATCACTGAAGGGAGGCAGTTAAATTGTGTATTACTTCTTGCTTATCAGTCTATGAATGTATTACTGGTTTATGAAAAAATGATTACTAATAGCTACTTTGGCTTAAAAAGTGTAAAAAGAAACTGTGATATATTTATTAAATTCTGGTGAAGGATAAAATTTTGAATGACAGGACAGGTAATAATATAAAAGATTCATCTGAAATGAACAGACAGACAGATGGGCAGGGTTGCATAGATGTCTGCTCTTAAACTCTGGCAAATAAGGACCAAAGATACCATGCATTATCATAATGTTAATGAGTAATGTATCTTGTTTATATTCGATGAACTGCCAGAAAAGACATGAGTCTTCTAAAAATTACGAAACTAAGAATGCTCATTCTCCAGTTTTTGCAAAGGTAGACCAACCTCACCAAATTTGGTAATAGTGTTAATTTGCAGTGTGTCACATTATCAAGAATAGTTTGGTAGCTACTGGTAGTGAGAAAATCTCAGTCAATTTCCAGTTGTTATACTAGCAGGACAGGTGTGCTTTGTGATAGTCAGCACACACACACACATACACACATAGAGAGAAAATGAAACCATTTTGAACAGATGCAACTGGGATAGAGAAACTAAGGCAATGGTCGCATGGGAGATGGTATGAGTCATGTCTTTGAAGTGACGATGTGTCTGTTTCAGTTACCTCCACTCCTGCAACCCACCTGTGATACACGGAAATCTGACCTGTGATACAATCTTCATCCAGCATAACGGGCTGATCAAGATCGGATCAGGTCAGTTAAAAATTGTGAATTTTATTACAGTCTCCCAGTGTTTAAAAAGTATCCTACAATTAATTTTGAAATGTGATATAGTCCATGAATAGAAATGTTTTTATACAGATTCTTTTATCTGAAGAAAATTTGGATAATTGAGCACTTTAGGCAATGATATGCTATTACTTGATTAAGAGCAGAATAGAGTTCTGTATGATAGTATATTGTGGTCACATAAACATACATTGCTAACTTTATATGTGTCTTGTTAATAACACAGTGTAATTATTGATATGCAAGTGTTCATACTGTACTCAGTTCTTCCTAATTGACAAGGCATTATTGATTATGTTAATTACTAAACCATCATGACATTTAAAAAGAAGCTTATACTATTTAGTTTGTGATTAAGTGAGAAAAAAAATCATTTTATTCACGTTTTCTTCTTGGTTTAACTTAATGGAGTGATATGTGTTAAATGACTGGGGAAATAAAAAGGATTTTAAAATAAGATTTCTGCCTTTGAAGTTGACTTGAATATTTGTCTTACTAATGCACATATTTCTTGTTCTGTTTCCAGTGGCCCCTGATGCTATGCATCATGTGAAAACATACAGAGAGGATCTGAAGAATATGCATTGTGTAGCCCCTGAATATGCCAGTGAGTACCCCTTACTTAAAAAGAGCTTGCATTAATAATTTTGGACGGGTTTTTCAACAAAAAATATCTGTCCTTAAAATTGATGATGTCAGGGTGGGTGTCAGCGGGTGTCTGCTCAGGTTGACCTTTATGTGTCACTTGTTCATCAGTCGTATATTTTCCATCACACTTCAGCAGGTGACACACAATGACACATGTTCCAAAGAAGACTCGTGTTTTAATATGCTATACCTCCTATGTCCTTCATTTGATGGCATCAATATTTGAACAGTTGCTTCAGTGGATGGACCTTTTCATTATGCAGTTGACCTTGTGACCCTGAACTTTGACCTTCATTTTTGAAGGAAAAAAAAAAAAAAAAATCTGGACAGGTTTACCTTTTGGTTAAACTGCTTTAACTTGAATGTGCTTCTTTGGATTACTTCGATACTTAGACAGTTGCTGAAGTGGATGGATCTTTTCATTATGTAGTTGACCTTGACCTTTGACCCACTTGTGATGAATAAAGCCCAAAAAAACATATCCATAATACCATCAGGTTTTGTTATTCCTTTTAGATCCATGGTTTATTTGGACCATGAAATGAACTGTGCACAGGGTTAGTCTAGGACTGGTTCATTTTCATTGTGCTGACTGTCATTGTGTTTTTTAGCTTGACTATTTGAAGAATATGAGAGCTGTTGTCACATTTGCGTCGGCGTTGGCATTGTAGCTTTTGGTTAAAGTTTTGCATGCAAGTTACTATCAACCTTATATCTCAATAAACATTTATGGTATTGACTTGAGAGTTAAAGAAAATGCGCAGGGGCATAAGACAACCAAGGTAGATAACTCTTTACTGAACTTAATATAAATTATGGCCCCTTTTTAACTTAGAAATTTTGGTTAAAGTTTTGCATGTAATAGAAAATTTGGTTAAAGTTTTGCATGCAAGCTACTATCCAGCTTGTATCTCAATAACTATTTATGATATTGACTTGAAAGTTATGAATATGTTAAAGAGCATCAGACAACCAAAGTAGATCATTCTTGGTGGAATATATTACAAATTTTGGCCCCTTATTGGCCCCTTATTTAACTTAAACATTTTGGTTAAAGTTTTGCATGCAAGGTACTTTCATGCTTATATCTCAGTTTCCAGGCATGCAATTGATTTGAAACATCTTTAATACATTTAGGGGTATCATACTATCAAAGCAGATAACTCTTGATGGAATATATTACTAGTTATGGCCCATTTTTAACTTAGAAATTTTGGTTATAGTTTTGCATGCTAGGTACTTTCATGCTTATATCTTTATAGCTCTTGTTATGTACTATAAACAAGTTTTATAGCCATATTTAGCCTTGTTGAAATATGTATGTTCATGATTAAAGTGTTATGATAAAGACATCCATAATATTTTTCTTTTCATCAGTATGAACAGTTTTCAAGCAAGCCACTGTCTTACAGTATTTTGTAAAAGAGTATGTCCAAAGAGAGGACAGTCTGCTGTGGCCAAGTGGTAAATGTGTCAGCTTAGAGGGCAGGAGGTCATGGGTCTGATCCCCGGCCTTAAGAAATGTTACTGGTATATCCCTTGTTTGGTGCTCAGCATATAATGTAGTTCCAGGACTGGTTTGCCTGGTGTCAGGATAATGTGACTGGGTGTGGTATCATGCCACATTTCTACGACCTTCTACTGCAGTGTGGCAGCACTATATCTGTCTTCAAAGGATTGATATACTGTTAGTGGGACATTAAGCCTAACATAACAAACAAATTGTTCCAAGAGAACAATACAACATTTCTGGACACTTTGGAGAAACTGTTTTAAAATTACAAAACATACACATGAAATGGTAACAATAACATTTGTTCACAGTTCAAAACTTGTAAGACAGTTAAAATCAGCAAAACAACAGATGCAGCTATTTTCAAAATGCATCACCATAGTTAATGCACCTTTAGTTTACAGTTTTGGAAATCAGTACAAGCCAAAGATCGGTAAATTGCTTTTGAGTATGTAAAGTTTAAAAAGTGTTAAATAATTTACAACACAATAAATATACAATATATATGTCACTGTATACATGTGTAATGACTCAGTCTGTTTCTTTCCAAATCTGAATCTAATGTCTGGTAATTTCTTTTAGCTGCTGGGCAAGTGAGCACAGCTGTCGACATATTCTCATTTGGCATGTGTGCTTTAGAGGTAAGAATTTTTTATTTTATTAAGTATTTTAAAAAGTGTCATTTATTACCTCTTTTCAGTTTGACAGAATATGATTACATGTATTATGTAATTTATATATTTGGACATGTTTTCTACCTGATGAAAGTTGTTGAGTTTTTGGAAAAGGTGTGTCTCATGCATTTCTTTTCATTTTTAGCTTGACTTTTGGAAGAATAATTGTAGCCTTTCTATTCACCCTAGTGTTAGTGTAGCCTTTAATGTTTTGGTTATTTTTAAAAAGTTTTTCAACAAAAATCCTGGTTATAAGAATGAGGTATGTTGTTGGACTGGCATTTGTTTCTGTTGAATATCTCCTGTTAGAATAGAAATACAGTTTTCAGACTTGGTAGGTAGTTACCTTATGGGAAGAGGGAGATTGGGATTGATTTTCAGGATGATAAGGTCAAGGTCACTGTTGTTAAATATAGATTTTTAATTTCCATCAAATAACTTCTTTTAGGAATGAGATATGATGGTCAGATATAGTATATAGATACCTTATGGGAAGAGGAAGATTGGGATTGATTTTCAGGTAAATAGGGTTGAGGTCACTATTACTAAAAGTAGTTTTCTTGCCTGGGGAGAAACTTGAAAACCTGGTTTCACATCATTTGACATGTTCCTGGTTTTTTTGGGGTTTTTTTTAGCTCACCTGAGCATAGCTCAGGGTGAGCTTTTGGGATACTTGATTGTCCGTCTGCCGTCGTCCCATCAACAATTTTGATGTTTACACACTAGAGGCCACAATTTTGATCCAATCTTCCTCAAACTTGGTCAGAATGTTTGTCTTGATGATATCTTGAACCCTTTCGAAAATGGGTCAGGTTGGATCAAAAAAGAGGTCAGTAGGTCAAATCTTAGAAAAATCTTGTCGTCCGTCAACAATTTTGATGTTTACACACTAGAGGCCACAATTTTGATCCAATCTTCCTCAAACTTGGTCAGAATGTTTGTCTTGATGATATCTTGAACCCTTTCGAAAATGGGTCAGGTTGGATCAAAAAGTAGGTCAGTAGGTCAAATCTTAGAAAAATCTTGTTTACACACTAGAGGCCACAATTTTGATCCAATCTTCCTCAAACTTGGTCAGAATGTTTGTCTTGATGATATCTTGAACCCTTTCGAAAATGGGTCAGGTTGGATCAAAAAGTAGGTCAGTAGGTCAAATCTTAGAAATTTCTAGAGGACAATTTTGATCCAATCTTCCCAAACTTGGTCAGAATGTTTGTCTTGATGATATCTTGAACCCTTTCGAAAATGGGCAGGGCCGGACCGAAAAGTAGGTCAATAGGTCAAATCTTAGAAAAATCTTGTTTACACACTAAAGGCCACAGTTTTGATGCAATCTTCCTCAAACTTGGTCAGAATGTTTGTCATGATGATATCTTTTGTGGATGGGGTCAGAAAATTCCTGAACATTGTTTCACCTCATCATCTTAATTCTAAAGCAATCTGTTTTGTACAGGCAATGAATGATACTTTTCTCAGGTGAGCGATCTAGGGCCATCTTGGCCCTCTTGTTTTGTTGTTTTTGTTGTTGTTGTTTTTACCCCCTTCACATCCTCACAGAACCTTTTTATACGCCGCCAGAGGCGGTCGTATATTGGCGTCATCTTCTCCGTACGTCCGTATGTCCATATCTTGTGAACGCAACTCCTACATTTCTGAATGAATCTTTTCAAAACTTGGTCAATGTCATTACTATAATGGGTAGATGTGCATGAAGTGGCGATTTTCCGGTCCGTTGATTTTTACAAGATTTGTGTCCCTTGAAACTTAGTCTCTTTAGCTGATTGATATTGCAGCCTTGTGAACGCAACTCCTCCTACATTTCTGAATGAATCTTTACAAAATTTGGTCAATGTCATTACTATAATAGGTAGATGTGCATGAAGTGGCGATTTTCCGGTCCATTGATTTTTACAAGATTTGTGTCCCTTGAAACTTATCTCTGTAGCTGATTGTTATTGCATCCTTGTGAACGCAACTCCTCCTACGTTTCTGAATTAATCTTTTCAAAACTTGGTCAATGTCATTACTATAATGTGTAGATGTGCATGAAGTGGCAATTTTCCGGTTCATTAATTTTTGCAAGATTTTTGTCCCTTGAAACTTAGTCTCTTTAGCTGATTGATATTTCAGCTTTGTGAATTTTCTTGTATGTTTCTGACCTAATCTTCTCAAAACTTGGACAATGTCATTACTATACTGGGTAGATATGCACAAAGCAGGATTTTGATGTTCATCAATATTTGCAATAGTTATGCCTTTCTAAACATGGTCTCTGGAAAACACAACTCAAGTTTCTAAACAGGTAAAAGTGCATAAAGCAGGGATTTTCTGGTACAGTGATTTTTTCAAGAGTTATGTGGAGAAAGAAAAAAGGATTCATATTGATACTGCTACTTGACCTACTGTCATATTGGAAGCATTTTTAGGGTTCTATCTCTGTTCAGCTAAATTAATTGGTCTTACAGACTTCATTATGAGCTTATGCTTACAGAAATGTTAAAAGCAATAATTGAAAAGACCCCTCTTGGTCTTTATATTTTGTGGCGGCGTATATTATGGCATCACTGGCACTCTTGTTAGGTATTACGCTGAAAATTGAAATACCTGTTTCTGACCATCATCTCCACTTGTAAGCAAGAGAACTCTGTCATGGATTTTTGACATAATTATGCCATTTTTGGAATGGAATCTTGGTTTATGTTTTTCGTACCACTTCACCTTTTCAATGAACCATCTAAGGTATTTTGTTGAAACTTGGAATACATGTTTATTGCCCTTGATTACCTTTAAAAAATACTTAGATTCTTGTTTTACTTTACCCAGCTTTTTTTTTTCATTGGCAAGTGCTAAAATATTCAAATGGGATGTCTACTGACAGCTTTTTTTTTTTTTTTTTTTTTTTGTGCACATAAATTTTATGACAGTTGATTCAAATAGATCTTGAATAATTTTAGGTTGTCTCATTAGGCTGTTGTAACACCCACAGTCCATTGCAGAAAGAGAATAATGATTTTTTATGCTGAAAAACATTCCATGTATTTCCATTGCAGATGGCTGCCCTTGGTATCCAGGGAAATGGGGAGAGTGGCAACAAGATAACACAGGAGGCCATTGACCTCACTCTACAGTCCATAGAGAACCCCCTACAGAGGGTGAGCACTATGTATTTTACTCTAGTAGTCAGGAACAAGGCCTGGCCACATCTCAAATTGAGATTGTCTTAATCTCAAAATTTAGAAAGATCTAGAACTTACATTTATGTTACATGCATACAGAATTACATTTATTTTTTACATGCATACAAAATTTCTGGAAAATAACTAATTCTTTAGGGTAAAGTATTTGAGAATTAATGACTTATGGCCCTTGAATTATTGATAAAAACAAGATTTCACTTTGTTTAGATACACTCTTGTTCTCAATATTATTGACATTTATATCATTGAATCGTATTAAAATCAGTTTTACTTAATTGCGCGATATAAGGCCATTATGTTCCTTTTCTTAAGCAGGTCCTTGCCACTCTCTCTTGATTTTTGTGTCACCTGCTGTAAGTAGAGGTGAAACATAGGGATCACTTTCTCATCGTCTGTTTGTCCGCCACACTTTTTCCGTCACGCTTCAGCAGGTGACACATATGACACTTTTAATTTGAATGAAATTGACAACCCACACTTTGTAAGAATGGCACTCCACATATTTAAATGTATAACATGGATCGTGTACTTTTAGACTTGCTACACTGTAAATTTATGACTTATTGTTTGAAATTTATTTTCAGGATTTTTTAGAGAAATGTCTGGAGAAGGATCCAATTAAACGCCCCACAGCACGGGATCTGTTGTTCCATTCTGTTCTGTTTGAGGTTCATTCATTAACACTGCTTTCAGCTCATGCCTTTGTGAAGAATTGTAAGTAAAACATAGCAATGGAGTAGTCTTATTTTTATCTCAGCCTACGCGGATGATATGGCTGCTTTTATTTTTCAGCTCACTGTTTAATCTCAAGCCAAGTGTCAATGATTATATTAAATTAATAGGTTGCAAACTGTAATGTTTATAATTCAAATGATTAATGCCAGTGTCACTATCAGATTGAGCAAAATTTAAAATGTATATAAAACAGAATAATTTCATTCATGGTCAATTTCAAAAGGACCAACTGTCACCAACATAAATGAAACATAAGATCACTTTTTGTGTCTCCTGCTGTAAGCAGAGGTGACACATAGGGATGACTTTTCTGTCATCTGTCTGTCTGTCCGTCATGCTTCAGCAGTTGACACACGTGTTCCAAAGAACGCTCTTGTATATCTTTTCTTCCCCTGCACTGGTCAAGAGTTAGTCAGAGAACTTCAGAAGGGACCTGGCCTGTTTGGTTGTATGGGAGGATATCAAGATTTGCTGTAGGTGGCACAGAGTGTACATTACAAAAGCACAAACTACCCACAATACACATACAACCAAATACAAGATATGGAAACTTATCTTAATAAAATTACTAGTCTTATAGTATTAATTTTTATTATGATAACACTGATCTAATGCCAATGTCTTTTGGTAAAGTGTTAATAGACCATTTCATTCCAAAAATGAGACATACCGGTAATCCTACATGAATAAAAACAAGCACTTCCCGAAAACCTAATCTACATGCTGGTGTAAAATTTCACACATTGTTCAGTTGGAAATAAACATACACATGAGTTTTTTCCCCAGTCACCAATTGGTAAATTTAAATCAGCGAATTATACCGGGTATTTGTCAATCCCTTGATGAACTGGTTTATAGTGAGTACACTGAAAGACACTTGGTGTTTGTGTTTGATTGTTTATAGTGATCACAATCATTTTTGCAATTTGATTTTAATTTGTATGTTGGCATTTCCCTATCTTGACATTAAAATGATGATTTTGTTGATGTCAAGATAACGAGTCTTATTTGAATTACTTAATGCTAGGTAAACTTTTTGTAACTGGGGCCAGATCTGATATGTTTTACGTTATTTTGTGATTTCATTCTTAGGCCAACAGGGGGAGAGCATGGCAGAGGACACTCATATACTAAAGGTGGAGCCAAAGAAAGTTATAGCCAATATACATTACTCAGGGGACCCTGAACCTACCCTCTGGAGGTATGTATGGCCAATAGCCTTATTGATGTGTAACCAATAATCTCATCTCTCAAGATATGTGTGACCCAAATCCTAATATCTGACTGGATGTGGTATCATGCCACATGCCTACTGTGTGATTCTATAGTGTGACAGTACTATATCTGTTGCAGGCATATATAGTTTCCAAATGACTGCAACACTGTGGGTGGGGCATTAAACCCATCAAATAAAATATGTGATCCGTTCTTAAAAATTCTGGTAATCCATAGCTCTCTTTCAGGGTGTATAATATTATACGGTGTAAAGATCAAGTTCGGCCTTATTTGTGACCCATAGCCCAGACCCCAGAGGTAATGTTATCTGTGGCCCCCTTTTGAGATATAATTAATCAGTTTGTAATTAACCCTTTCCCTCATATAGACTCATTTTGACGCACCCAATAGGTACCACATAAAGACTGATCTGTAGAAAACCACAGTTAAACCTTACCAAATTTAATTGTAAAATCCTCATTACCAGACCACTGAGGAGCAGCGAACAGCATAAAACCTGATCAGCCTGCGAGTTACTCGCAGGCTGATCTGGTTTTATGTTGTTCGCATAGGTCTTTTCATGGTTTCCTCTATGAGAGAAAGGGTTAAGATAGATGTGGGATCCGTACCATACACTCTGGATATCACAACATGTTTTCAAAATTAATGAGGTATGCATGACAAATAGTCAACACTTCGGGAGATATCTCAAGGTGATCCACAGGTACCAATGGATTAAATCCTTGAGACAAATGCGAGTCATCATCAGGATTTGTCATTTACTTACTTTGTACTTATAAGAAATCAGACCAGCATTACTGACTCAGTACCTGTAATTTCTAAATATATTGACATACCACGTAAGTTTTCATATACCACTTTATAAATTTTTTTGTGATCGTATTTTATTTTTTGATCTTTTAAGACCATCTGACATATTTATGGGTTTGCATGGACTTATAAGATATAATAGCAAGATATGTTTATTTTCAGATTTTCTCAAGTTCAAGGATTAGAGCTGGAAAAGTTTCTTGAGGATGTCAGGTTCGTGCTCCTATCTACAGTGTTCATTATATTACTGTGAGATACTTAATATTGTCGTCTTCTTTCTATCCATTTTATAAATAATGTCCATTGTGTACCTTTGTACTAAACTCCTACTAAACTAAACTGACCTTGTCACATGAAATCAGTTGTCATGGGTCAAGGTTACTGTTATTTTCAGCCTAGATTAAGCTTGCTTATTTGCAATAGACAACATCTTAAAATTTGAATACTTACTATATTGCTATACAGTAAAACCTATTTGCTTTATTACACCCAGCTTCACAGATGCTATCACGCTCGTCAGTGTCACATCCTCTGATGTCATTTCCTGTCCTACACTCAGGGTAGATGTAGGGGTATTAATCACCTTTAATGAAAGTTCTTGTTCGGCTGAGTACCGAATTAAAAAATGACCATAATCTGTGACAGAAATCCTTGCACCATCTGGTATTCCTGATTACAATTATTATCATACCTTTTTATTGCTTAATTGGTTAATCGGTTCATGAATGTCCTAAAAATAACCCCTTAAATTAGGCTACTTATTTTTACAGAAATGGTATATACCCACTGACTGCTTTTGATCTAACGTGTAAGCCACGACCAAAGCCCAGGGCAATCACACCAGAGACCACTGAACAAGAAAAGTCGGAAACGCCGGAGCCGATGGACGTTGAAGCCCGACGTGTGACCACTATGTCATGCCAACTGCGTCGTCAGGACAACATGAGTTTCCATTTGACATTGCTGCTACGAATGGATGATAAGATGAATCGTCAGCTTGAGTGTGATTTTTCTAAAAACGATAATGCAACTAACCTTGCAGAGGAATTGGTCCATTATGGCTTTATAAATGAGGTGAGTATCCATTTTGAGATACAAGTTGCATTTATCTTTTTTTTTTGGTACCTTTTTTGTGCATTATTTATTAGCATTGTTACAATCATGTATAAGAATTTGAATTATTTATTCATTAATAACAAATATTATGCGTACATTTTTGTTTTATCTCCTGTAAGCAGAGGTGACACATAGGGATCACTTT
The DNA here is from genome assembly GCA_021229015.1 of Solen grandis. Taxonomy (NCBI): domain Eukaryota; kingdom Metazoa; phylum Mollusca; class Bivalvia; order Adapedonta; family Solenidae; genus Solen; species Solen grandis. The sequence goes on from CM037785.1 coordinate 34,504,191, forward strand.
TCCAAGTTGACAGAGTTATGGGCCTATGTTTTTGAAAAATACGGAATTTTATGCATGTGATGCACATAACTCTGAAAGTATTTATACTTACAGACTTAAAACTTCATGGATATATTATTCATGACATGAACGTGTGCACCTGGGTATTTTTATTAAACCTTTGTTTTGAAAGCTATGGAACTTTTATGCTTGTGATGCACGTAACTCTAAAAGTATTTGTGCTACAGACTTTAAACTTCATGGATTTATTACTCAGGGCATGACTTGTGCACCAGGCTGTTTGTTTTTAGCTCACCTGAGCACAACGTGCTCAAGGTGAGCTATTCTGATCGCCTTTTGTCCGGCGTCCGTCCGTCCATCGTCAACAATTTGCTTCAAACAACATCTCCTCCTAAACGGCTTGGCCAATTTGAAAAATATTTTGCAGGAATGTTCCTTGGATGAAGCTGTACTAAAGTTGTATAAATGGTTCTGGTCCATTGCATAATTAGGTCACAGGAGCTAAAAATAGATTTTAAAAATGAAAATTTAAAAAATCTTCTTCTCTGAAACCACAAGGCCTAGCCTTTTGATTTTTGGTATGTAGTATGATCTTATGACTCTCTACCAAGATTGTTCAAATTATGACCCTGGCGTCAAAATTGGCCCTGCCCCAGGGGTCACTTGATGATTTAACATAGGCTAATATAGAAAAAACTTGAAAAATCTTCTTCTCAGAAACCACAAGGCATAGAGTTAAGATATTTGGTATGTAGCATTGTCTAGTTGATCTCTACCAAGATTGTACAAATTATAACCCTGGGGTCAAAATTGGCCCCGCCCCAGGGGTCACTTGATTTCACATAGGCTAATATAGGAAAAACTTGAAAAAATCTTCTTCTCAGAAACCACAAGGCCTAGCCTTTTGATTTTTATGCTCACCGAAGGTGACGCATATAGTCGCCGCTTCGTCCGTCCGTCCGTCCGTCCGTCCGTTCGTCCGTCACACATTCTTTGTCCGGACTATTTCTCAGGAACTAACGGCCTGAATTCAACGAAACTTTATGGGAAGCTTTATTACCAAGAGGAGATGCGCATATCGTCAGCATGACCTGATTCCTAAATTTTTCACAGAGTTATGGCCCATTGACTTTTCGGCCTATAGTACATATTGCATGATTCTTGTCCGGGCTATTTCTCAGGAACTAATGGCCTGAATTCAACGAAACTTTATGGGAAGCTTTATTACCAATAGGAGATGCGCATATCGTCAGCATGACCCGATTCCTAAATTTTTCACAGAGTTAAGGCCCCTTGACTTTTTGGCCTATAGTTCATATTGCATGATTCTTGTCCGGGCTATTTCTCAGGAATTAATGGCTTGAATTCAACGAAACTTTATGGGAAGCTTTATCACCAAGATAAGATCGCATATCGTCGGCTGACCGGTTCCTCAATTTTTCACAGAGTTATGGCCCATTGACTTTTTGGCCTATAGTACATATTGCATGATTCTTGTCCGGGCTATTTCTCAGGAACTAATGGCTTGAATTCAATGAAACTTTATGGGAAGCTTTATTACCAAGAGGAGATGCGCATATCGTCAGCATGACCTGATTCCTAAATTTTTCAAAGAGTTAAGGCCCCTTGACTTTTTGGCCTATAGTACATATTGCATGATTCTTGTCAGGGCTATTTCTCAGGAACTAATGGCTTGAATTCAACAAAACTTTATGGGAAGCTTTATCACCAAGAGTAGATATGCATATCGTCGGCGTGACCTGGTTCCTCAATTTTTCACAAGAGTTATGGCCCCTTGACTTTTTGGCCTATAGTACATATTGCATGATTCTTGTCCAGGCTATTTCTCAGGAACTAATGGCTTGAATTCAATGAAACTTTATGGGAAGCTTTATTACCAAGAGGAGATGCGCATATCGTCAGCATGACCCGATTCCTAAATTTTTCAAAGAGTTAAGGCCCATTGACTTTTTGGCCTATAGTACATATTGCATGATTCTTGTCCGGGCTATTTCTCAGGAACTAATGGCTTGAATTCAACAAAACTTTATGGGAAGCTTTATCACCAAGAGTAGATACGCATATCTCGGCGTGACCTGGTTCCTCAATTTTTCAAAGAGTTACGGCCCCTCGACTTTTTGGCCTATAGTTCATGTTGCATGATTCTTGTCCGGGCTATTTCTCAGGAACTAATGGCTTGAATTCAATGAAACTTTATGGGAAGCTTTATTACTAAGAGTAGATACGCATATCGTCGACGTGACCTGGCTCCTCAATTTTTAAGAGAGTTATGGCCCCTACTACCATGTTGTTGACTAATATTCATGTCATTTGCCTTATTTAACAGGAGATATCATTTAAACAAAACCCCACAAAATTCAATATGCTAGTAATGTCAGTCATAATCATGTCAGCTAATTGTTGCTTAGGCCATTATACACTATTTCAAATATCCAGTCATATGTCAAGAGTGTTGGTTAACCTCCTTGATATGAGCACACATTGAAATGTATGACTTAATTTTTAGTAGTATAAAAACTTAAAAAAAATCGATGAAAGATCTGATGAGTAACACGTATTATCATATTAAATAGTAAACTGTTACTAAGTCTCCAAATTAGAGTTGGTAAAACATCTCATCTGATGAGGAGAATAGATATGATTTAGAATTGGGGATTTCAACATATCCTCCCACCCATTGACCAAGGCCTTATTTGTAACAATGACGTTCTTCGGGGAGCATCTGTCAGTTCTACTGACTTTCTTGTTGGTATGTAGCATGATCTTATGACTCTCTACCAAGATTGTTCAAATCATGACCCTTGGGTCAAAATTGGCCCCGCCCCAGGGGTCACTTGATTTAACATAGGCTAATATAGGAAAACTTGAAAAATCTTCTTCTCAGAAACCACAAGGCTTGGGGTTTAGATATTTGGTGTGCAGCATTGTCTAGTAGATCACAACCAAGTTTGTTCAAATCATGGCCCTGGGATCAAATTTGGCCCCACCAAGGGGTCACCTGATTTTACATAGGCTAATATAGAAAAAACTTGAAAAATCTTCTTCTCTGAAACCACAAGGCCTAGCCTTTTGATTTTTAATATGTAGCATGATCTTATGACTCTCTACCAAGATTGTTCAAATTATGACCCTGGGGTCAAAATTGGCCCCGCCCCAGGGGTCACTTGATTAAAAAAAAAAAAAATTCCAAATAGATTTAATATTTGGTGTGTAGCATTTCTAGTCGCTTCTTACCAAGTTTGTTCAAATCATGACGCTGGGGTCAAAATTGGCCCCGCTCCAGGGATCACTTGATTTTACATAGACTTATATTGGAAAAAAAACTAGAAAAATCTTCAAGGTCTGGAGTTTATATATTTGGTATGTAACATGGGCTAATAGACCTCTACCAAGTAGAGTGTGGTAGTGTGTAGCATTGTCTAGTCGATTCTTACCAACTTTGTTCAAATCATGACCCTGGGGTCAAAATTGGCTCTGCCCCAGGGGTCACTTGATTTTACATAGCCTAATGATACCAGGTGAGCGATCCAGGGCCATCATGGCCCTCTTGTTTGGGTTTTTTTTTTATATATATACATCAAAGTATATTGCAAAATAACATGGAAGATAAATACATTTTGATAGATGATTTAAAAACAATTTTAGTTCATATGGAAACAGAAGGGAGAAGGGATAGTTTCCAGGTCATTCCTTGATTTGCATTTAGATATTTGGTGAATTTTACTTCTCTCTCTCTAATCCTTTCCAAAATGAATGCTATCAGGATAGTTTACAATAAAATTAATACAGGGGTATCAGTAAAACCCCCAATAAGAAATTCAGGAATTTTCTTAGAATTTGCAGATTTTTCAATATGCAAATCAAGTTTGTTTTTCTTTTTTAGCTCTCCTGAGCACAAAGTGCTCAAGGTGAGCTTTTGTGATCGCCCTTTGTCCGGCGTCAACAATTTGCTTTAAACGACATCTCCTCTGAAACCGCTGGACAGAATTTAAAGAAACTTGGCAGGAATGTTCCTTGGGTGAAGCTCTACAAAAGTTGCTAAAATAAACTTGATCCATGAAGAACTCTGGTTGCCATGGCTACAAAAAGAAAAATAATTTGAAAACTTTAAAAATCATCTTCTTCAAAACTACTGGCCAGATTTTAAAATAAATTGGTACAGATGTTCCTTGGGTCAACCTCTACCAAAGTTGCTAAAATTATTCCGATACGTAAAAAAACATGGCCGCCAGGGGCGGGGCTTATTTGCCTTATATGTATATAGAGAAACCTTTAAACAACATCTCCTCTGAAACCACTGGACAGAATTTGATTAAACTTTGCAGGGATGATCCTTGGGTCAACCTTCACAAAAGTTGCTAAAATAAACTTGATCCATATAGAACTCTGGTTGCCATGGCAACAAAAAGAAAATAAAAATGAAAACTTTAAAAATCATCTTCTTCAAAACTACTGGCCAGATTTTAAAATAAGTGGTACAGATGTTCCTTGGGTCAACCTCTACCAAAGTTGCTAAATAAAATTTCCGATACATAAAAAACATGGCCGCCAGGGCGGGGCTTATTTGCCTTACATGTATATAGGGAAAACTTTAATCAACATTTCCTCTGAAACCACTGGACAGAATTTGATTAAACTTGGCAGGGATGATCCTTGGGTCAACCTTCACAAAAGTTGCTAAAATAAACTTGATCCATGTAGAACTCTGGTTGCCATGGCAACAACAAGAAAAAAAAATGAAAACTTTAAAAATCATCTTCTTCAAAACTACTGGCCAGATTTTAAAATAAATTGGTACAGATGTTCCTTGGGTCAACCTCTACCAAGATTGCTAAAAAAATTCTGATCCGTAAAAAACATGGCCGCCAGCGGCGGGGCTTATTTACCTTATATGTATATAGAGAAACCTTTAAACAACATCTCCTCTGAAACCACTGGACAGAATTTGATTAAACTTGGCAGGAATGATCCTTGGGTCAACCTTCACAAAAGTTGCTAAAATAAACTTGATCCATATAGAACTCTGGTTGCCATGGCAACAAAAAGAAAAAAAAATATGAAAACTTTAAAAATCATCTGCTTCAAAACTACTGGCCAGATTTTAAAATAAATTGATACAGATGTTCCTTGGGTCAACCTATTTATCTCAGGTGAGCGATTTAGGGCCATCATGGCCCTCTTGTTTCTTTTTTTTTTAATTCAGCCATTCTAAATATTTAACATATTCTCATATTCACCAATGCTGAAGTTTGCTGACCTGTCTATATGTTGGTACTTAGGCCCATATGGATTATTCTTTGTTAAATCATGAAAAAAAGACCAGCATTGCATGTTAGTTAAATCAGGTTTTATACTGTCACTACATCAGTACAGTTCAAATCTATGTAAAGTTCACATGGTACCAGTACTGATTTTTGTTTTACTCTGACAGTGTATTGTGGTAGTTATTTATATTGGGAAGAATATGGCAAGGAAAATATATAATCCTATAAAATATTATTACAATTATGTCTCTTTACAGAATGACAAGGAAAATGTGTCCAACTTTCTGAATGAGCATCTTCTCAATGCATGTCTAGTCAATGGAATTCCTGAGGAGCCAGTTCAAGTGCCTATCTCTGTCTCATAGAGCCCCCTGCTGAATGGTGGGGACACCCTGCCACTGGACCCTGGAGCAGCCACTGCCCCACCCCTCTCTCGTCCCCACCACAACACAGGACTGTACAGTTATGGACAGATTACTAGTGTAGACATTCTATATTTGACAGTTGTAGACTCTTTTGGTGATTATAAGTGCTTCTAAGAAGTCAGAAATATCTCTCCATTATTGTGAAAATAATGTTTGCTTTATCAAGAATTGATAATCATTTACCTGTAAACAGGATATTTTTTCTGAATACTTTTAGGTAAAGATTTAAATTAAAGTATTAAAATATTTTTTCATTTATGACATGTGCTGTAGCTTTGTATATTAATATAATTATGTACTCTTAAGTTTAAACTTTGATAAATTCAAGTACCTATTTGATAGTGAACAGTTATATGAAAATTTGTTTCAAAGTCTATAAGTTTACGCCACTGTAAGTCTCATAAATATTACCAGGTAAATATTAAGGGGTTTATAGTAATATTTTTACTGCCCATTTTTGTGGCAGATTTTGTTAGTTCACTTCTTCACTGTTTCATCATAATGATAAGTGCTAATTCATTCATTTGGTGTGTTGTCATATCTCTAATTTACTTATTGTGATTTCTGCATTTGTACAACTGAGAAATATATATATGCAAATGAAATGGTAGAAAACGTGCTGTTAGTCTTACAGACAGTGAACTGTGTTTAATATTTGGGTAGTTCTATTTCTGACCATGGTAAGTGTGGTGTGTGTTGAAACTCCATCAAGGTTATAAAAGGTTGCCCATTACACTCTTCAATCTGGAGGGATGAAAACTATACTGGATGTCATGCTTGATCATAGAAAATCAATGGTCAAAGTTAAATTTTAGGATAACTCAGTCATTTTTCAAGTTTTCCATATGATAATGATGCAGTAATAAACTCAAAGTTCAAGAACACTGCTGCGATGTGTTGATTTAATATAGTAGTTTAATGGAGTGCAATAAATAACAAATCTGTTTACAAGCATCCATGGATTTGAGAGAGACTTGAATTATGCAATGGAAAGTTTGCAGATTTATTTCAGTCTTAATGATTTTCAAATACAGGTAAAGGATAAATAGTTAAATTGTATTGCTGTATTAATCAGAAGTAATTTATAAGTCAGGGTAGATAAGCCTCTGTTATATTTTTCTTACCTCAATGTTGAAGAGCTGACCAGAGTACCCAGATTGTCTAGACTGAGTTTCTACATGAGCCATAGTTACCATGGACACAGTGGTAAGTGATCCAGCAGCCTTCTTGTAAGGAGCCATGGAGTATACTAAATTGTGTGTTATTTCTGATAAATGAATTTTGTTACTCTGCAAGCATAAAATAATAATAAGTGTTGTGGTCCAATGGTAATGTACGGTTGCATGTGGTTTGACATACTGAACGCACGCCTGGTCGTTCATGGGAGAGGATAGATACAGTGGTCACTTGTCAAGATACTTTACTCAAGGTGCCTCCATATTTCTACCACTGTAATGATTACATATGCCAACATCTGTGTTGTATTTATTTCTGTAGTGAGAACTAAAGTTTAAAATTTATAGACTTTTTGCATCTATGTTTTTGGCAGATTATTATTTCAGTTATGATGATTTGGAAACAAAAGTTTTTCTATTCACACTTACTGTTTTCACTGGTTTCTTAGTTGAGTCAGTACTTAACCCCTAGGAAGGCAACTTAAGATGCTTACCTCCTTTGAATCCATGACCATTTGGCCCATAGTCCAAGTGCATTACCATTGGATCATAGACTAGAAGTTATCTTACAGTATGTAAGATTAGTAGTCATTTTGGTCAAAACAGTAAAACAAAGTCAGGTAAGGTAGGAAGAGGTGCTGAGCATTTCTGTATAGGTTATGTTGAAAGTGTTCCTCTTCTGTACATGTATTTAAGTCAGGAAGTCCTGTCTACGCAAGAATGTATTAAACTTGTACAAGTTTTCATGAATGTATGTTTGTGGTACAGCAAAGTTAACTTATAGATGTTTGAATTAAGGTAGTCCACCCATCATTAAATTGTGATTATGGTCCATCAAATGATAATGGGCATTTTTAGCTCACCTGAGCATAGCTCAGGGTGAGCTTTTGGGATACTTGATTGTCCGTCTGCCGTCGTCCGTCAACAATTTGATGTTTACACACTAGAGGCCACAATTTTGATCCAATCTTCCTCAAACTTGGTCAGAATGTTTGTCTTGATGATATCTTGAACCCTTTCGAAAATGGGTCAGGTTGGATCAAAAAGTAGGTCAGTAGGTCAAATCTAAGAAAAATCTTGTAGTCCGTCAACAATTTTGATGTTTAAATTTTCCAATTCCAAATTGGAGAATGTTTGCTTGATGATATCTTGAACCCTTTACACAGGCCAATTTTAATCTTCCTCAAACTTGGTCAGATGTTTGTCATGATGATATCTCGAACCAGTTTGAAATGGTGGGGCTGGATAGAAATGTAGCTCATGGTCAAATCTTAGAAAAATCTTGTTTATACTCTGAGGGCAACATTTTTGCTCCAATCATCCTCAAACTTTTGCAGAATGTTTGTAATGATGATATCTTTTGTGGATGGGGTCAGAAAATTCCTGAACATTGTTTCACCTCATCATCTTAATTCTAAAGCAATCTGTGTTGTACAGGCAATGAATGATACTTTTCTCAGGTGAGCGATCTAGGGCCATCTTGGCCCTCTTGTATAGTTTAGTAAGCCTCTATTTACTTTGTGCAAAAATGCCTTTAACTCGAAGTCATTGATGCTTGCATCTGCACTGATGTCTTTTTAAGCATTTGAAAGAATGTGATTATGATTCAGTAATGGATGGATTACCTTAAGGACAGCTTTTAACTTTTTAAGAGTGTGTGTTAAAGTCATGATTTTGGAAGTGACAATATAACTATTCTCTAAATTTATAATTGCCACAGTTATCATTCTGTGTGCTTATTTATGGCATGATCATTTCACATTTCCTGTTTGTTGCCAAATTAGGTACTTCTTTTAAAAAGTTTCAGCTAACACAGTTTTTTATACTAGATCAAATTTAATGGGCATGTAGCTGTGTGCTTTAAGAAACAGAAATGGTTGGATGAAGATCTCTGTTCTTTGCTTTAGAAAAATGAAATTAAAAAAAAAATACTCTATGTGCATTTACTAAAGGAGTTATTAGTAAGAGGTTGATTTCCTGAAAATGTTGGCCAAGCCTCTGTAAATAAGTCCTTCAGAATAGGGTAGAAAATTGTATCAAACATGTGTTTCTGCAACTTAACAGCCTTTTCTTCTGCATACTATTTTTTTGGTATGTGCACATACTACATGTATTTTGCTATGATAAGTTTCCACACATCTGTCCACATTTTTGACAGAATTACAGCACTTACCCTTTTGAGAAAATTTCAGATAAAAAATGTTTTGCATTCTGGGGTATTTGTTTCGTTTCAACACCTAGTTTACTGCTGGTATTCTTAGCATACAGATGCGCCATGGAATGAAAATTCCTCAATGTAAATCCACTGTTGTATATCCATGTAGCAAATTTGGTTTATTTCACATTTGTTTGTTTTTGGCTCTTGCCTTGTTTGTGTCGAAAAGACATTTTCTGCCTCATCCTATGTATTTTATAGTATTAACCTAAGAGTATATTTATTTTATGTATCCATAGTTTAGTATAGAGCATGTGTTGCTTTGAGGTCTGTATTTAGAAATGCAAACAATGAAACAAAAAATCATCAGTTAAAGAAAAAAAAGGACCTTTATTGAGATTGACATATACAATGAAATTCTTTTAAAGAATATTTATGTGTTGTACTCATCAGGAAGTAAAGAGAACACAAATGTTTTGCCAAATGTTTTTAAGAATTCAGCTTCAGCATTCTATAAGTATTTGATAATGGCTGTTGCTGCATTTGAAATGAGGAAAAAATGAAACGATCAATTGTAGTGATTTTGGTGTAGTGTTCAGTTACTTGGACCCATTATTATCATATTTTTATTATTATTATTAACCGTTTACCTCATAAATATTCATGTACAAAATTTATGAATATTAATTCAATTAAGTTAAAATGGTGTAAGAAGTATATGAAACAGTGAATTTTCTTTTGCCCTGCAGACTGTCTTAGAATCTGAGCTACAATAATGAATGATCAGGAACTGTCTGATCTGGGTCTGCCCTGTTTACAAATGTGTCAGATGAGTCTATATGAGGTAAAGGGTTAACTTTAGATTAATTTTTGTTTTTGTGCAATATATCTTGGGTGTGTTTTCATGTGCAGGTTGCAGTGAAACGGTCAGTAATAATCAACAGAGGTGTACTATATATTCTGTAGGCATGTATTAAGGAATGTAACATTATAGATACAAATATGATAGTTATTATGAATATTATACCTTTTGTTTCTGTCTTCACTTTATCTTGTCTAACAAGACTCATTCTTTTCTGTGTACTGGTAAGTAGATTTTCAACCTTAAATACTATAGGGAGTTGTGTTAGAAAAGGGAGTTATCAAGT
>CM037785.1:34521061-34571061 GCA_021229015.1 Solen grandis
ATAATTACCAGCTTCTATGAACACCGAAAATTTGAAGAGTGAATTTGGTGGCTTAACTTTACTGCAGTAAAAGACAACAAACCAGTCCAAGGAAGAGTTGGATTGGTAATCATTGAAAAACCAATCAAATTTCGTTTCCCAGACTTCTGAATAATTCAGAAATTGCCGTCTAGCAACAGTTTGAAGACAAGATATCCAATATGTCAATTCAGTTGATAGAGGAGAACGAAGATATAAATTAAAGCTAATTTTTGCTCATTCATTCCCTCTGTGAATACGGACTATTTCCATGACTGACCCAGTTTATCAAATACAAAAATGGCATAGATTATAATAATCACAAAACCAGAAGCCTTTTCAAAATCAAACTGAACATAGCAGCTATTATTATTCAGAAATACAGAGAGTGTTTAAAATCAGTTGCTTGGTAATATTTGAACAAGCCACATCTCTCAGGTCTGTGACACTCACACACAAATAGTCCCAAAGATACCCACTCCTTCAACCATACCCGATTGTGGCAGTGTTAACCAGTGTAAAATTGTATGTACATCCTGTTATTCAAAATGTTTGATTTATTTCCCTACTCAAACTGCTTAAGCTATACCTTTAAACAACTGTTTTAATAGCATCTCTTCCTGTTCAAGGGACACATACGGGTAGATACATATCAACACAGAATATTAACCACAGCACGATTAAAGACCATTTACATCATGGTATACCATAGGAAGTCCAGACCAGACTGAGAAAATGTTCAAGCTGAACAAGTTTTGTTGACTCCTGATCTCCTGGGAACTCAAAAGAGAAGAGAACTGCAGTAACTCCTTGATCAGCCTGCAAGACATTAGGAATCCAGACTTGACATGTTAATTCAAATTTTACTCTGACCTAGTTTTTCAGTGTTTCTCCCCCCTTCTAAATGGCTGTAATAATGAGTAGCAGTTTTAAACCTGATCAGCCTGCAAGTTACACTAATGCTGATCTGGTTTTACACCTGTTTTGCATACCATATCAGCGAAGCCAGTTTCATATCATGAAGGGGTTAAGATAGTGATGAGACCTGCAGCACATCCTGTTTTCCAGGGTGTGTCACATGACATTTCCACCCCTCTATGTGGACAAATCAGTCAGCACAACACCCGGCAGGTGTGCAAACCTCCACACAAGACAGGTTTCAGTTTAATTCAACCATTGATAAACTCACACACGTCTGACTACCACATGTATTTACTTTCTTGATAGGTAAATAAACTGCCCGCAAAACCCAGCTAAAAAACATGAGCTAAGCTGTATGACTAATATCTGAAACTTGAATAGATTTACCTGTCAATGTAAACTTTCTCATTTTCAAATCCTATTGAAATCACGAGCCCAGCCCTTTTTCCCTACCTAATCTGTGAAAGAAAAATACATCAGCCATGCACTGAGAGGACATTTCAGATCTCGATATCTTCTTACATACTGGTACTGACTTACAAATTCTAACAGTACAAACAATATTACACATATTCTTCACTCCTTGAGACAAACATCCTCAAGAAATCTCCAGTTTTACTAATACTTTTAACTGTTTCACTTGGACTATGTATTAGTTTCTAAAATCTTCTAATGCCCTAAAGGAATGAATATTTCATTAGTCGTCGAAACACAAAACGGTAACAATAACATTTGGTTTTTGACGCAATAAATGTGACAATCACCCCACCTACACGCTCTTACAATTACCTAGTGTGACAATTTCCTTAAGACAAATACACAGAGATGATAAGCACAAGTACTGGTTGTAATAATGTTTGTTACAACAAGGAACCAGCTCTGACATTTGCACTGTCATTTAAACGTCTTAAAAGTGTGAATAATTTTAGCTGCTCAGTCATGCCATGTACTGTAATTCTGACTGGTTTCAATTTTTTTTCTCAGCAAACTGCCAAAATAATCCTTGTAAACATAGGAACCCAGTCATCCTGAAGGTCCGAATACCACAACTACATGCTAAAAACTTACAACAATACATAATCTCATCTGAAAGTCTTAGTTCTCACCTGCCAAACCGTGACATAAGTTCATAATTATGCAAATTACTGGCCACTATTTGACCACAACTAATATTTAAAGTAGAAGCAATAATTGCACCCTGTGACCCTCCAACCATTCTTGAAGATTAGTCAAGTTTATTTGTTAATAATGCACAAATGGTCAACACCTATATAAGGTATCCTGAGAATTTGACCACCAGCAGGGCCCCGTCTAGCACATGGCCCAACAGGAAACCAACTGGATTGTTTACATAGGTTACCAAGATGATTATGCAATGACAACTAAAAGTAATTAGCACCTGTCAAGATGTCAAACAGTGCAACGAAAACCTGATAGACTGCCTATCCCTGTATACTCTGACAGACCACAGGACTGTATGTACAGTGCACTGTTAGTCTTGTGTAACTTGCAAAACATAAGGATCAACTGTACTGGGAATGAAAATGATGTTTTAGAAAATATACAGAAGAAAGGGGAGAAGCTGTTAGAAGAAGAGGAAGACTAAGATGAAGAAGATAATGATATTGATAATGATGAGATAATGATGACGACGATAATGGCACTGACAACAAAATCAGTGATAAAGACAATGGCGTTGATGACAAAGTAGATGATGATGATGATGATGGTGATGATAATTACTGCCTATGATGACTGGCTATAGACAATCATGATAATGATGATAGTTGAAAAATAACACAAAAGACACAAAATATACATTCTCATGATTCAGCATACATCTCAACTGTAAGTCTACCCATCTAGCCTTCTGACCCGAGGTATGAATACAACCACACCAACCCTTGACGGGTTCTGAACATAATAACCGAGCGAAGAATTAAATTACATGCTCAAATCCAGCTGTCTCCATACCATTACAGGGTTATCCATGTTGCAATAGTCAGTCATGTAACAGAGGGTAACCCTTTATATTACCCCCATCCTCAGTTAATCATTATTTACCTCATTCCTATAGTACTTATTTAAACATTTCTGTTGAATTATAGGGCCCGTGGAACCACCATTCTATAACTAACAAATGTTTTAAGTTCATACAATTTAGTGCCCGTCTCTGTAGACAAACATAACCTATTTAGCTGCGTAGCTAATTGATGAGTCTTCAATTTTTCAAACTCTCTTTTCGCTGTAAAGATTACAGAGCAAAAAATCAGATCCTGTCTCAACTTCACTATCAGTATTTTGAAAGCCCATAATCGTCAAACCCTAATCTATACAAACCTTATTATTAAATCTTTAACAGTTAGAATTGGAGCCAGAGACCCAATTCATTCAAAAAACTATCTACCTTGCATTATATCAAACACTGTCAACAAGCAATTTCACTGGAACATTTAATGGTCTAACTCGAGCAACAACGACAGCCGACATGGACGTTTCTAGGTCTCCGCACAGCTCTAGTCAAACATTGCCACTTTTACCTGCACTGCATTATGGTATTGTGGTGAATGAGGTTTGAACCTTGAATACAAGCCATTATAAATCAGCTGGTTACTGCCAAAACCTTGTCAGTCGAAATGGAGTTAATTATTTAACATAATGAAAGCAAGCAAAAACATTAATCACTCCTGCTTCCACATCAAGTGCACCATATAACATCACCACTATGTTATCGGCCTTTGAAGTTTTTTTTTATCAAGAGACGAAACATCCACTTGTTGTAAATCTTTGTTAAATTTCATTGTATGAATAAATGCTTTCCCCATTTAGGTATACAAAGACTCGGGAAATTATGATGATCACCATGAAAAAGCAATTCATCATCATCCAAAAATGAAAAACAAAATAATTTCTGAATTTAACAAAACATTATGTTCCTAAATATGTTTGTTTTTTCTGAATTCACATCTTAATGTTTAATTTCAGCCTACAAAATTTTGTTTAGAAATCTGTAAACTTTTGATCACTGATGACATTATGATGCATTATATTGTAAAACCATTAAAAATAATCCCAACAAACCTTTGTTACCCTCAAACTATGGAAAAAAAATAATTTCACTGACATTTTTATTTATAGAAATAAGTTGTTGTGGAACAAAGGATAGTAAACTGAGTGGTTCCAGGTCCTAATTCATCTTTTGTGACTATTCATTTTTATGTAATTCATATAGACTATTATGAGTCGGATTAAAATGTCATTTTGCTGTAAACCCATACCCCAACGGTCCCCAGTACAAGCATAAACAACTGTGGATATTTTTCCATGCCACTTAACTTAAGCGATGTCAATATTTAAACAAAATGAACATGGATTTCCAATCCTTTGTGTCTCTTGCGTATCGTCTTCTAGTTTATGAACAGATATAGAATCATCTTAAAACTCGACAACATTTAAATCATTGATAAAAAAAATTCTGATTTTTATTTTGTATAAATTCTATTTTCCAGAACCTCCTCTCCTTATATAACAATTTTAGCGATAAAGAGTAAATCCAGTGTGAATCAAGATAAACATTCACTCTTAAGTGCTAAGTAAAAACAATAAGCACCAAGGAAAGTATTTAGCCATATTATCACTCCCTCCAATAATTATAAATTCACCCTGTGCTAAAACAGCTCTTTCAAAAGAGTTATCTGAGGTTTAATGCTTTAAATAGTTAATGGAGAGAAAGAAGTTACAGCAATAAAACCTATAACCACATAATATCTAGGACAGCACATTTATTTTGCGGCAAAGAAAACTGCCCCGCTCAGAACATACAAGCTGTTACATAACAGGTTCATCGTAAATATTATCATTATATCATTACAACAATACCACCGGAATATTAAGGTTCGGGATGTAATTAAATAACTCCCGATTTGTCACTGTTTCGTCTTTTCAAGTGACAGCTATACAAGTGTATGTATTACTTCAAAAGCCTAAATGATCAATAACTTCAGCAGAATCATCAAATTTTTGGGCCTCCCTTTACAGCAGAAAAGCTGCATTTCTACGTATGGAAAAGTAAAATACTAGCTAACAGACAAACAGTGGCAAATTAATCATGTCCGCCTAAATTGTATTATCTTGTCGTAGCAGTCTCCAATACCAACTGTGGATACTTATGTCTCGTAGATATTAAATTTCCAATGTCTTCTCATGAATTTTCAATCCTTTCAATTTGCATTATTCTGCTTCCAGGCAAAGTGAGCTTGCTTAAGAAAATGCCATGTCTGCTTTAGTCTACATTCTAACACCCTAAAGGAGGTTGTTATTTATTCAGAAAACTTGCGGGATTCAGAAACAAAATCTGAGCCTTCCAATAGAGGACAACAATGTCAAAAAACCTTAACGAACCTAAATACTGTTTTAAAAAAGATGCAAGATCAATCAAAGTGTAAAGGAATTGAGCTAAAATCCTGGTCCATCCAAGATATCCTGGCATCTTTTATGTTATTGACAGGTTTTTTTCACACCTATCTTGGACCTGTGTCAGTACAGACTGCGAGGTTTATGAACAAATTAATAGCCATCTGATTTAAGCCAATTAAAGTGCCCACACATCTTGAACACTCCAGTTATTTACCTATATACATAATAAGTACAGACCTGAGTTAATATCGGCCATGATAGGGCCTCTAACTATATCGTTAAATTTATTGAAAGATGTTCTGACACTGTTAGCAAGGCCCGCTATTGTTGACATTGCATAATGGTGGGTGGGGAAGTTTATCTCTTACCAGCATGAAATCAAGCTTTAAATGCAAGGAAACCGTAAGTCAACCTTTAACTGTCTCGTAAATTCACAATGAAGAGATAATAAAACAAACTATGTGACTGGATAATGTACCCAGGGTCTCGCTATCTTGCTGACAGGACTGATTTCTATCTCATCCCACCTTCATTTTGAAGAGCACAATTGAGACGCTGCGCTCTTCTCTATTCACAATTAGTGATAGCGATCTTATTAGACTTAAATTGGACGGAGAGCGCAAATGAAATGTTGCGAATTTTTTTCCCTGTCAATGAAAATCAATCATTATGCAGACTTTCCTCTATCCATTACATAAATGAGAGAATGACACAGTAGACCTTGTGTCTCTGCCTCATTGTACTGGTCTTATATACTGTAAGAAACCCAGGGGTTATGTATCATTCCATTCCATCACACTGTAGCCCATCTTTTGGAATATGCCTACAGAACACTGGTTCCCCACCCACAGAGAACAAGGGTCACCCAAAAAATCAAACTAACAGAATCATCATAATAAGAAATGCTGCTCCTGAGACAAATTTCCATCTAATGATATTACACTCTTGCAAGGCAGATCAATCTTCAGAAGTTGCAAAAGCAAAGCAATTACTAAATCATTTTAACAAATTAATTTCCATGTGTGGGATTTTGTGGGATGAGAGAAATTTAATTTCATTCCAATTGATGTCCTTTCTTTTTAGTTTATAACCTTTATGTGTGTGCAATTTAAAATATTTCCCAAAGCCCAACTCAGACCTACTATACCTTACTAGACAAGTGGAATGGCAGCGGAACCTCTCAATACCCGCTGTGTTGGATAAAACCTTGACATCCCTGGGATACTCAGATGTTCACCAAGACAACAAACCTGACTGTAAATATCTTAATTATTTCACTGTCATGTAAGCTGCAGCTTTAATTTCCTCCAATACTTAATTGCACACTAGCAATTGTAATACTAATCATACAGATATTGTTAAGAACCAATTTTCAGATTTTCGATTACGGCAAATAGCCAAACCTGTTATTTCATTACTAATGAAACAATAAAAGTTTCATCTTAAGGAGAATATAATTGTATTAAAATTAATAGTACTATATAGAGATACCTTAACAGATAGTATGATTAAGTTTAAGAATGGATGTATTGACTGCTAAGAAAATTACCGATCAATAAACTTTGCAAACGCTTTTGCGTCTAAGAAATGTATGCCAGTACATAAAGGTGTTGTTTGAATGGCTGTAATCAATAATATTTTAATACTGACAACAGACAAATATCAAACACTGGCCTCCTGATCATAGACATCCTATTCTTTAAGTTGTTACATATGTGAACAAACTGTCAAAGAAATGCCAAGGCACTGCTAAGCTTTTTAACCCTTTCCCTGATATAGACTCATTTTGACGCACTTAATAGGTACCAAATAAAGCCTGATCTGCAGAAAACCACAGTTAAACCTTACCAAATTTAATTATAAAGTCCTCATTTCCAGACCACTGAGGAGCAGCGAACAGCATAAAACCTGATCAGCCTGCGAGTTACTCGCAGGCTGATCTGGTTTTATGCTGTTCGCATAGGTCTTTTCATGGTGTCCTCTATGAGGGGAAGGGTTAAAGCTACCCCAGCCCTTTTCTGTTTGATATAATTATGGGAGCTGCCACTACAAGGACTCAAAGGGAAAGCAAAACCCCTTTCAACCCTCAACTATCATCTTCATGTATTTACCTGGACAAGTTAAGGGTCACTTATAAGCCTCTTGATTAGAGTTATTACCTGTGATTATATAAAAGGTAAGTCAACAGACAGCCTAATTTATTGTCCTGTAATTGTAATAAGTGGCCATGACATCCTGTGACATCACAATGATGTAATCAATGATAACCAGTCAATACCTGTCTATCATTTGGGTGTCCTCCGTGCTTATTGTTTAGCTTATAGATACATATCAGACTGGTACCTTAACTGTAATAACTGTCACTCTCCATCCTGTCACCAGTTTATCATTTGTAATATATCCTCTGATATTACTGCAATACCTATTTCAATGACATCTGAGTTTCTTAACTACTGAATGGATTTTCTCCATGTATTGCTTTTTAGTATTTAATGGTCCAATATGGTCACATTGTCATGCTCCTTACAATTTTAAACACCTCTAACGATTTTATGGTTTCTTTAATATTTGCTAAGCCAAACAATACTAGAGAATGCACTCTTAAGAAAAATCATATTCAACAAAAGGCCTTGAATACAAACATACTTCACTTTATATTTACAGACTCCCATATGAGCTCTTTGTCATAACTTACCCTAAGATAACATACTAAATCAGTATAAATGTATTCAATGATAAAGCAAGACCTGGAGAGAAAAGACATTAACTTTCAATGACCCACATGCATGTCAAATAACAGACAATGTTAATCAGATATATTGTTATCCTCACATGATAATCCCTTTGAAAGATTAACCTAAATTTCTGTATTGGACTTGTCCTTTCTTAATTTAGGCCTATACCATTAAATGTTTATGGGGTTGCTTCTTGAAAATTAACTAATGTGCAAACAAAGCAGACCATGAGCAGACAGCACATATATGCAGGATGTGCTAAAAGGCCACATACAAGTGCCTACAGCTTTATAAGGGTGTACAGATTCAGTCGTTATAGCAAAGTCTGCAAACATGGCAAAACTATCCACTTGGACTATGATATAGTGTTTAAAATGGACAGACTGCTGAACATATGCCTGTGCTATATGTCTGTATAATGTCTTGCCCTGAAATTACATTTGGAGTTTTCCGGTTCCTCAGAAGAACCGTTCACTGATATGTCCTTGGCACTTAAACCCACAGCTGATGAATAATGCAGAAGCAATCAACTGCTAATTGTCGCCCCTTTATTTGATAAAAGTGCAGTAATCATCTTGGTGGGGATGTGAAATGTATTTAGACATTCTCCTCGTAAAGCAATAGGCCACAAGTCACCCCCATAAAACATGGTATGGGAGTTCTTTTATGTCCACTGGCAACTTTTTGATTACAATCAACAGATTGGTCCAAAAAATTGAACAGCAGTATCAATGCAATTATTGTATTGGTTTTTTTGAGAGCCTTTGCGCGGACTCTGAATCCGTGGAAAGGGGAACCGTCTTTATCTACAACCATGATGACCATGCTTGTCCTCTGTTTTATACGAAGGACATGACTGGCAGAGGATTTTCTGACAATTATCATTATTATGTACCTTCAATGTATTGTGTCAGCTGTAATGATGTATCATAATGTGACAGCTGAAATGACAATATTCATGACATAATTTTGAATTGACATACTTCACATGACAACTTGTGGTGTGACTCACTGGATTTTTTTTCCCATCTTTAATAATATTCATTAAAAAAAAGAAACCCAAAACTTCAAATTATCAGGTTTTCTATAGATTATATATCTAATTATGATTTATTTTCTGTTTCATAGATTTAAAATGATATAAAGGTTATATTAATGAATTTCAATGAATTTCATTATTATCCATTTGCAGCAATTTGCTCTTACAGCTAAAAATCAAAATATTTGAAGTTAAATATGACATTGCAAATCCATTGAAGTAAGGTCACAGTCATGCTGACATCACAAAACAAGATGCTGTTTTCTTGACTTCCACCTTATTTCTGCACTGTTTCCTTCAAAGTTGAAAGAGGATCAACAGAGAACATTAATTAGCTCATCAGCAGGTGCTCAAACTGAAACAGTGATTCCTATGTCTACCTGTCTCAGTGCAACAATGTCCACCTGTGTGCAGTCGCGTGCACCTGTGAAGTTAATAACGCACACACACCCTGCAGAGAGACTGCACTGGTGAGCCAGATGACGCTGACCTACTTTCAACTTATTGACACTTCTTGCTATCACCATCAGAAAACATGTTTGATCATTCACAAAGCATATCAAAGTTATCCGATAAACCACAGTAAGCCCTGATTTAAGCCTGATCTCTAAGGTACAGAGGAGAGCAGTGTGAACTGGATATCTTGCAGGTTGGTCTGGTTTTATACCAGTCCAAAAGATCATGTGCTTGAAAACTAAGCTCATTATATATAATTCGCTATATGCCATTTGATTGCTTGGTGCTGCAAAACTTGGTAACACTGTGGATAGAAGCTGTATATATAGTTTAGCACTATGATGAGTCTGCAGAGATTCATTTTGAGGGTCAACTAGATTTAAATTTGTTTTGCTGCCAAACTAAATATGACCAAAACCTGAGCAGACAGAATGGTCTTCTATTATGGAAAATGGATGCACTGCAATTGCAACACTTTGGGACTAAAATATTATGCAGGCCATGATTTGTTTGATTTTTTTAGATGATATATTCTTCATTAAACAGTTGAAAAAACATTACATCAACATAAAAGATTAGTTTATAAATATTGCCACAACAAATAACCGAATGTTGAGTGTTTTCCCCGAAAAACTCAACATATTGGTTAGATTATTTAGACTTAATAAATCAAAACTAACTTAAATGTTGCTGATAAATATACCTAGTGCCTAGACTAGATAAACAACAACCTGCACATCAATGGTAGATATCATCAGGTTTATACAAACAAGAAACCAACAGCTGGTACCCAACTCTCCGACTGAAGCAGTTTTTACGCAAAAACTATGAATGGAAGCACCACCCAGACTATAAAACATTTCACAGGTGGTAAGGATTCTCAACATTTCCAGAGATTAGATAACATTCTGTCCACATTTAACCTAGCTTTCAGTCTGATCTAGTTTTCCATAGTTTAAAATGGTGTAACTAGCATACCCAAGTGTTGCAAGACAACAAAGTGACCACTTGACCATAAGCAAAGGAGAATTTCAACATCGCAAGACTTGTACAAGCAGGAATGGCAACCCTGCAAGACAGCCATTGTAGCATTCAAATTGGAAAACATTTACACAAACAAAAATATGTATGCAAACATATTTTATGTAAACTGCCCATTTCTGGTAAGCAAACAAAGATATGAAAGTGTCTGAGATGACAAGCAAACTGACGGTTCAATATCAGCTAATATGAGAGCACCAAGTGAGAATAATTCTAGACAAACTGTAACTGATGGATAGCAGAGAATTAATACGCAAGTTTGTAGCACGAGTGACAGACACCAGAGGTGTCTAAATCATGTACCAATCACACCCAACTGTCTCCAGTTTGCAATGTTTGGGCAACTTCTGGCCACTCTATAACCTTTGTAACAGTATTGTCAATGTCATGCAAGTCTACAAGTTGCAGACAAATAAAAAATTCTCTCCAATGAAATTCAATTACATATGTTCCCTGTAAAACTTTTTTCAGAAGCCGATATTCTGAGAGACATAATGTTC
This sequence comes from Solen grandis, assembly GCA_021229015.1. Classification (NCBI taxonomy): domain Eukaryota; kingdom Metazoa; phylum Mollusca; class Bivalvia; order Adapedonta; family Solenidae; genus Solen; species Solen grandis. Next base: position 34,532,188 of record CM037785.1, read on the forward strand.
ACAGCTAGTTGAAAAGATGCTGAACCAAGAGTTTCACAGACTGACAGAAAATCTATGTAAAAGAATGCAAGTTTCACCTTTAATAACCATTTTATTCATTTTTCTCTGCAAATTTTACCTGGTAAATAACCAACAGCTGCCATTGGAAAAACACAAAGGTTGAGGTCTACACTAAACTAAAATAGCATTGTTATGACATAATAGGGCATCAGGTTACTAAATAGTGACATGTCAGATATTTTGGTTATCAACGATTACCTAACAACATCTAAATCAGTCCAGTATCCAATGGATACATATATACAATAAATATACAGCACACATAAACCTGCACATAGCGTAAAAAACAATCATCACATTGAACGGTATCTCCGTGGTAGGCCATCACAGGCAAAGCATAAACTGCGAAGGAACATTTCTCACTTGTACCATAATAATAGATTCCGGATTATAAACTGAGGTAATGTTAGTCAGACATGAATATAAAAGCGGAACAAGGTATGAAAAGTCAATATATGCCTCAGGCTTTTAACAAACCATTGAACTGAAATTCTCAGAGTTACTTGTTTTTACTATACATGTTTCACATCCAGAACCTTACTGAGATGGATGGAATTAAGATATGTTGTAGTTAGGATACTGTCAGAAACTTCGAAGAAATTGTCAAATGCTTCAGTAGTTGTCGAAAGAATATGTTCCAAATTACACAAATTCCATATTCTCACGAGAGATATATAAAATGCTTGCAATGAGTGTAAGAGATTTTTTTCTGGAGTAAAATAAGATACCATACACAAGTTGCAGAAAATCAGATATATTATAATGAGGTCTTAAATTCACATGGGTATGATCTTTCAACAGAAAATATTCAATTCTTCAACCAGTACATTCAGAGCAACTAAATTTCACTACCAAATTATTCTGTGATATTCCAAATTATTTTGTGGAATTCCAAATTATTTTGTGATAAACCAAATGTTAGGAGCGAAACTTTCAAGAATGATCCAGATGCAAAGTCTTACTTCTAATTGTAACATCAGAAATAAAAAGGGGAAAATAAAGTCATCTAGAACTGTATTTAACCCTTTACCTCATGAATATTCATGTACAAATTTACGAATTGATAAATATCTATTCGCTAATTTTTAAATGATTTATGACATGATGACTGTGTAAAAACTAAGCTACAATATTGTATGTGCAAACAGAGAAGACCCTGATCAGATTGCTCTATAGGAGCTGTCTGATCTGGGTCAGTTCTGTTTGCTTATGTGTCAGAAAGAGTCTGTATGAAATGTTAGAATGATTTCCCAGCTCAAGTACAATATTTAATTACCATAATGTATCCAGCTGGAATATCAGTATGATATTTCAGTTTGAAACAACCATACATATAATACATTGATTTAACACTTCCTCGAAACATCTGCAATTTAACTTTTCTGGCATGCAAATTGACTCCAATCCCAGGGTTACTGTAGATATTAACTTATAGCAATTTTATCTGCATTTGAAACACATCAGAGTCATATATCTATGAAGATGAGACTATTTTATGACTTGCGTTCGCATCCAGTTTTCCCTACAAATGCAGTTTAAGCTTCACTGTAACCACATGCTGTGGCGAAGAAAGATGCATATTTCTTACGGTAATATCTGGGTCTGGTACTTAACGATCTGGCACTTAAACCTCCCAATATTTGTTTGCATGCACCACCTTTAGTGAGAATTATTTGTACAAACCACATTGCACTTCAAGAGATTTTCTGCAACATGGCTGTCAATGACTTAACATGTGTAGAAAGAAGTACAGTAGCGCTGTATTAATCTTGAAATTATACCAGACATATTCATGTTACAAAAGGCTAAGGATAACAGAAAACACGAAACACTTGCAAAGGAAAACATGCTTTGTTGCTGTGTATGTTAAAACATAAGTAACCGAACAATCGACAGAGAAAGCATGCATGGCTGAGAGTCAAATAGATCAAGACAATTCAACGATTTTGATAACCCAAATAATGTTAACAAAATCATTTGATACCCGCGCCATCAGTCTGCATTTCATCCGTGTATAATACTCTCTTTCTTGCCTGGATTATACACTAATCCTTAAGTTACAATATTTGATTCCAATCCAAAAACATGGCCGTCTATATATATATATCAGACTTCTTTAATTTACACTTTGATACAATAGGCTGACAACCCGCCAATTGTGGGGTTATAAATATCTTGGGCTGTGCAAATTTAAGCCAAGTTTCAATTAACACAAATAAATTCTATTCATAAACTCTTTTTAAGTTTCATTTCATCCAATATCATTTAAATATTTTCAAACCGTTTATATAAATCAATACCATTTTGTTACATTTTTTTCTCCTATCCATTATTGACTGACATATAATATGAAACTTTCTAATTTCACTCTCAAGTTGGTAAATAAAAGAGTAAAAATCCATTGCATAAAAAAGACTTTCTTCTCTGTTTTAAGCAGTTTCTGAAATTGTTCAGATTGTAACAAAATCTAAAAGCTGGAATGCTATCTCTGTATGATTTTATCATTTGTGATAAGGAACAGACTGCAAAATTGATATTAAATTGGTTTTGATTTCTGATTATCAACCGGGATTGTCTTGTCCTTTTCCCAGAACTTTAACATCCAAACTGCGCTAGTTTCAACCAATGACTCACAGACCTGGCAACACACGTACATTAGCAGTGTCTATATATAGATTGGGTCTGGTACTGACCATCCCTTCCTTTCATATAAATGCATAATTATGACATCAATAAGCCACCTTAGAAAGGCAAGTCTTCCATTCCTTGATATATCTTTAGAATTTGTTCTGCTCATTAATATTCATTAATTTATACATTTATTATGAATATTCATGACCTGGTAATGGGTTAAATGCTACTCAGGCTGTAAGACATTCAGTCAGTTTGGATTTTACAATGTACACTTTATATGCTTGATTATCATAAGAACACAGCAATCGATAACACCATATCTAACTACAAGCACTGTACAATAAAACAAGACCCAAGTTACTTGCAGACACATACATTGGTTAATTACTGGGATGCACTGTACTGTACACGTAATATGTAAATTAGGAGACTTAGTTCAGGGTGAACTTATCAATCTCCCACACTACCAATTCAATAAAAAGCTGCTCTATAACATTATCATTACCCTAATTTCAAATTAAGATAATCTAAAAATTCTCTTCTTCCTTAATTACACCCTTTTCAAAACCTATTCAAGCAATAAAAAGGCATCTTAATTACTCCTAATGAGAAATGGATGCTGATATTCTTACCCGTTAAAATTACACAATAACAAGCTGAGATGCTTATATTATTCCGTTTCAGTCGCTAAAACAACCTGGGAATGCATGAGATTTTCCCGATCAGCATATCAATATCAATATGACCTTATTTTTCCGCTTCTCTTCATCTCTATGAAATACTGCAATGCATTCATGTGCCAGACGCTCGCAAGACGGCTTCAGATATCTGTCATCAGCTTTATTGCTATGCTTTCAGAGACAGGAGATAGATTTTTAACTTGCGAACAAAACTATCGGAACAAAAACCTCCTAACAAAATTATTTGAACTAAATCCAATCAGTAGGAATTAAATTGTAATTTTGTTCTAAAAACTGAAGAATTAACTAAAAATTCCGCAGGCTCTAGAGGACTTATTACCTTGAAATTGACAATACAATTAACAGATGAAGAAGCAGAACTAAAGGTTTTCAATAACTGCAGCCAAATTGAAAAGGACTAACTGAGAGAGGAAATAATTATCCTTAAACTATTTTTCCCCATTTCCAACTCACTTATAGACCTTAACTAATAAAGTATTGGAAGAAAAAAGAAATGATAGAGTCATAACTGACAAGCCTTCACTGCAGATTCCATAAAACTCTCTCCCTATTTCCCATGTCTAACGAGCCCCCTGGATGTACAATAAACCTGCCTCTCTCTATACAATCATCCACCTTCATCTCGGAGAAAACCAGAGTTATGGAGTACTTCAGACCATATTTGGTAATGTCTGGATGCCTGTATCTTACACTCTCGTATTTTTGGTCGAGCCCCAGTATTTTCCGTCTCTGACAGTCATGCATATGGCTCTGGAACACAGTCATATCCATGATGCAGTGCCTGGCAATTCACCATTGGCAGCTGTATCCACATTAGGCAGAATCTGAACTTTTTTAAGTCAAAAATCAGTGCTTTTTAGATAAAGAGTGTATTTAAATTAGAGAAACATGTGCATATACCATCAGACAGTTTTCCTTTCATATGGTAGTACATACCATTTTGCTTAAGATTTTAATGTTTCAGGAAATATTTGTTAATTTTTACCAATGATAATCCTACTTGTTCAATAATTTAAAGACTTTTGAAGGTATATGGAACAATGATTTTTTTTTTCTTTACCGTGCAGTGACTCAGTGAAGAATCTGAGCTTGTGTAAGCAAACAGAGGAGACCCTGATCAGACAGAGGAGACCCTGATCAGACAGCTCCTTCTGGCAGCTGTCTTATATGGGTCTGCTAAGTGTTTGCCAATGCATCTATACCATAGAGACGTTTTGTGAAAACAGCCACAGAGTCTGATTTTCAGGAAGGAGCCTCATGCACTCCTACATTCTGTAATTCTCAACACTTTTAGGATAATTACGTCCAGTTTTTATATACAGGAAGACAATTGGTTCTCGCTTTGTTCTTTGATAAATGGCAATCACCAGGCGATCATGTTATTGGTCCATCGTTTTTCCACTTGCAAATTTCTCTGCACAGAAAACCTGTGTGTTAGAGCTCCCTTAAGACTGAGAGACAAGGGGTAATAGCCGTCTGACATGCAATACAATCAGTTAAAATGGCACGGTAGAGAGGTGATTACCCATAATACAACAGTGCTAGATCAATCTGATACTCTTAAACGCTACTTCACACTTTCTTTGCACAGCATTGAATGGTTATAAAAGAAGAGCTATAACCATCAACAGAACAGAGGACTGACTACCTTTAAACTCATTTGCTGTATTACCCCATTTATATAACTCAAATATCTGTAATTTAGATGCATTTGCCTAAGGAGCAGTTAAAGAAAGGTACAATGGTTATTTGAGAAACATAACTGCTGTCAATTTGATCTGTCTATACATATTTTTAATAATTCATAGTCAAGATAAAGATGCTCAATGCTGTAGGTTCAAGTCTCTGTTAGGCCATAAACACAACTATTTTTCTTTACCCCTGATAAATGAACAGATTACCCATAAACCTCCCATAATGTATCCCCTTCCTGCATTATATAGGTATCAACACTAAACTTTAAAAACATTCCTACCTTTAAAATGAGAAAGAAACCCCCTCTACTTGTATGTAATTCAATCTCCAAGATAGCTGTATATATCTAAGAAATGTTTGGCTCCTATCAAAAACATATATCTAATTGGCATATATGTTTCCTTTAGACAAAGATAAACTTTTTTTTGTTTGCAGTCAGCTTTTGACCTATTCTGCAGCCATGCAACTATTTTAAAGAGAGTGATAACATGTAAAAGATTAGATATAGAAACAGTGAACTTCAACATGAACAAAACAATTCGCAGGGAACAGTTTTACTATGTGTGGATTACACTATATTTATTTCTGAGTGATAAATATGTCACCCTGCAATTAGCAAACTTCAGAAATATCCATTTTCAGTAATAAATATAATTCATACAGCTTAAACTGTTATACATCCTCACTACCTAAAACAAAATGGTAAGCTTTTAAAAGATTTTATTGCTCCATTTACTGCCTGCCATACTGACTTTATGGTATGCAGACCAAGGGGATCCCTAGGTGGTTTGATAAAAACCCTGGGCTTTCACTCATGACATTATGGTTGCCATGGTAACCAAAGACCCCACTCATTTTGACCATTACACATCATGTGAAAAAGGTGTGTGTTACCCATGCGTCTTCTGAGTCAGTTTGGGTTTTTAGCCCCAGCCCAACCATGTTTCCTGCATTGCACTGTCAAGGAACGTTTGTCATTAATAAATTGGATAATTGCTAATAACAACTTTTTCCTGAAGAGCCCCCAACACATGCATCGTCTTAAGATGCAGTGACTCAAGCACAACCAGATGGGTTCTGGACCCATAACAAAGGTTCAATGATAGCCCGGGTCTTGATTGACGACCAGACCAAAGGAAGGCTGCCACTTAATAACACTCTACCAAAGCCTACCCGGTAACAAAATATCGCTTGTAAACAATCGAAACAACTGGGGAGACCATTAAAGAATACAATAACCACAGGTTCAAGTCATTTGCATCTTTTCATCTTTACACAATGGTGTGTTTTCTAAGAACGTTTTATTCCAATAAATTTTCATAATCCGCAACAATGGAATAATGCCCGAAGTGGAAACATACACAATTTCTTGGTCTTCAAATTTGGGCATCCTCTGTTGGAGCTTTCTAAACCAGGCTCTCACATGTGGAGGAACTGCTGAAGATGTTATCTGATAGACATTATAAACAGCTTACTCTCACTGCAAGATGCCTTAGTTTCTTGTCTATGATGCAGATTAACAAATTGGATTCATTAAAAATGCTTCAACTAACAGGGATTCTACAACAAATAATGATGCTTTAACTCAAATACATGTAGTTCTTGCTGGGTTTTTTACCAGTTTCACTTTTCTGGTTCTAATAAAATGTTCATTTTTTAATAAAAAAACATTAATTTCATTTTACATGCCTATCTTGAATTGTTTACTTAACCTTCTATAAATGCTAAAAGAAATTACACCAATAACTTTGAATGCCAAAGAGATGTAATATCTAACACTCTTATCTAAATAATAACCCTTTCAAACCAAACAAAAGAAATCCATGAATTGACAATATGCAACCATTTTAAAACCCAAACAGCCTGACAGTAACACACAAGCTGATCAGGTTTTTGATTGCTCACTACTACTCGTATCTCTGACATTGGAGGCTATCACCGCAAGACCTGTTCAGACAGAGAACTTCAATACATCATGCAGTCTATAATTCTTGTTTTTCTACGACATACCAAGGTATGAAATGATGTATCTGAGTAGCAGAGGAATTGTCACAAGTCATGGAACGTTGCACCATAAGTGCACCTACTGAGCATGAGGCACTGCGGAACTACTTGCCATTATGCCCCCCCCCCCCCCCCCCCCCCCCAATTGACCCTCATGAGTCCTGCAGCTTTCTGCAAAATTTCTTCAGTCTACAGACCCATTAATCAAGTTGCCCACTGACACATGGCTGCTTTCAGCTTACCTTTTCAAGTCTATTTATTATTTCCTTATAATATTCAGTTTTATGTCATAGACATCTTTTTTTATTTTAATAGAAAAAAATACAATAATAAAATGTGTCCAGCATGGAAAATTACGAAAAAATATCAAATGATTAAAGTATTTTTTAACTCAGTATTCTGAGACCTCCTGGGAAATACTGAATTGCAAAACTGAGAGAATTTCAAGAACAGACTATGAAATTTTATGTCCAAGAGACATAACATGTGCTATGGTGAATAACTGCATACAATATAAGAGTGAACTTAATATCAGTCTTTCAGGGACCAAACACCACTAAATGTTACCATGAATTTATTTATTTCTCTGTTGTATACAACTATTTCAACCTATTATGATCAATACATTTCAACACAGACAACATAAATACATGTTAATAGATAACAGCATCTAATACACTGAGCCAGCACCATCATTCTTAATAAGACAGCAGATTTAGGACAGAAACTGTCATACAATTCTCAACAATTTAAATTTAAATATAAATATACACAATTCAAGCAATAAATGCCTTGGAGTGATCAATTCTTCACTATATTACATTATCATTATATCAATGAGGGCTGACCATGTAAATCTGTTAAATCTCCTTCTATTTCTATATGCACCTAAAAACTTTACAGTCAGCCCTTGTCTTTGATCCATTAATGATGGCAAAAATCTTAAAAACCATTTAAATTACGAACTAAAACTGAAGTTTGATGTTACTGCAAATGATCACAAGGTACTTAACAAACAAAATCAACCCTTGTTGTTTAACAAACCAGCACACATTCAGTATTCCGATGCAAAGATAATGTTCATCATAATAATGTCAATGTCGGCTATCTGAACGATTCACAAAGCCCGTATATCTATCTATACAAGTTAATCAGCCGTCATTTTATGTGCGACATTTTGCGACAATCACTGTTGATGTTATCCTGCAAGATTGCCTAGGGCCTTTAGACTTAAACGATCGACAACAGTGTGTTAAGCTTTCATTGTTTATTTCTCTGCTTATTCATTCATGCATTATTTTTGAATATCTAATCACCTTTATTTTACTCTGTCAGGTATTAATAGCCCCTCAAACCAGTCATTAATGATATTTCCTTAGGCTTAACTTTGACCCACAATTTTAGTTGTGAATTTATGTGACAGAAGATAATTTTGACAAAACAAAAACACCTTTGTAATGAATGAAATATATGTAGACCTCTCTCAGACGGCTTGTAACTTCTCTGTATTGAGTATATTATTGCTTTAGCATATCGGGTGGTTATTGCGTGTTGTGAAATACAAAGAAAAACCAGAGACCCGAAGTGCTATACATCTCATTCGTCCTGACCCTTGTGTGTCCATAGGCCATACTCTCCTGACATATTGGATAGGTCTCCATTGATCAATGGCCGTCTAGCATGGCCAAATTGACACTTTGACTTTTAAACCCATCTTAGGTTTCTTAATTTGTTTTTTAGCTTAACTTTACATGAAGGCAAGGGGAGACATTTATGTTGGACGACTAAACACTTAAAATGTTTAGTAAGTTAAATGAGTCGGAAAAACTTCAGAATGGTAAATTTCCATAAAGTTTTTACTTCCAACTTGATGTTTTCGGTTACTTTACAACGTACATCATGCAAGGGCATTGCCATGTTTACACGCTGCTCCAGAAGTTCCTTTGAGCTTTTATGTCTGACATGGATTCCAGTACCTGACAGAATCTAAATAATGCATATGTAACTCTTTCAGAGAATGTCATACACCTCCATGACAAGTTTAACAATATCACATATTCTTATTTCAACTCAAACTGTCGCAGATATTCCAGATAATGTATGATGGTAAATGCCATATATACATATAGATGTATGACCCACTTCCTTCAGAATTAAAAATACAAGAGGTTTAAAACACTGCATTTGACAGCCTGACTCAATGACAATCCCAATACAGTTCAGATGAAATCTCTTGACCCAATTAAATTTTGTTAAAAAGTTGAGTGCCATCAGGAACTTTTATTTTCGTTTTTTTTCACCAATTCATACAACCGTCCAGTCTATTATGCCGGTGGTATCAGTGAATGACAGAGGTACAGTTTATCCCTATAGGTGGACCCCCTAGTGTCGTAGCTGTCAATATCAGAGATTTTCATTAGACTTTACTGATTAGTATCAGTAAACACATGAATAAGCAAGATCTACAAAAGAGGTCTTCCACTGTTAGACGTTCTATGAAGAGAGTGTAAAAACGCAATAAAGTGCTAAAGTGGATTGCAATGTGCATTACGATCAACTAATTTCTTCTTCTTTGGCATTATTCGAATGCCAACATCGAAGCAGAGATAACATCTTGGGAGTACAGGGACATTCTATTTAATGCACAATTATGCTATCGCAAGCAATATATCATATTCATGATTATCCGATAAAACCACAAAAACTTGAGGGAGAAAATAAGGCACGCAGCAAGTTTCCATTGAATTCTGACACAATAAAGACAAATATTGAAACAAAGATTTTGAAACTATTCAAAGTTGGGTAAAAATTTTGACAGCTTAAGAAGCCATGTCTGTGTTACAATGAGACTGCATCAAATATGATACATAGAGGTTGTAACCGACTCTGGCTTTAATGTGTTCCCACCTACTGCGAAATAATGAAATACATAAACTGACACAGTTCCGATTATTAGCCAATCAATCAAAATTTTGTCACCAGCAACACATCAGTTAGAGGACTTGAAAGTCTGCAACGTTCAATTATATAACCATTTGTCCAAATGTCTAATCTTCTCACTCATGACCTTTGGCCCCTGTGTCCTCTGTGGCGATGATATTTAGTTTCAAAGGTTGTGTGGGATCTCCTGATCTAGGTGATCTCGGAACACCACTGATAATTAACTAACCTGTCTTATTACAGGCTTTAACTTCTTTAAAGAGGTAACACGAGACTACTTTGTCTGCATTTACAGACCCTTCAATATATTACTTAACAATTAAAACTTAAGATGAGGTCTGCCGGCGAAATATTGCGCATAATTAGACAGGGATTATGGGTATGTCATTAAAATTGGAGAAAACAATTAAAAGGCCTTTAACTGTGTCAAATTGTCAGTGAGAACCACTGGCTCATAAAAATAGGCACAGAAACATTTGCGCAAAGGTTATTGTGTAATGGCGGGTGGGTGAATTGACACAATGGTTGTACAACATTAAGTGAGGGTCAACATTAAGTGAGGGTAAATATTGAGAAATATTGATCTGGGTCAGAACATGTGTTCAAGTTTGTACAACTATACAATTGAGGCACAATTGAGACACACATGCACTGGTGATCTGATGGATACAATAACAGAAGGTAATTAGAAAGGGAAACAAATTGGTCATTTACATCTAACAAAAAAATACAGTGGAAAGAGAGAAAAAATGATCATTTTTAATTGATGTAGATTGAAGGCAATCATTTTTTTTTTTCTAAATATAATTTACAAACATTTCTAAATATAATTTACAAACATTGAAACAATTTTAAACTGTAAAAATTACATAAATAAAAACTATTTCTGTTATAAAAAAAATCATCTACATCAAATAATAGATGTAAAGGTAAGAATTCAAAAATGTTCTCTGGACCATATCATATAAACATATTTTCAAACAAACTATGTCTTAAATGACTAATTCAAAACCAATTTACAAAAAACATTGTGGATCAAGTCATAAGTCTTAACTTTAAAACGCTTAAAAAAGAAAAATAATAACAGGCATTCATTTGTCAATTTATTTTCATTTTATCTAGTGATTTCAGGAGCAACTAGCCCCTTAATTGAATGAGTGGATTTAGATTTGCCACCTGCCCAATCAGGAGGTTCTTCCCCTACCTATGTCTACTCCATTTTTGAATGACACAGAGATCAATGCCAGTGTTATATACAATTCACTCCGACTACCAAACAGGTGCAGGGTCACAGGTCAAGCTAGTGGAGCTTTAATTTCCAATGAAGTGTCACCGTCATTGATTTATGTCAGCATGGTAGACCTCTCTATCCTTCGGTAATCTGTAATAGTCACTGAAACACTCTCTGACAACTGTTCCCTAGTCTTGAAGGTCAAGGTCATTTGTCCCCCCACCTCCTCCTTCGCTTGCATTTAAACCTACTACCAGTTATATTTTTCTAACTTTAATGATTCCCCCCCCCCCCAATTCAATTGATTTATGTCTAAAATAATTCCCTTGTTAATGTGCCTCAAATTGTTCACCCCTGAACTTAAAACACCTGATCTTAAATCCATACGCTACTGAGTTGTTATTTCAATTATGGTGAAAAAAGTTTTGACTATTACTAAAAGGAAATTGACAACATCTGAACTATTAATTCAAGAGCTCACTTCAAAATGACAATATCAAATTACTTCCCAACAGTATTTCCTCTGCTCAAAACTGTTCTTGAGTAAACAGAAAACATTACTGTCAGGATTTTTTAGAATAGACTGTATTTGCAAAGGAAGAGAGTAAAAGATTTTGTGATATGGTTTGAATTATTAAAATCAATTGTATGAAAACATTAAGTTCTCCATAAGATAACCACATGCCATATGAAGAATGGTTTTATGCTTATAACTCAACATTTGACCTACTGCAGGTACATGGAAGCTAATTATTTCTTATCTCATTATGACCTAACCAGATGCCTTGTAAAATGCCATGCACTTTCTGCAGAAAACAACAAAGGAATCCAAATGTTTCATGGTCATTCAAAACACCCTAAACAGCAACTGTGTGAAACATTAAGAATGATAATTCTTTTGAAAGCCTTTAGAAATATCTGGCTCTGTTAAGTTTATGAGGAATAAAATGTAGAATAATACAACCGAACATGTATCGTTAACCTATTCAAGTTCATTTTCGCAGTGCATTTGATAATCTAGTGGAAAGTGGTTAAGTCAATATGCACATGCAATTCATGGGTTGAGAAGTTTTAGGCAATTTAAATTGATGTATTGTTATATAAGCTGCACAAAGAAAAATTAAAAAATGATATGCCAAGCCGTCGTCATCTGTTTTGAAATTGAGGTTTTCACAAGACAGCACCGCACATATGCCGACGCAGTCGAAAAAATAAGATAAATATGTGAGTTCATTTGTTGTATAAAAGTATAATTTGTTTTCATCAAAAGCTATATGATCATTAGAATTCATCCTTTGCAAGTAGAGTATAATATTAAAATCTTATTTATCTTAATTGCAAGGGAATGGAGGTAAAAAACCATCAAGTTATTGCTCTAATATATGCAGGTACATGTCCCTGACATGAGTTGAACAAGTTTTATGAAACACCCTCTCAAAGATGCATAATCCGATACGACTGATGAATGGTCCATTTAACACTACGAACATGCATTATGCAAGGAGGGAATCTCCACATAAGAACGAATTAATGGGCAAAGAAATACTTCAAAATACATATAAGGGTCCACAGTGTAAAGACTGCCAGCATGCGTTACTTACAAGTGTAATTCATGCAGCCATAAATGAGAGAGATTATAAAGACGTTCAGTCACTATTCATTACAGCAAACTTTTTCAGTGACATCAGTGATTAACATTGGAATTAAGTAAGTATGGGAGTATCATAGTAAGTATGGGAGTATCATAACAGTCAGGATTGAAGGGTCTTGTGTGTAAGAAATTTATTTCATTTACAATAGATATATAGTCATCTATAATTATAATTAAGATTTTGAAGGAAATATACAGATTTTTTTATCCCCCCTCAAAATTATGCATAAAATATATCTGTTCTGTCAGACAGATGGTGAGAAAAATCAAACATGATAAGATAAATACCTAATCCTTATTACCTTAAAACATTAAAACGGACAAATGTATAGATGAATGGATGGATTGACAGATGAAAGCTTAGCTGATCTAGTCAACCTTCCACATTCTTCATAATTTATTGATGGTTAACCACATACTTAATTGCAATCATTGAAATGAATATTTCCGTTTCCTTATACAATACTTAATAAAAATCAACAACTTTTTTTCAAAAGCACACCATAAAATGATCAAACTGTATTCATAATGACCCTACAACAGTTTGGTTCATTTCCCCCAGAATTTGTATTGTCATGCTTCAAATGTAATAAACCAAATGACAATTTGCCTAATTTTCTGGTTTCAAATTTCATTCATTATTCTACCTTTCATATTTCTCAAGCTAGGTGAGGGACCTTGCATGAACAGTTTTTAAGGTTTGGAGAAAAACTATTATAATCACGGTTCAAACTCGTTCATAATCATTACTATATTTGCTAAGAATATATTTGACAACATATCTGTAATTTGAGCCCCTATCATGTACGTGGTAATCAGTCCATGGCTAACAGGAATTAGGCAAAAAAAAAAAAAAGTTCTGTTTCTGGTCTCCAGCGAATAAAAAAGAGGGTCGGTAGGTCGGGATTCAATTCTATTTTTTTTAATTTTTTTTCATGAAATGAAATGAAAGGTAAAAAGCGAGGGAGAATTTTTTTAAAGGCAGAAGGTATAAAAAACTTTAGGGTCGGTCATGAAAAAATGAGGGTTGGTCGGGTGACCAGAACCGGAACTTTCTTTTTTTGGCCTTACTTACACTTTGACTACCACACTGACCTACACAATACCATTTGGTCTTCAATTTTGTCTTTATAAACAAATCACCACCCACAATGATAGCAGAACTTAGGCATGCTAAATACATGTACACTGATATCTATAATACAAGAGATGGTGCATTTAATAATTCAACCATTATCCTATTAGCCATCAATAAATCATAATCATGGTCCTTCAAATGCTTTAAAAGACTTCAGTGCAAATGCAAGCATCCACTGTTCATCTGCTATAAGTCTATAGAGGCTTTGCAATTACTATGAAATTCAAACGACCATGATCACAAATTAATGAAGGATGGATTACCTTAATTCTTTAGCTGCGGCTTGCAAGATACACAGCCTTAAAATTATTGAGATATCAAACAGTGGAAGTGAATTAAGGTTCTTATCTCTGATCAAAATATATAACGTCACTTCAACTTAAAAACACTTAGAACTAAGGTATGATCAAGGTGTAATGAAATTAAGGTAAGTTTAAAGAATGAGTCAGCCCTCACCTACCCACCCCCTGGCAAAAACACTTGGGAAGGACTATTTATGAATGAAGACACTGCAGATAACAGACAGGCTAGATAAACCAACCCTGTCCTGACTAGACGGTAAACAAAACCTTGTCTCGCTTCCACGTTGTTATCTTGTCCCGACCCATTGCGTAAGCAATAATCACTGCACATTTTACTGATCAGCACAAACTATGTGTGGCAGGTTACATGTCATTTAAAGAAGTCTCTGTTTCAAATAATTGATTTTGAATGACTGATAATACCAAAACACTAAAAAAAATTTAAAAAAAATGACCATGACAATTTTTGTCAATACATTTATCAATTGAGTTAACTGAAATCTCTGGTCCATGATCAGTCACAAGGATAAAAGATATGCTCCAAACTGTTTAATGGCCACCCTGCCAATCCCAATCAGACTTATGTTTTTTGCCATGTGATTTTACAATCCAGATTAAATCACAGTGTATAACGTAAGGTACCGTATCACACATGCTGGTAATATTACACATGCTGGTAATGTATGATAATGTCTCGTTTATTTTTTTTCCCAAATCTGGATCATTTCCAAACCAATTTAAAACCTAATATTAAACATGCTTAAAACAAACAAAAGAAGACCTTAGTACAATAGCCCAAATAACAGAAGAATAGAAAGGCTATCATAACTGTCTATACAGATTTCATACCCATCTCGACACAAGCTTTTCTATTCATAAAACATGGGTTTATTTCTGGTGTGACCTCAAGGACACTGTACAAGCACACGCTATGGGCAGTTTTTATGGGCATACTTTTTGAAGTCCCTAGCAAACCACTGAGGGACTTGTAAACGAACCGTCAGCTGTCTGAAGCTTTGATATGGAAATGAGCTCAAACATGTCATCAGACTTTGAGTAAAAAAAACATGTTTAAGGACACTGGCGCATGGCAGCAACCCTTCAGTATCACATTTTATTAATAAATACCTAATTACAGAGCCCATTAGGAGACTTAACGGCTGACAT
This sequence comes from Solen grandis, assembly GCA_021229015.1. NCBI lineage: Eukaryota > Metazoa > Mollusca > Bivalvia > Adapedonta > Solenidae > Solen > Solen grandis. The sequence continues at coordinate 34,547,711 of CM037785.1, forward strand.
TACTTCACATGGAAGCTATAACAAGAGTCTGGCTACAGAGAGTAATCTGTGCAATGAATTGTAGCTTTGTACAGAATTAATCATATAATATTAGTATACATATCTAGAGACTCCGAAGTTTTAAAAGAGACTGTAACATTAAAATGACACCATTATATGACAACTGACACCTTATCAAAGGAGGACATTCGGACAAGGCACAGATCAGTGACATAAAGTATGAAGCACGGGAAAACACTTCAAGCAAATTTCTTTGCTGCTAACAATAATTTCTTTTGTTGAAGGTTAGACAGACCGCAATAATTTCCAAGCGAGTCGGTAAATTCAAAGTACTGGTTCACATAATTATAAAAATAAGAGCCCTATGAGTCAGCACTGCTGAATGAGCATGTCTATGTGAGCAGAGGCACTATAGCGGACATTAGGTGCCACATTCCCTGAAGCCCAACGCAAGATTTCTTATAAGACTTCCCTAAGACAAGACGTCTAGAGCTTTAAAACCCCATCTTGCAAATCTCATGGATTTGAAGACAATATAATGCCAAGACTTTATTTTTTATAACCCATTCGATATGCGTCTTTGACAAATATGCCGACAATAGATCCCTGAGACGGCAATTGAATTTCAACAAACTAATAAGACATGAGGCCACTTTTCTGCACCCATCAGCGACTGAGCAATTAAATCAACAAAACACAACCACACACAAAAAAAATTCTGGAGTTTTTATATAATCAAGTCAAATCATCTACACAGGAACTTAGGTTTTACATCCAGCTCGGATATGCACCAACAGATTTTGGCGTAATGAATAAAAAATTAAACAAGAAAAACAAGATGACAGCGAATTAGCGGACTGCCAAAGAAGCACACCTGTTGGTGAGGCAACAGTGAATGAAGAGGGAGATCCTGACACTGGTTTGCCTGCCTGTACATTATTGATAAGTATGACATATGGTAACTCTGAGGCTCACCAAGTCAATAGGATATGACAGCCAGGTAAAAAATCTCAGTATAACCCAAAGGACCAATTAGCCAACACTGAGGCAATCTGCACTTCTAGTTATGTAAGAAGTGTAATTACTATTCTAATACTGAGGAACAAATCATGGTCCTCAGGAGTACTTCTAGAATATTCTAAGTTCATTTTTTTTACAGAAGTATTCTACATTTTTACTTTAGTGATTTGAAATGGTGATAAACAGATTAACTATGACAAGTTCATCACACTCAAATTCAGAATTATTTCTAATTTTTCATTTACTTACAAATAAACAATCTTATTTTATTTTGAAACTTCAAATAAGAGTCCACCATAACTTACTTTACTTTTTGAAATAACCACTCCAGTATATTTAAATATCATTTATATGTGGAAAATGTTAATGCAGGTCTAATTAAATTTGTCACGAAGATTTAATTGAATTTTTAACCAACACAAACCTGAAGTTTAATGTGTTTTGAACAACGATTTACATCTACTTTCTTTGTAGCAGTAGAAAGTGAAGAGAAGAGGGATTGATAATTATCAGCACCACTGCAGTTATCATTATTCATATCAATTTTATCAACGGGCAATCAGCAATAAACATTTACAGCACTTATTGTACCCTGTTCTACATTTACAAAACATGTCTCTATTTACTTAGCAAAACACCGACCTGATCAATTTATATCAACCAAAAAATATTAGATTTTCGTGTCGCTTATACCCAACTATTATCAGCAAGTAGAATCAACCACAAAAATATATCATAAAAACGACATAATGGGAAACCCTGTCCGTTATATCTCGGGCTGATGTGAAATCAATTAAAATCCTACGAGACTGATGTGAATGGCAGATAGTAAGCGCACTTACCATTACTATCAATGGTGAACCTGCCAAGGCCAGTGCCATCTCGAATGGAGTAAGTAACACCATCTCCATCACCATCAGGATCGGTTGCCGTAACAAACATCACCGTTGTACCAACAGGCTCGTTTTCATTTACATATCCATGCGCAAAGAAATTTTGAAACACAGGTGGTTGTAGGTTTTCATTCACATCCACCACCTCAATATTTAAGAAACATGCTGATATCAACGGTGGGACACCGCCATCATGCGCACGAATACTGATATTATGAATCTGCTGAACTTCGTAATCCAAACTTTTTATTAACCTAATCACTCCAGTTTCTGAATCAATTTCAAAGTAATCCTCTCCATAGACTAACTTGTATGTGACTTCTCCATTTTTGACTAACTTGTATGTGACTTCTCCATTTTTCCCTTCATCACTATCAGCTGCTGTAACAACAGTAATCACTGCACCAACCGGAATATCTTCCCGCAACCGGACATTGTACACATCTGGAGTGAACTGTGGGACCACATCATTCACATCGGTTAGTTCTACCATAACAGTTGCTGTGGAACTCAGGCTTATTTCTTTCTCTCCCTTGTCTGAAGCTCTCACCAGAATCTTGTAGACCTTGTGCTGTTCTCTGTCTAGTTTTTTACTGACTAAAATTATCCCATTAGTTGGATTGATTGAGAAATGGTTTGTATCAGAAACGATGGCGTACGAAACCAGTGCATTATCTCCAAGATCTTGATCTGTGGCTGACACCTGAGTGACTGTAGAATTAATGACAATATTTTCAGAGATCTTAGTAAAGTATTCATCTTGCTCAAATTTTGGACTGTTATCATTTTCATCGACGACTTTCACAAGTATGGCAATTTCAGAAGACAGACTTGGTGAGCCCATATCTGAAACCTCCACCAGAAGATTGAACCTATCCCTCGTCTCTCTGTCCAGTTGTGTCATTATGATTAGCTGACCTGAATGCATGTCTACTTTGAAGTATCCATCCTCATCACCATCTTTTATGACATACACCAAATGACCATTGAACCCATAATCCTCATCTTTAGCTTCAAGCTTAGCTACAACACTTCCAACAGCAAGCCCTTCGGAGAGATCCAGTTTAGATGGCACAGAAGAATTGAAGACAGGCGGATTGTTCTCCACTGTTACTATATCCTGTGGGATCCCAAAGTTGGTGTCCACGTTATTCTGCCGTGAAAGTGTCACAAGCTCTTGCAAATGCTGGAATATTTCTGTTGTTTGGCACTTGATGTTCACTAGACTGTTTGCTAGCTGGGTGCTGTGTTTGGAATTGACGAGGGTCATCTCGATGTTGATTGGTTCTGAAATATGGATGCCATCCTTGGCAGTGATCACCAGATGCTTCTTATCTTCTGTGACACCAGCCAGTGAGCAGTTAAGGAATATCCTTGCTGACTCCCGGTGTATCCGGAAACAGTTCCCTTCATTTCCAGACTCTATGTGGTACTGGATTACATCATTGATATCAAAATCTATGGCTGGCACAATAAGCAACTCAGTTCCAACAGGAGCATCCCTAGATAAGTAACCTTGGCAGTTGGCCTTTTCAAAATATGGCTGGTTGTCATTAACATCTTGCAGATTTATTGTAAAAATCATTTCTGATTCTCTGACAAATGGTGTTCCCCAGTCAGTGACTCTAACATTCAGCCTATAGGAATGCCTCATTGTTTCATAATCAAGCTCAGTTGTTGTTTTTATAACTCCCGAAAATGGATCAATTTCAAATGGAACATTTTTCACATTTATGATTGAGAAGCTGATACGGCCATTTTCATTGCTATCTTTGTCTATGGCACCTATCTGGAAAACACTGGATCCAACTGGTAGATTTTCTTGAATATACACTTCAGACACATTGTCTGTGATCTCGAATTCCGGTGCATTATCATTATTGTCGGTGATGGTAATATTCACTGTGGTTATCTCAGGAATGGCTGGTCTTCTATGTAAGGTGTCAATAAGAATCACTTTAAGCTGCACATTTGAGACTTTTTCAGCATCTAGACTAGATGAGGTAGATACAAGACCAGTTTTAGAATTTATTTTAAACATGTTGTTGGCATTACCTTCAACGATCTCAAACTTCACATCGAAGAGACTTTCTCCCTCACCAATAGATACAAATGTTAATGGTGTGTTTATTGGTGCCAACTCTTCCACACTCACACTGTACACAGCTTGTGTGAACTTTGGACCAATGTTTGAGTTCAGCACACTTATGAAGAAAGACTTGTTGGTGGACAGAGGTGATTCCCCCTTGTCCGTAGCTTGCAATGTTACATTAAAACCAACAGCTGGGAGAGCCGAGCCCGACACTTGTGATAACTTGACGCGATATTCTCCCTCCAGCTCTCCTTTCTGGAGACTGAGAAGGTTGCCAAAGTTCCCGCTTACTATTTTGAGAGACTTTATTTCCCCATTCACCCCTACATCTTTATCCTCCACTTGAACCATGGCAAGAGTAATCTCCTCCTCCCCAGGTTCAGAAATGCTTGGCAGTTGAGTCACAATAATTTCTGGTGCATGAAAGTTGACTTGGATCACGTGCACAGTGAGCTTGGCCGGCCTCTTGCGGCCTTGGTACCCATACACTGGGCCACGATCTTCCGCAAGAATGTCTATTGTATATTCCTTCTGCTTGAAATAATCCAGAGGTCTTGTGAGAGAAATCACGCCACTTGTTGGATGGACTGCAAAGACATTTGTTTTCTGTACGAAGCTATAGTAGATCTCCGCATTAATTCCCTCATCTCCATCATATGCAGAAACGTGGGTGATGCTTGTATGGAGGGGCGTGTCTTCACGCACACTGACATTATATGAACTATAATCAAACAGAGGAGTCAAGTCATTCAGATCTGACACGTATATCATGAGATTTGTTGTCGTCTCATAAATTACACCATCTTTATTTTCGATGGTCGCTTTAATTTTCAGCTTATAATCTGACCGAAATTCCCGGTTGAGTCTACCATAGCTACTGGAATGTGTTCGCACTAATAAAAAGCTGAAATCTCCCAAAAGATAATCTTCAACCTTAAAAAGATCTTCTGTAGTGTCAATAATATGATATGAGATTTTTAGTGGGTGACCTTCTGGTATATATATTCCCATCTTCGATGCGGGCGTTACAAACATTTTTCCCAGTGAGTTTTCTGGGATTGTGGCGTTGTATTGATCCTGAGTGAAGTGAATGTCTGTGAGGGAAAACTTGGTGGACCCCGCGGTTGCTACGGAGATGGTTGCTATGGTGAAGGTTGTAAGCCATATTAGCCACTTGGTGAATACTGTACCAGGCAAGGGTGCCATGACGACTGCCATCCTCAGCATGGCTCATCCCCTGAAACAAACAACAGAACACTGACAGTTACCATGGCAACAGATCATTTCTCCATCAATAAGGTCACTGAAACGCAGTAAAACTATGCTTCTTTTGTAATAAATAAAACTTCAGTATAACCTACTTCAAAAATTAATCACTCGGAAAAAAATATATGATATACTGTAACCATGGGTTCCTTGTCTTCTTCTTTTCGTGAAAGAACATTTTCAACCACAAGAAAGTGTCAATTTCAATCATGGAGGATCCCACTTCATATCCCCTGTAATAATCTCCAGATTATGCCGAAGTGCTTTCCGCTGAATTGTTTAGAGGGTGTTACAATAAAAAGGACAGAAATGTATTTCATCAAATTGAAAAGGCTTCACATTTTAAGATGCTGAAGTCATTGTTACACCCTTGTTTTATGTTCACTATGTTCTAGCACATTCACTTGTTGAGGAAACATTTGGCATGAGGTATGTTGATATAGTAATACAATATATACATAAACAAACATATGAAAGATTAAAAACTGAATATTTTATAGGAGTCTCACTTGTGAAAATTACATTGAAATATAAATCATCACTGAGTAAAATCTCTTTATTCCAGAAACAGAAATCAAATGTTCATAAACTGTTCTAGATTTGGTTCATGAAAAGTTCTTGAACTTGAAATCTTCTTAATCTGAGTTAAAAAACTAATGTTTTAGAAATTCAACCATTTAGAGTTCACATATTAATCTGATACTCAATTTATGATGAGTTCTTGAAAAAAATCAAGAATAAATCTTGCCTGCTTGTCCATGTTGTTTAATCATGGTCTGCACTGTTTGCTATTCAGTCAATATATTTTTAACAAACACCCCTATAAACGACTAATGGTACTGTCCAAAATGAAGAAAGGTCAAGTCCAGTTAAGAAATTTAGTATGGTAGGGTAAACAATAGGCAAAAATTCACAAAATGTGTGTCTGATATTTCTACAATTTAATTCCAACCATCTCTTTACAAGGCCTCTGTCATGCTTAGTGTATATTTTTTGTTATATTAAAGAGAGAGGAGTAAGAGATATTGACATGCAGACCTTCTGACTAGCCTGTCTTCACTTGGCTGCTTTTCTGTCAAATTCAATACACAATACCGTCTTCAATAAAGAGTTTAACTTGCCAATACACCGTCTCAACAGGAAAACAAATTTCGCTGATACGACTCAACTAATTGTACAAGAAATATAAACTTTCAAAACTAATTTCAGTTTGTTAACTTTACTCACTCTAAAGATTCATGACTTGTGTATACAAACACTTAAGTTCTCCCGACAAAATACCAGTGTTATTCATAGCATACCTAAGCTTAATGAAGAGCTTTGTGTGGCAGACTGCTTCTTTTCTGTTTACAAATTGCTGAGGACAGAATGAAAAGTGGGCAGATAGTGTCTATGAAAATGTGTGCAACATTTCCTGTATGCACTATACATCCCATTAGCTGAATAGTTTTCTTATCAAGGCAGTGCTATGAATGTACCTTCCAAGGCAGATTTAGACCGAAACCGAACTGTTTTGGGGTGCACCGAGCGAGCTAGTTATATTATTTTGATCTGCTGAAGTTGTTTCCCAGATATGACATGTGCCTAGGAGATTTGAACACTCCGTGACACGGACAACAAACTTACAGTGCATGCTGCATTAAGATGGCATTACCATGCAGAATATTATATAACATGCAGACCACTAGAGCATGTTTATACATCATATTTAACTGATTTATCATATAAATAATCCAGGTGTCTCATTAGACTTCATATTTTGTGAGTAGTGTCCCTGATTTTCTGAATAGCTCCTATATATTTATAAATATATGGGGGTTGCTCAACTTTTTAGCAAATTTTTTTTCAAGGACTCCAGCTTTTTGAATCCTTGTGGAATCTCTGTAGTCTACCAGCATTTTAGTGCCTTCATAAAATATAGATTCAACTGAATAAATGTGGGTTATCCCAAGGCCCCCTCAAGCATCTGTAGATCTACACATGGAGTTTTCAGAATTATAAACATACATATGGGTTACTCAGATAACCTGCAGCTCAAACAACCACATGCCTTACCTGGCCTTGATAACAAATCGAAATCTGGTTGGTAATTTTCCCTTTGTTTCACAATGCATTAATGTTTACTTCTAAAATTAAATACTAATTAATAGGATGCCGACATTTTAGAAATTGCGTTTTCATTAACACTGTAACCTCGAAAAAGTGCAACATGATTATGGCCACTGTGCATTCCATTTTCAATGAATCAGAAACCATTAAATGGGAATACTTAAATAATTAAAAACACTCCTGTAAATAGGTTATTTGATACTTTGAAACTTCACTGTAAGATCTTCCTCCCTTTTCCCAACCCCTCCACCTGCGAAAAAAGGACATTACCTCCAGCAATATAATATGAACCAAATCATCCCTTATAAAAAAAAAAAAATCATTTGCTAAAGAAAATTGTGCATATAACAAGACATTTTAGCTATTAAACTGAAGAAATAAGAAGAAAGCCCCATTCTGTAAAAGATAATATGCCAATAAACCATCTGAGATACCCAAGTCCTGGTGCAGTCAACCCCTCACTGAGAGATCTTTCTTCAGATGTTCATATACTTTGCCTGCTGATCCATTACAGACATACATATAACTGTCACACTGATAGCGAGAAAGTCAACAAGAGTTTAAGTGCTCCAATGAGGCAATTCAGCAGTATAATCCACTTTTGCCATAAAACTTTGACTAGACAGCTTCATAACCTACAGGAAGACTTGGAAGAAAACCCAAATGCATTTGTTGATAATTCAAACAAGATTAAAAGCATTTTGCGATGAGTGCGAGACAAACAAGTTTTCTAGAAAAGCATAAGCATAAAAAAATAGCTATTCAACAAAATTAAACTTTGATTGAAATGCTTCTGGTATGCCAAGGATAAAACATGCAGGCACAGTTGCTGTAATGTCATCATTGTAAACGCACAAACAACTCTTTACCTAACTTTCCATACATTGCAGAACTCTGGGGTGTAAAATTTCTAAAATTATCACTTGCAGGCTGCCTAACCTTTCCAAAGTTTGCGACAGTACGATCAAGAAAATTACAAAGAAACATTCTGATTTTCTCTCGCCCTGCACAAATTTTTACTGACCAGGGCGAGCAGGCAAGTGGAATTTTACACCCCTGGCAGGATGTAATCAAACATAATAGGCAAACATTTGTATCTGTTCAAGATGCTGTAATAAACCAATGTTGTTCTGCTGGGGATGGTTCAACTAAATTATGCATTTGGTTGATAATGTTTGAAGATTAACATTTTCAACATCTTTTGTAAATAAAGAATGGCAAGGGTTATCTTAAACCTCTATTCCTGGATGAACCAGTAAAAACAAGAGTCGTCGAAACAAACATACATGCCCCCCCCACTCTCCCCCCCCACTCCCATCAAGGTCACTGTGACCTTGACCTTTGACCCAGTGACCCAAAAATCAATAGGGGTCATCTACTAGTCATGTCCTATCACCCTATGAAGTTTGAGAAATGTGGGCCCACAGGTTCTCCAGTTATTGATCGGAAATGATGTTGTCTACCGAAAGACCAACCATCCGACCGACAATTGCAAAACAATATGCTCCCTCTTCTTTGAACGTCGAAGGGGGGCATAACATCTCAAACGATAGAATTTTCTTGTGGAAATTCCAAAAAGATGCACCTGTCATACACATAGTTGTTCCTGAACCTTGGACCTTGTCATATTGGTACCTGGATATACCTGGAGAATTGTAAACAGACCGAGCCCAGTTGTCCCCCTCCCACTACATGCGACCTACATTTTCGGCCTACTAATCCCTCCATCTGCTTATACAGATAGGTGGGATCCATTATCTGTACCATTTTCTCCTGCAGTGAATTATCAACTTTATCAACTAAACTGATGAAATTGGGGACATTATCATAAAACATTATCGTTATCAGAATCATGGATTTACTTGCTACTGATATTTAATGGAGACACATACGTCTGAACCTGATGAGGTTTTGTCATACACACTGAAATAATTTATCTAAAGTACTGAATTAAGCGCATTGTATTAATTTTCTTATTCATTATACAGCTGATCTGTCAATGACACCATCATGAAGAACATATTTCATAACATTATTTGATACATATAGATGACAGGTTCCGCCTACTCCACATAAAAGATCTTTGCCAGTGAATTTAATAAATTATAAAGGCATGTCAAAGCATGCAGATATTAGCCTTTTCAAAATATTTCTCTAAAAAAATTAAAACATTTCTTACTGAGTTCTTACATAACACCCATCGATAGCCAGAAGGGCTCAACAGCATATATTACAAGATTGTTCTTTAGAATATGTGTCACCTGCTGAAGTGTGACAGAAAAAGTGTGACGGACAGACAGACAGATGGACAGACGACGGAAAAGTGATCCCTATGTGTCACCTCTGTGTACAGCTTTCAAAGGACAATTATTAAGATCCTTCAATTTTATTATTTATCATAGCACTAATTCACAAATATATTCTTACTTACAAACTTTAAAGACCAATCACTCAATATACAGTTTGTTTATTTGTTTTCAGGTAGCAGAAACAAAAAAAAGCCTCTGGTGATAATACTTCTTAATCCGACATCAAAGACCTTGTGACCACAAATTGTCGCCTAAAACAGTCTACTACACCGCATACAGAGGCACTTGAGGTCTATAAGCAGCCCTTGAGACCTGCATTGACCTGGACAATGGCCCTCGTCATGTTTATATCCACGGACTACTGCCAAATGACATTAATCCTTTCCCCACCCTTTGTAAACTTGATCCCTTATATAGCAGTCTGAGATTATTTCAAAATGATTAGATCTGCCAACTGCAGAAAGTACATATAACAACCATTACTGAGAGAATAGAAGTCTCAGGCTTAAAACAAAGTTATATTTCACTATGAAAATGAAACACCCATATCAGTCTAATATCTAAATAACTGATACCAGGTTACTTAATTTTAGTTGTAAAAATAAGACATTTCAGTGCACAAATCAAAAAAAAAAGATTGAACAAATTTTCCTGCAGAATACATAATTTATCTATGGTGAAATTTTTTAGCCAAAATTTCACAATTTAAACTGAGAAACATTTTTACATATTTTGAAAGACAATGTTTGTCTGATGTATATGTCACAGCTTGCGCAAAATTAGGTAAAAATTAATACCATAGTATCGCTCAAATGATGCAGAATCAGCAAGGACATGTACATAACTCACTGGGATTATCATTATGACCCTTCTACAATATCGATGCCACAGTCCATCACCAGGCCTTTTATTTTCCCCGATATAATGTGAAATAAAACTTTTTATAGCTTCAGTCAGCAGTAATTTGAGCAACATTTATCTCTCGGATCATATACCTGATATTAAAGGTCATACAGAGTGAAGGTCAAGTGATCAAAGACAAACTCTAGCCTCAAAATGGGTCTGGTGCCATTTTCGCCATCCAATTACTCCTGTTCACTTATGTCCATCTAATAATCATAATCTCCATGGTTTCCATATTGGATACTCCATTACCTTGGTAACAGCTCTGTAGTGTTACAAACATGAAAATATCTGTGTTGTTTCTGGAGAGCCCAAGTTAATAATTAAAGGAAACAGGCTAATTAATGCCTCTGCTGCGCTTTACATAATTATAATTCTTTGAGATAGTTTGATAAGTAAAGCCAAAATCAAAACTGTGTAAAAAAAGACCACTGACTCAAAAAGAAATGTTTTGAAACAACTTTTATCCTCAGTTAAAATTCATGAATTGTCACAATAAAAACAAAAGTAAATCCTGACAAAATGGGAACCTATTCAATCTGACCTGGGTTTGACAACCAAATTTATATAGATCAACTATTGAAAAGTAAATTCCAGTGCAGAACAACATTTATACAACGCATTTCCATGCAGTCAATAATGATTCACTGCTAACAGTGAATAACAACATATGACCTTGACCTAAGGACCAATTTAAATAGATCTCGATTAGAATTTCATTAGACCTCTCAAGACACTTTTGCCATAAAAATCTTGAGTGATATAACACCCAGCTATCAACAGTTTAATTTTCTATTTGATGGATGATCGAAGCATCTTTGAATTATACGCAGGCAGCGCATTATATCTCTGACATCACTCCGGCCGTCATAACCCGGCCCATCATAATGACCCTGGCTTACAATCCTTATCTTGATTTATGCGCAAAAAGCTGCTTGAAATAATTTAGAAGAGGAAATGATCCATGTGATAAAGTAAGATTGAAATCTATGACCCTATTAAGACTTAAGTGATGAGTTTTTAAAAGTTATGTTTATTTTTAAGTTGTTACTCAGTGTGAGCATGAATTTCATTTAGTGTTAATAAAAGGAGTATCAAAACACTTGACATACATAGCAAGGCCTTGCTTAATTTAGCCACATTAGATATAAAAATATGGTCAAATTGACATTTGAAATTGAAAATAATTATAGTAAACCTGACACTTTTTTCTTCTTCAAAAACACTTGACAAAAATTCAAGGTTGTTTAATCCTCAAAGATATTTTCCCATTACAGTGACCCACTTTATAAGTTGAATGTTATTTGATGCATAATATATTTATTGTAAATATCAAACAGTGCAACAGCATCCAACTTTTATCAAACTCCATACTGTGATGATCTAGCTTTTAACCTCTTGAGTGGTTACTTGACAGTTTCAAGTGATGAAGAGAAAAATTGATCAAACCCCTGAAGTTCTCAAAAATAAAAAGATACACACAAAAAAACCTAAAATACTGCCATTAATCTGAGCATATATTATAAGGCACTGGGCTGAATTCAATGACCTCTTCGATCTCTTTTAAGTCAATATTTCAAACTCAAGACTTACAAAGTGAAGTCTTCAACTCTCTCTCTCTCTCTCTCTCTCTCTCTCTATATATATATATATATATACACACACACTCTCTCACACACAAAGGTATTCCAATTAATTACCCAAAATTGTTGTGCTATTGTAAATTCATTCATTATTACAGAAGAAATGAACTCTCTTTAAATTTCAGAATCCTAAGTCTGATGTTTACAATAACCCTACATAGCAACTGGCTCAATCTGAAACATATCATAAAGAGGTCAAGGAAGAATCATATAGGCCAGCATGTATCAGATAATCAATTAGGCAAACATTATGTCATGACTGATAAAAACCGGTTGTGTCACATGACACAGGCTCGGTGGTAGGTCTCTCTAACCTGTAGTGGTGTCCGTCTGTCCTTGTGTCTGTCTGTACAATTCTATCAAATAACACCAATCTAATTATAATACAATAAAGCCTTGATTCTATTTAAACCACAACCATCCTTCACAAGTTTCTTCTTGTAAAGTTTCACCCGCAGCATTTGAATCTTAAATCATAACTGATTTTGTGATTGTACAATATCTCGGTAATATCCTCCTGTCTGTGCCTCCTGGCCCTATGTACACGACCATTAAAGTTGATCTAAAAATATCAAGCGATGATAAATGTCCACATTTCCAGTCTTATCTCTAACTTGTGGATTTCAGGTTTTGTCATCTCGAGCCTACCGCACATGTTGACACTTTAAGTCTATGGGATTTAAAAATAACAGGTCTTTGAGGGCAGGGTTGTGCGGTAAACACTGCCGCGCTGTCTGTGGCCTCCCACTATGGCTTGCGCACCTACGACCTTCTGGTACATAGAATTAACCCATACTCATCCAATATCTTAATATAAAACAAATGATCATGCAGACAATTTATATCCTTTCTTCCATGACTTGCATTTTGATAAGCCAAAAAGTGCACTGTGGTATATATCAATTTATAAATGGCGCATTGAAATCCCTATACAGACAGCAAGTACAGATATTCTTTATTTCCTGGAGTGAATTTTACCGCTATATCCAACAAATCCAGTTCCACAATAGATATATCACTTTTCTCCTGTCTTACGATGCCAAAGGCTTATAATAAAAAATATGCTACCAACATTCAGTGTTTCTTTTTGCAAGCTGTCTGTGCAGGGAAATTTGATCTCCATACATGTTTGGAGATGACATCGTCTGCCTCTGATAGCTTTGGTTTCATGGTATAACATATGTACACTAAATACATCTGTTCAACTGTTATTTGACCCTTTCTTACCAAAACATACTTTCTGTGTAATGAAGAAATGGATAAAAAAAATTATAAGCAAATATCAATACTAAATTTTGAACTGGAAATAATTTAATATTTTATTATGGCAGTGATGTGATTTTCAGCTGGTAACAAAAAATGATAAGAAACTGCATTTAGTTATCATTTGAGCAATTAACATGAACATACCTCTTACATATCAGCCCTTATAAAAATACTTCAACATTATAATAAAATTATTAATATGGTCACTTCAGTCTCAATGTTAAAGGTCTGTGGTCAGTTAGCCATGCTTGTAGACAATGGGTCATGTACCTGTATACCTGGGTATCAGTGGCTGACCACTGTTTGTCCACCACTGCCCGCTGTTATCTGACTTGTATGGTCAAGAACCCACCCAATCAGTGACACAGATCCCATGACAATAACAAGGGGCTGTATCCACCCAGGTGTAACAAGCAGACCCCTGGATTGGAGGTCATTCACGGGGGCTTCACCCTCAATACCAATTAGTAGTCCAACACTGACTGAGAAATTGAAATCGAAATCCAAGTTTTAAACGCTTTCTTTACAGCCACAGAAAAGATTTAAGGATAGGGATTGCATAGTAACTCATTAGTTGATCAATCTGGGTTTACACAGATATCAGGAGCCAAATTTGTGTCCTTTTTCCAACAAGTAAAAGGTTGAAGGAGAGCCCAGGTCATTCATATGAGGATTTCGATCCCAGGTCATTCATATGAGGATTTCGATAAGTTTGCACCTGCTGTTTTGAAACCTTCAGTAACGAACAAAAGGATTTTTAATGTGATAGTCAAACTACTAAAGTTTGCTGTATGAATCGTAAACCCCCTTGTAAGCCCCCCTTTTAATGGCCATCTACGCCTTATTAAACCTTATTACTGAGTTCATTTAAAAAAACTCTAAACCAACTCATGATGAAAATGCTAGATGACCCATGAACCTACCACTTGAGTTCAAAACAACGTTTTTTATAAATACACATTACAACAAAGAGTGTAACCTTCAGCTAATATGCAGCAATGACTGTCGTAAATAAATACCATGTAAAAATATCAATATAAATCCCAGAATATACATTTGTATTGTAAATCTCAAATCCTAACTTAAATCATCAATATGAAGAGAAAACAAATACATGCCCGGGCTAGCCCGCCTGCATAAATCTACACATAACAAATCTGTACTACAGGGGAGATTTCGTGGACTGTGGTTAACCTCTGCTATAAAAAGGCCCAAGTACAAAACGATCATCAGACACTGCCTCCTTCACTGTCCTCTACGCTTGACGGACTCGACTACATGTATCAAGAATACCAAATGGATACCATCCAACATCCACATGAATATACATTTTTTTCAAGCTTCATAAATTCTAACACTACACACAGCAGACCAAGTTCAGACAGCTTTAATTCTGATCAGGGTCTTTTCCTGCTCATCAGACCAAATTGTAACTCAGTTCTTGATTACAGTCTTTATACTCTGTATGGCAATGAAAAACTTATAATCTATTGTTTCATACTGATAGTCTATTTAAATTAATATTTGAACATCAAGTCATAAACATTTACATGAACATCTGATGAGATAAAGGACCAATTCAAAGAGATAAAAAAGAAAGAAAACAGTATTGATATTGATGGGGTCAGAGTCGAGACAAAATGGCCCAAACAAAGATTCCCCGTGATTGCTGATGGCTAGACACCTATTTGTTTTCTCTCAAAATAAACAGAGTCATTCTATACCAAACACATGATATCCAATGATCAGTACTTATATGTAGCTTTGGCATCAAAAATCTTGAACCAATACTGTAACTTCTATGTTCTGAATGGCACCACATTGAACAGAACATAAATACGAAGAGACGACAACGATAATGCCTGTAATTTATCAGCGTGACAGTCGACGTCTCTATCTGTCCTGCACAAAAACATTACAAAACAAATAAAACCATAGTTAACAATATTGCTTTCTCTCCCATTGATTGGATAAAAAATTCAAAACCACAGTCTCACTTAACTTTATTAATAAATATATTTACAATAGAAAAAATATCTATCATCTATCTCCCTCTTTTTTTTCTCACTCAATCAGTCAATCTTTCTCTCACCTCCATCACAAATAAAACAAAAATTAGTACAAGAATACATCATTGTCTACTTTCCAGTGGTAGCATAAATGAATGCTGATTCGAAGGAATTACTCAGGTCTCAAACCCGATGTGTGGAAGCATCTTTCACGAACTTCCCCAACACAATTTAGTTAACTAGTCCAACCTAAGAACCACTGAGAACAATATATAAGTGTATCAAAATTGTAAGTACTTATGTACATATAAATATATGTTTCCAAAATGATATCAAAAAATTAAACTGAATAACACCAACAGCCAGTAAAACTACTCTTTTCTACTTCACCTAAAATTCTGTAATTCTTGATTGCTAGTTCACTAAATGCTTTCAGATTTATCAGTGTTCTTAATCCAAGTCAGTCCATCATACTTAAAATGAAACGAACATCTCTGATACAACTTCTACTGGATTTGATGCAATCCTACTAAATTTAATACATTGTGATGGATTTTAAATGCTAATAAATGGATTGAGTCCATTAAAATAGAATGCTATAAGTAAATATGAGATTTAAGTCTCCTAGCTAATTCAACTTTACCAAAACAAATGAGAACAACAATTTTCGTGTGTGGAACAAATTAGTCTCTCAGAGAAAATAAAAAAAATGTGAGTTAATCTTCCATCTGTGAGATAAATATTTTCTGACTCATCATTATTTAACTTTGATGTTACAGTACTGTAAGAGCTGACAATGGAATATCTTCTATCACACATCATGTCTGGCCCAACCAATAAAGGAAAGACAGTAAAAAAAGTGATTTTTTAATAATTTTAAAATCACCCAAATTCTTAGATAATGCAAAAAGAATTATATAAAGATGTTTTCTTTTGATTTATAATGAATAAATATCTTTTAATAACTGACACATACATTAGTTTGGTATTCAAATGCTTAACGGTTGAAATCTAAAGAGTAAAACAACAGAGGGAGATTATATTAGCCATTGGTAATTATATAGCTCTTACTTAATAGGCTTTTTAAAGGTCCTTCAAATTCTCGAATTTGCTCTAAAATATTAACATATTAATGGAAAACATAGAGGAAATTACTATGACGACAGACAGGGTTTTCATTATTAACTGATTGCAGATTAAAATCATCAGTTAAAATCGAATAAAAATTAATTATTTTTGGCAATATTTAAAGTTTCGCATGTCCAAAATCCCCATTGACCCATGGCCGCCAAAAAATCGGTTGTTTTTCAAAAAAAGCCCTGGACTAATTTACAATTTGCATACTTGCACATTCAGCATTCAACATTTATTCTCAGCGACTGACTTGCAATAAATAATTACATAATATATATTTGCACAAAAAAAAATATGAAGTTAAAAAAAAAAAAAAATGTTATATTGTGAAATTATTCAAGTTCCCATGCATAAAACCACAAACTTCAGAATTTCTGTTTCAAATTTTCTAGCAAATGATAATATATGGAAATGAAACCTATTTGTCGGTGGACCGCAATGTTCCACCATCACTTCCTGTTTCAGTACTGTGTGTATTGCCTTGACTTTCCCCCCCGTGCACTGGGAATTAAGGAAGACTGAAATCTATAAACCAGTATGACAGGATCAGTATGACAAAAGTGCAAATTTTGATGTTGACGTTTTCTTGGGGCTCTCAAAAGGCTTAAATCTTTTATCTAAAATTTCAGACAATACTGTACACATGTCATATAGAGTTCTAATGCATTTGAAAGAAGGTTAAAGTATTATTTAAAGATATTTTTTTTAGAAATGAGAACTCAAAAGAGAAAAAGCATCATTTGTTTTTATTCAATAGTGATCAACAATTATAATCTGCTTTGACAGAACATATTGATAATGAGATTCCAACAAAAAAATTACATGTGCTTTTTTTTTTTAATTTTCTTTTTTTTTATTGTCTGAATCTTGTCTGTCAAGACAATGTTGGACAAAAAAATGTCAGTCTGGTTTCCACTAAGTTACAGATTTATGGTCAAGAACAACAAAAGAGGGTCCCAGTCTGCCGGTGCCTTGCACTGGAAGCGTCAGTCTCGGCTAAATACGTCTGAGTGGCTACACAATGAATTTACTTTCATGGCTCCATATCCCAACACTTTGCCTGCTGATATAGCGCCCAGTCTCACTGGATCCCATCCACAGTCATGTCAGAATTTCCCTCCCAAAGATCAAAAACGGAAACCTCTACGTGCTTTATAGTGCCTCGTCTAGCAACTCTCAGAATAAAAATACTTATTCGTCTACATTAGGATTATCAGTACAGATCACGCAATATGAAGTACTGGTCAGGAGGAATGCTGTTAATACCTTAAGAATCATAGCTTAAAAATCTACAGTTGGAAATAACTCGCCCAGAACTGTGAAAAAATTCAGACAAATAATTAACACACCAAGGTTCTGGCATCATGGAAGTCTGACTTTTGAATTTTTCAAGTTTTAACATTCTGAGCTACAAATTTCCACAAGGCTGCATTTATGGATCTAAGGGGGGGGGGGGGGGGGGGGGGGTCTTAACGAATAAATTTCACTCAAAAACTTTACAGTCAAACTACTGATTGCGAACTTCTTTGTCACAAAAGGAAGTCATTATTACAAAACGTAACATAATTAAGATTAGCTTGCCAAATGCATCATTTCTAGCAAAACACAAATCTCTTATCAAAATTACACCACTCTATGTTTTAATTAGATTTCTCAGGGAAAACAATTATGCGCTTTTCTGTAACTTCACAAAATATCACATTTATATTAAAGTTAAAGACAATAAAGATTTTTTTTCAGGCGGGTTTCCCCATATAATTCAGCATAGAAATAATGAAGAAAATAAAATGGGTGTTAAGTTAACAGATTAAACAGAAAACTTGAAAAGAACATTCAAAGTCATGATTGTATAGTGGCCTCCCCTGAGAAAAATATCATTCAACTTAAATAAGTTAAAATCTTTCAACAGGATGAAATTTAAAAGTTCGTTAAAAATTGACTTTATCTGCTACGTGGCAACAATTATGTTTATATTATGAGAGGCGACCCTGAGAGCTTTTGATAAGATCAACATATCAGACAATCCTGTTCAGTGCTCTCTGGCTGATCAGGTTTTTAAGTTGCTACTGGCAGGCCGTGATTGTTCATACATATAATAATGGTCACAAATTGATTCTTGAAACATAATCATTCGCCCTTTACCTCATGAATATTCATGTACAAATTATGACTTGATGATTAATAATTTACTATATTGAAATAGTATAATAAAATAAAGCTTTTTTATCTTTGCTAAACAGAATATGTAGAATCTGAGCTACAATATTGTATGAGCAAACAGGAGACACTGAATGTACAGCACCTTCAGAAGCTGTCTGAATTTGCTGTTTGCTTTGTTTACCTATTTACCAACATGGGTCTATACGAAGAAAAGGGTTAATTTACCTTTGAAAAATTTTTTTTTGTATATTATTGCATAATCATATATTACATGTGAGACCAATATTTTGTATCTTACCCTCTGAGATGGGATTAAAGGGCTGCCATATGGGGATGTGAGAGGTTATGAGAAAATGGTCTCGGGCATGAATCATGGCTATATCAAAAAGAAACATTAATGATATCTAGGTTTCTACTGTTGGAATCTTCTCAGACACAAAGTACTAGTCCAACCCAAGAACTGTCGAGAGGAAAAAGTAGAAGTATAACCCAACTGAGTTAAGCAGAAAAAAAAAAGATTGATAAAACAATTACATGCAATATACAAAAGGCAAGGCAGATTATTAAACCCAATATGTAGAAAGAGATGTGTGTTAAATCTATTTTCTCTAATAATATGTTATTGTATACGAGAAATAAATAGATCTAGAAACGCAAATTCCTGGGGTGAATGGCAAATTCAAAGAAAAGTGCATAAATTTTGACCAAATATATTCCAAGAGAAAGGCACCTATGAATAAGAACTTGAGCTATGGATAAAGACGGGAGAAGATTTTGAAACATGCCCCTAAATGACTCCTGATACAGTGATAGAGAAACTTAAGCGTAATTCCAACATACCATGCTATCTCTCACCAACATGTAACACAAAATACATATTACATTCTCTAATATTTTCCATACACTTCAAAATCAAATTATTCCACTGGAAAAAAATGAAAATTCAATTTCCAACACAAGCTGAGAAACATATTTTGTCAAGGGAACAGGTTCATATCTTGACTTTTTCTTTCATTTCTTGACCCTATTACTTTATGAATATTTGCATACAAATTTCTGACTTTAAATTGTATATCAAACAATGGATTTTTCTTTTCCATGCAGACACTTCAATATTGCATGAGCAAACAAAGGAGACCGTGATCAGACAGCTCCTAGACCAAGAGCTGTCTGATCTGGGTCTATTCTGTTTGCCGATGTGTCAAAATAAGTCAACATGAAGTTAAGCAATAAATTTAATTTAAATTCTCTGTTTTTTATTACATTCAATAACACAGTTTGTTTGACATTCAATATATTAAATTTGTAAGACAATACAGAAGCAACCTCTTATTAATATACACAGTCAACCTTAAACTGAATTTAACAGCCAAATAAAGAAAGTCATGTTGTTAATTTGGTGAGACAGACATTTGAAAAATAAGCTTTTAACAATATCAAAAAGCATTGGTTGTAAAAATACAGAATGTTTAAAGTAAAGTATTTTATGAAGTGAATAATAAATTCTAAGAGGAGAGAGAGAGAAGAGATTACGAGAGAGAAAAGGGGCTGGACAATGTTAGATTCAACTATAAGGAGAAAACTTGACATCTCATCGCAAATTGTCTTACAGTTGCAGTGTATATCCAGTGTAATCCAAATCAAACTTCCCCACATGTGATCACTATCCAGTGTTCTAACCAACAAACAGTCTCACATTACACTAGCAGCAGCATACACAGCAAGAGAGGCACTGTCTACCACTGGAAGGAAGAACTTACATTTTTACATAGAACAGACTAATTAGGTACCGTTAAAATTCAATATAGCTATAATGTAATGCTCAGTTGTAACAGATACAAACGGACAAGTAATGGTAGATATTAGAGTGGTCAGTTCAGAGTGGAGGGGCTAATGGGGCCTGACTGACCTGTCCCTCAGGGGAGACATGCTGTCATCAGGACCATAACTTATACTGCCAGAACATGTGACCACAGCTGTACAGGTAACCTGTACTGTTACAGCCCTGGGGTGGGGGGAGGGGGGGAAGATCCAACATTAATGGCAACTTCAAAGACATTTTCTGTAATATGACAACCACATACCAGGGCATCCAAATAACCCATATTTCATCAAACAAACATTGCATTTGGACAATTATAATGACTTCTGAATCTTGCCAAACAAAACAAGCCCAAATCATCAGTATCAAGCTCTATAGCTTTATACCAACTTAATCAAACCTACATAACTAATTAACATCTTACAGACCTACAAATCCACATTATATATCAATCATTTTGAAAAAAAAAGTATTATTTTAATGTTTTCAGTTTGAATCACTTTTAATGAGATGCCATCATTTATAATGATATAATCTAAATCAATACGTATTTACTGTACAATACTGATAATCTGATTTTTTCCTTCTGAGGCCTAATTATAACAAAATACACATTAATTTATTCACAATGTGAAATCAATGTCAGTTAGGGTTGCTTTATTTAGGTAATTTGGAGTCTCATCCTAATTAATCTGTTTTTAAACTTTTAACCCTCCTTTCTGTTTCACTTCTGATGTGCTTCTATTTATACTTAAGAAGTTAATTAACTTGAATCATCTACGAGACCTAAGTATATAATGCTATTAAATAGAACACACATTTCATAACAACTTTAAACATTATGTTGTTTGGCTAAGCAAGAAAACTAATAATTTATATGCAACTGGCATGCAACTTTCAATGTGTATTTGAAAATAGTTAATGGAGTTTGTGTCTAGATGAATTCCCGTACAATTGTAGAAAAAACTATTAAAGGATTGATTAGCATCTGAAAATATCCAAAACGCTTAAAGAAAAAAAAAATTTGTTATGCAGACGTAACAAACGTATTCCTGCCATTTAAGTCCAAATTTGTGTAGCACAGGTGACATTACCCCACCCACATTAATAGGTGACATACACTGTACAGGTAAACTTGATGAATATAATCCGGCACAATAATAATCCATAAACTGCTGAAATATCCACACTGACGAACTTTCAAAATAAATAAATCCTTACCTATTCGAACAACACTTGCATTTTATATAACAACACATGTGTATGTATCACTGAAACGCGCGTCACCTTTCGTTTAGCTCCCTAACATTATCGCTCTTCGAGCGTTTTATCAATGAACAAAACTTTCCGACACATTTGGGAACCGCATTACACCTTATGAAGGTAGCGTATGAAAAATAGTTCTATGTAAATAGTGTCTTTAAAAGTTTCAAAATCTTCTTGAATTTATTGTATATTTAAATGATATGCAATGAAAAGGTGTTCAAAAGCTTTTTTCACATGAATTGAATAATAATGTTGAGTAAAAGAAATTTCAAGTTGATAAAGCTTTGAAAAGCTTGAAGCACGTGCGGATGAATACCATTTAGCTCCGCCTCTTGGGACGTGTTAAAGAGCCAACCCAAACAAATGAGGTGTAAACACAGGCGGCATCTTTTGAAGTATCCGTTATACAGGTAAATCACTGTGCGCATCCAAGAAGAACGGCAAAAGTAGGACAGAAGGGACACAACTCAATAGAAATCTGGTATGATTGCAAGAGTTATTATTCATGATTATGCTTTGGTTCGGTCAGTTCGAATAAAGTCTATTTTTACCCTACTGACCTGTAATTATCTGACTGAAATACTGTCGAAGCGACGGTAAACTGAAATAGTCAAGTCAGTCCTTTTACATTTTACCTAGATGAATAAAATGCACCAATTTCTAATTAGATATCTAATATGAATTTTTGAATGCACTATATACATACGAATTAACTGTTTGTTCCCATAAACTTATTTTCACCAACCTATTATTTGTCTGGGCACAAACCGTTGACGATTGATAAACGTGACTTTAAAACTGTTTAACTAAACTCTATGCAAAATATTTCTGGTGGAAAACATTCCTATACTTTGTCGTCCTTAATCTTAATAAAAATGCATGCACATGTAGATATATATATATTGATAAATATTAATCCCAATCGTCCGATGAATTAGCTGTTATGTTTAAGAGCAAAACATTGACCGATTTGTAAAATGTTACCAACATTAAAACATTCTTTAGATATTTCGTGAATAGCATATGCCACCCTGTCCGAATTTCAAGAAAGGAGGTATAAAGGAAACCAAGAAGGACAAATACAAAAAGGAAAAAAATATTCAAAAAGAACAACAACAGTAGAAGAAAAGAGCGCACGCGCAGGCGCCACCGTACTGGTAATTATAGAAAACGTAACTGACGTCATTGAATTAAAAATATGACGACGTTGCCATAGTAAAATCATAATCTTTTTATGACCTCAATGTTAATGCTTGGATTATCAGCAAAGCAACTAAAATTCTTATAGACGTCTGCAGAAAGAGAAGTTTGTCTTTGTAATTGGCATGAGTAAGTGACGTATTTATTTCTTGCAACTCTTGTTTATCAATAATCTCTCTCTCTCTCTCTCTCACACACGCTTTTATGGCTGGGCGTTTTAGAGGCTTAGATTTGTTAGGGGGTGAGAGAGATTAAGATA
>CM037785.1:34571161-34597942 GCA_021229015.1 Solen grandis
TTTTTAGCTCACCCCAGTGCTTATATATTTGGTGTGCAGTATTGTCAGGGCTAAAATGTTTAAGTAAGTTATATCAGAATTCTTTTCTGTTTAAAAATCTTGTAATCAGTTGTAACAATGGTACTCAGGTGAGCGTTTCAGGGCCATCATGGCCCTCCCTTTTTAGCTCACCTGAGCCAGAGGCTCAAGGTGAGCTATTGTGACCGGTCTTCATCCGTCGTCCGTCCGTCCGTCGTCCGTCCGTCGTCCGTCCGTCCGTCGTCCGTCAACATTTTGCTTCAAACGACATCTCCTCCTTAACCGCTTGGTCAATTTTGATAAAACTTTACAGGGATGTTCCTTGGGTGGTCCCCTTTCAAAGTTGTTCAAAGAATTGAATTCCATTTGGAATTCTGGTTGCCATGGCAACGGAAAGAAAAAACTTAAAATGTCTTCTTCTCCAAAACAACCAACTGAATTTCAAAATGTTTTGGCACAGATGTTCCTTTGGTAAGTGTCTACCAAGATTGTTCAAATTATTTGGATCCGTAAAAAAACATGGCCGCCAGGGGCGTGGGCTAGTTTTCCTTAGATGACTATACTCAAATCTGAAAAAATCTTCTCCCCCAAAAAACTGCTGGCTGAATTCAAAATGTTTTGGCACAGATACTCCTTGAGTAAGTGTCTACCAAGATTGTTCAAATTATTTGGATCCATAAAAAAACGTGGCCGCCAGGGGGGGCTAGTTTTCCTTATATGTCTATAGTGAAAACTAAAAAATCTTCTTATCCAAAACTACTGGCTTGATTTCAAATTGTTTTGGCACAGATGTTCCTTGATTGAATGTCTAACAAGACTGTTCAAATTATGGAAAAAATATCTTTATAGCAATTTCATACAGGCCGAAAAACCAGAAAAGCTTTTGCCGTGGCACATCTTCCATCTGTCCATAAACACTTGTTTGGGAATGCAACAAAGTTTTGAATGTATCTTTATCAAACTTATGCAGCAGTAAGATGTCCATTAGAGCTCAGGTACTTTAGAAAACCAGCCAGATCTGCCCATGCATGACTGGATAATGGCCCTTGAATATGTCAAGTCATAAAATTGAGCTTATCATGTCTACTAATATCTTTAATCAACTAGCCCTAAGGTGAGCGATTCAGGGCCATCATGGCCCTCTTGTTTTTTAGCTCACATGAGCACAACGTGCTCAAGGTGAGCTTTTCTGATCGCCTTTTGTCCGGCGTCCGTCGTCCGTCGTCCGTGCGTGCGTCCGTCCGTGCGTGCGTCCGGCGTCAACAATTGCTTCAAACAACATCTCCTCCTAAACGGCTTGGCCAATTTGAAAAATATTTTGCAGGAATGTTCCTTGGATGAAGCTCTACTAAAGTTGTATAAATGGTTCTGGTCCATTGCATAATTAGGTCACAGGAGCTAAAAATAGATTTTAAAAATGAAAATTTAAAAAATCTTCTTCTCTGAAACCACAAGGCCTAGCCTTTTGATTTTTGGTATGTAGCATGATCTTATGACTCTCTACCAGGATTGTACAAATTATGACCCTGGGGTCAAAATTGGCCCCGCCCCAGGGGTCACTTGATTTCACATAGGCTAATATAGGAAAAACTTGAAAAAATCTTCTTCTCCGAAACCACAAGGCCTAACCTTTTGATTTTTGGTATGTACATCATCTTATGGGCCACTACCAAGATTGTACAAATCATAGCCCTATGGTGATAAATGACCCCGCACCAGGGTCACTTGTTTTACATAGAGTTATATAGAAAAATCTTAAAAAATCTTCTTCTATGAATCCATAAGGCCTAGAGCTTAGATATTTGGTATGTAGCATCATCTTATGGGCCACTACAATGATTGTACAAATCATAGCCCTATGGTGATAAATGACCCCGCACCAGGGGTCACTTGTTTTACATAGAGTTATATATAGGAAAATCTTAAAAAAACTTCTTCCATGAATGCATAAGGCCTAGAGCTTAGATATTTGGTATGAAGCATCATCTATGGGCCACTACCAAGATTGTACAAATCATAGCCCTATGGTGATAAATGACCCGCACCAGGGTCACTTGTTTTACATAGAGTTATATAGGAAAATCTTAAAAAAATCTTCTTCTATGAATCCATAAGGCCTAGAGCTTAGATATTTGGTATGTAGCATCATCTTATGGGCCACTAAACCCAAGATTGTACAAATCATAGCCCTATGGTGATAAATGACCCCGCACCAGGGGTCACTTGTTTTACACAGAGTTATATAGGAAAACCTTAAAAAATCTTCTTCCATGAATGCATAAGGCCTAGAGCTTAGATATTTGGTATGAAGCATCATCTTATGGGCCACTACCAAGATTCTACAAATCATAGCCCTATGGTGATAAATGACCCCGCACCAGGGGTCACTTGTTTTACACAGAGTTATATAGGAAAACCTTAAAAAATCTTCTTCTATGAATCCATAAGGCCTAGAGGTTAGATATTTGGTATGTAGCATCATCTTATGGGCCACTACCAAGATTGTACAAATCATAGCCCAATGGTGATAAATGACCCCACACCAGGGGTCACTTGTTTTACATAGAGTTAAATAGGAAAATCTTAAAAAATCTTCTTCTATGAATCAATAAGGCCTAGAGCTAAGATTTTTGTGTCGCCTGCATAGCATGGCAGACACATAGGGATCACTTTGTCCGTCGTCGTCGTCGTCGTCGTCGGCGTCGTCGTCGTCGTCGTCGGCGTCGTCGGCGTCACACTTTCTTGTCCGGAGCATAACTCGAAAAAATATTTGAGGGATCACCTTGAAACTTAAAACATGGATAGATCACATTGAGGTGGAGTGCAGTGCACAAGAATGATAACTCTGACTTTCGTATTTTCTGAGTTATTACCCTTTGTTGATTCTGAGATTTTATTTTTGTCCGGACCATAACTCAAAAAGTATTTGAGGTATCACCTTGAAACTTAAAACATGGATAGATCACATTGAGGTGGAGTGCAGTGCACAAGAATGATAACTCTGACTTTCGTATTTTCTGAGTTATTACCCTTTGTTGATTCTGAGATTTTATTTTTGTCCGGACCTAACTCAAAAAGTATTTGAGGTATCACCTTGAAACTTAAAACATGGATAGATCACATTGAGGTGGAGTGCAGTGCACAAGAATGATAACTCTGACTTTAATATTTTCTGAGTTATTTCCTTTGTTGATTTTCAGACTTAATTTTGTCTGGGGCATAACTCGAAACGTATTTGGGTGTTGCCCTTGAAACTTAATAGATCTCAATGGTCTGAGTGCATTGAAACATAAATTTGAAAACTCTGTTTCTCTTTTTCCCCTTGAGTTATTGCCTTTGTTGATACTCAGATTTTCATTTTGTCTGGAGCATAAACGAAAAAGTATTTGAGTTTTACTTTGAAACCTCACGGGTTTGAAAGATCTCAGGAGTGCATTGTGCAAAAATGTAACTGTTGTATTTTTGGAGTTATTTCCCTTTTTTTTATTTTTTTGGATTTAATTCTTGGGGGTGCAAATTTGTAAAGTTTTTGAAGTGTTCCCTTTAAAACATTTATAGTAATAGACCCTCTTTGGGGTTTGATTGCAGTACACAAGAATGATAACTCAATAATGAAATGAGGGACTACAAGCTTCAACATAAATAATTAACGCATAATGCTTAATGACGTCATAATTTTTCTTACAGTAATGTTTTGATTCATAGTCATTCTGAAAACTCCTCTGATGAAGACGTATAGTCGAAATTTCCTGGGGAAAAATTTTTTTACATATTGCACTGTTTAAATTATTTATTCCCCCCCCCCCCCCCCCCCCCCCAAAAAAAAAAAAAAAAAAATATATATATATAAAATATTTGTGTGTGTGTGTGGGTGTGTGGTGATTTGGTGTTTTTTTGTACCTCACAAAATAGTTTATGCTTTTTTCAATAATTTGTCAAAAGATCGATTTATTAAATTTCTTTCATAAAACAGGGCTTAAATGCAGGCGACACATGTTCCGGGGAACACCCACATCTATTGGTATTAGTAGCACCTAATGGTTCATTACAAAGTTTTTCCAAAGTTTTGGGCCCTTTCGGTGAAAAATTGACCCTGCCCCCAAAGTCTTCTCTGAAACCATATGGCCCTTTTGGTTTTGGGTTTTTGGGTGTGTAGTATTGTCAGGGGTAAAATGTTTTAGTTTTAAAGTTATATCAGAATCCTTGTCTTTTTAAAAAACCTTGACTTCAGTTGAAGCAATGGTACCGGGTGAGCGATTCAGGGCCATCTTTGGCCCTCTTGTTGATGTGTGGAATAAAATATTTTATAATCAGCTTCACTCACTTCATTTCTTGGAGGCAAAATCAACTATATGGCTAGTAGTAGTAGTAGCTAAAAATAGTTGAAAGAGATCATTGACAGTGACCCAAAACCTTTATTTATTTATTTCTTGTTAATGATGATAGTCAAACTATTGAATTTATTGCATTAGTTCATATTTTTAAATTTTTTATCAATTGTAGGGCCAAAATGAATTTTAATTTTATAGGGAAATTTCCTATAATATTTGTAATGGTGTCTAGACTAATTTTTTTTTTTTTTTTTGTGTTTTGAACGGTCATTTTTGTGATTATACTGTTGTTCTGTTTTTAATATAAATATAAGTTTGTCAATCAAAGACTTTTTTTTTTCAAAAAAAAAATCAATTTTCAATTGAAACATGGTTTTTAGTTTTGTTTTAATGTTAAGGGATATTTTAGACTCACTTTAAAAAAACAAGTTGTAGTCGTTTCATAAAATGTCCTTTTTATTTTGAATTGTCAAATGTTTTGAAATGTCACATTGATTTTTTTCCTCAGATAGGGCAAATTTTCCCATTGATAAAAATCCTTTCCCGATCACTGACTGTAAATAAATTGTCATAAACAGTGTTAATATTGTCATGATGTCATTACAAATAGGGGAAACATACATACATAGGTAATTAGATTTTGAAAACCTTGTTATTATTAAATTGGTGTTAAATTTGGGGATTAAGTTTGATTAATTGATATTTTTTGCAACAAACATCTTTAACAGTTTTTAAATGTAATTGCGGTATCGTTAGAAGCGTAAAATTAATTAGCTATAAACGGGACAATGTGTTATTTTCGGGAAATGGTAAACATCCAAACTGTTGGATCTTTAAAGGCCAAACTGAGCAAATCTATGATGGAAAGTATTCTTTTTATTCGGCATTTTCAAAAAATTTCATCTTTTCAAAGGGGGGAAAAAGGGGCAAACGGGGCCTTTGGGGGGTTGGTTGGGCTCTCAAAATTAGTTTTTTAGATGCTTGTTAGAGGAATTTTAAAATTTTGGGTTTGGGTTTTTGTGGTTGTTAAATGGGGTAGGGGTTATAAAATTTTTATTTATTTATTAAAATAAAATTTTTTTGGGTTTGGGGATTTTATTTTTTTTTTTTAAAAAGGGTTTGGGTTTGTGGTAAATTTAAAATTTTTGATGGGGTTTTATAAGGGGGTGGTAATTTTTTTATTAAAGACACTTTTCACAACATTGAGAAACTTCTTACCCTTAATTATGTACTGGTCCAATTTTATTCCAAAAACCCCTAATTTCCCCGGGAAAACCCCCAAAATCAAAAAATTTGATTGGTCCCAAGGGGTTTTTTCGGGTTTTGGAGGTTACACTGATATAACAACATACACCCCATGTGGTAAACTGTTGTTTTTTAGCTCACCTGAGCACAACTTTCTCATGGTGGCTATTGTGATCGCCTTTTGTCCGTCGTCCGTGCGTGCGTGCTCCGTCCGTCGTCAACAATTTGCTTTAATACAACATCTCCTCATAACCGCTGAGGATTTTTGACCAAATTTCACAGGAATCATCCTTATGATGCCCTCTATCAAAGTTGTACAAATTATTCAGATTGGTTAAAAAAGTAGGTCACAGGAGCATAAAATAGATTTAAAATGCAAACTTTGAAAATCTTCTTCTGCAAAACTGCAAGGCCTAGAGCTTAGATATTTGGTATGAGCATTCATCTTATGGCCATTACCAAGATTGTACAAATCATAGCCCCTACGGTGAAAATGCCCCCCCCAGCACCAGGGGTCACTTGTTTTACATAGATTATATAGGAAAATCTTTAAAAATCTTCTTCTATGAATCCATTAGGCCTAGAGCTTAGTTATTTGGTATGTAGCATCATCAATGGTTCATTACCAAGATGTTCAATCATAGCCCTACGGTGATAAATGCCCCCGCACCAGGGTCACTTGTTTTACATAAGTTATATAGGAAAATGTTTAAAAATCTTCTTCTATGAATCCATAAGGCCTAGAGATTAGATATTTGGTATGAAGCATCATCTTATGTTCATTACCAAGATTGTACAAATCAGACCCTATGGTGATAAATGATGACCCCGCACCATGGGTCACTTTGTTTTACATTGAGTTATAATAGGAAAAACTTTAAAAAATCTTCTTCTATGAATCCATTTAGGCCTAGAGCTTAGATATTTGGTATGTAGCATCTCTTAATGGTTCATTACCAAGTTTTTTTCAAATCATTCCCTATGGGGTTTTTGCCCCCGCCCAAGGGGGCCCCTTGTTTAACATGTTTTTTTTTTAGGAAAATCTTTAAAAATCTTCTTCTTTGAATCCATTAGGCCTAGGCTTAAAATTTTTCATTTTAGCATCATCTTTTGGGTTTATTACCAAGTTGTTCAAATTTATAGCCAAAATGTTAATCCCCGCAATAGGGGTCACTTGTTTTACATAGATTAAAATAGGAAAAACTTTAAAAATCTTCTTCTAATGAATCCATAAGGCCTAGAGCTTAATATTTGGTATGTACCATCTTATGGTTTCATTACCAAGATTGTACAAATCAAGCCCTTTGGTGATAAATGCCCCCGCACCAGGGTCACTTTTTTACTAGAGTTAATGGAAAATGTTTTAAAAAAACTTCTCTATAATCCATAAGGCCTAGAGATAATTTTTGGTATGAAGCATCTCTTATGGTTCATTACCAAGATTGACAATCATGACCCTTTATAAATGACCCCACCATGGGTCACTTGTTTTACATAATTTATAGAAAAACTTTAAAAATCTTCTTCTTGAATCCATTGGCCTAAGCTTGATATTTGGTAGTACATCAAACTTAGGGCCATTACAAATTTACAAATCATAGCCCTACGATATAAATGACCCCCGCCCGTGGGCACTTGTTTTTTACATAAGTTAATAGGAAAATCTTTAAAAATCTTTTCATGAATCCATTAGGCCTAACTAGATATTTGGTTGTGCATCATCTTATGTTCATTACCAAGATTGTACAAATCATAGCCCTATGGTATAAATGACCCCGCACCAGGGGTCACTTGTTTTACATAAGTTTATATAGGAAATCTTTAAAAATCTTCTTCAATGAATCCATAAGCCTAGAGATTAGATATTTGGTATGAAGCATCATCTTATGGTTTATTACCAAATTGTACAAATCATGACCCTATGGTGAAAATGCCCCCGCACCAGGGGTCACTTTTTAACATAGAGTTAATAGGAAAATCTTTAAAAAAACTTCTTCATGAATCCATTAGCCTAGAGCTAGATATTTGGTATGTAGCATCATCTAATGGTTCATTATCAAGATTTTTCAAAATGGTGGCCCTTTGGAGATAAATGACCCCCGCACTAATCTTCTCCTCTGAAACCATAAGGCCCAGTGCTTATATATTTGGTGTGTAGTATTGTCAGGGCTAAAATGTTTAAGATTGAGTTATATCA
The DNA here is from genome assembly GCA_021229015.1 of Solen grandis. Classification (NCBI taxonomy): domain Eukaryota; kingdom Metazoa; phylum Mollusca; class Bivalvia; order Adapedonta; family Solenidae; genus Solen; species Solen grandis. The sequence continues at coordinate 34,578,953 of CM037785.1, forward strand.
GAATTTGTCTGTTTAAAACTTTGTAATCATTTGTAGCAATGGTACTCAGTGAGCGATCCAGGGCCACATGGCCCTCTTGTTTAGACAGGTTGATGATGAAGCAATGATCAGAAACAATGCTGGTATAGTATGGCAATATTAACCTGAGACATCTGAATATTCAATGACCTTTTCTCAGCAAATGTCAGTTTCCAAAGTAAAACATAAGCCTTTTTTTCAGTACAATACAATACAAATATGTATTAGGGGCGACTGCAAGCCTCAGTGATAATGGGCAGAGTTCAAAGCTAATGGTTGTGGATTTGAATCCAGCTCAAACCATAAATGTTTTTTGTTAATGAATTTTGACCACAGTGGTTTATAATTACAGTCAAACCTGTGACCAACGGTCGGCAGGGGAAAATGTAAAAGTGACCATTGTTCACAGGTGACTTTTTTGGAGGGTCACAGTTAAGACATGAAGTTTGATATACTGTAACATACATGTAAATGTAGATAGACAGGAAAAGCAAAAACAACTTTTGCTTTATTAATTAACGAAGATTTTTTTATTCATGCGAAGTTAAAACTGTACAAGCAACGTAAATATTTTTTTTAAAAATTTTATTAAAGAATTAAATCAATTACACAAACTCATTTTCGTGACTTTCATGAAATTTACCTTTGCATTTCGTGTGTTAATTGTACGTTTACAAATTAAACCTTGCATGTTGCAATTTATTAAGAATCCGTGGCCATTTGTATTACGATAATATTACAAGATTTCCCCTTAATCATTTTCGTTTCGCCATTAATTCATTTCTTATAATTCCTCTCTTAAAAAAATAAAAAAAAAAATTAAATAAAAACCCTAATAGATTGTTTTGCTTATTAAAACTATCACCTAGTTTTATTTTTATTTAACTGGGTGACAAATTAATGATATCAATCATCCTTTGATAACAAATGGGATTAATTGTAGCCATCATGATTTAAGAGGTGTTAAAACAAGTAATCAAACCAGCCTATTTCAGCTTATGGCCAAGACAAGAATAGTTTTGCTCAATTCCCAGGACTATGATTCTGAAGTTGCTTATATCTGATACCAGTTTAACCAATGAGAATTCACCCCCTCAGAGTATTTACCCCAATCCCACCCTGTGTACTGAGATGTCTGCTGACACGTTTGTATCCCTGGTGTTTCCCGGAAACTTGTGACACATGCCCCACCCGTAAGGCAGTAAGGCTGTCAGGGTGCCTAGCAACTGTTGTTTGAAGGGCTTATAGTACAGCAGGGATATGATATTACTGACCGTTGACCGTTATAGGCAGTGACCGTTGTTACAGTTAAATTTTAAGAACAAAAATTGCATGGGGGAATCTGATGGACCGTTGTTGTCAGTGACCATTGTTCCAAGATGACCGTTGGTATAGGTTTGACTGTACATGCAAATAAAAAAAAAATAAAATAAGATAGACACAATGATATTCAACAAATTATTCACCCAACCTCCCACACTGCAAAAATTTAATAGAAATTGATAATTGAAAAGAAATACGAATTAAAAAAATATCAATTTATATCAAAAATTCGAACCTGCCACATCAAGTTGCAAGACCACTGTACTTACCATTAGGCCATCCTGTCTTATCTAAAGTAAAAAGCATTGTAAACCATATTATGAATGTTTTTTTTTTATAATTTTTTATGGAAACTAACGAAAAACATCCCAGATATGAATCAGTCTCAGCTCATGGCCCTGGGTCAAAATTGTCCCCATCCCAGGGTCACTTTAATTTATTGTGTTACCTATGTAAGCAAGGTGACACATATGGATACTTTTCTGTCATGCATCCGTGCGTCCGTCTCTGTACGTCCGTCTGTACGTCCGTCTGTCTGTCTGTCACACTTTTTCCATCATGCTTCAGCAGGTGACACGTGAGTTCCAGAGAAATCTTGTAATGATTTACATAGGTAAACACATGAGAAATCATCTTGTCAAAGCCACAGGCCTAAAGTTTAGATAGTTGATGAGTAACATGGCCTAGTGGACCTCTACAAACTTTGTTCAAATCATGGCCTTTGGCTGAAATTGGCCCTACTGGTAGGGGTTACTTGATTTTATTTAGCCTATATAGGATTTGTGACCTTCAAAATTGATCTTGCTATTTTTGGACTGCTATGCTATAATAGGCAATAATGACAATATTTCTCAGGTGAGCATTTTTAGGGCCATTTTGTTTGATATAATTCAAAAGTTTACATTTAAGGTAGCGACATTGGGTAATAACGGTAAAATGCATCAAATGGGTTTTTAACGGAAAAAATACTTCACACCTTCTTCTAATGATCTGTGAAAACAAAAATCCAATATCTCACTTTAAAATATGCGATTTATGGCCCTGAATAACCAACCCCATATAGCCAAAAAGCAGTCCGCTATTTCGATCACGTGACGTCGAGTAGGCGGGCTTTCAGAGCGCCGTGTAGGGAAATCAGTTTATACGCTAGGAAGATATTAGTTTGTCATTTGTCAAATAACTATCATTACTATAGCAGCAGGTTAATGTTATTATCACCTGAATAAATATGGGAAATAAAAGAAATCTTTTCAATAGTATTTAATATACTCAACATCTTAAAGTATTTTGTCCTTTTTTTGAATATCGAAATGGACTTCATTTTTTTTTTCATTACACTTTATCAATACAATTGTTTCCACGCGTCTCTTAGAGACCCAAAAGTAACAAATTAGAGGCCCGTTAGTTGTCAACATGTAGCCAGTTACACGGGGACAGGAAGTCTATTACGTAATATACTAGGTGACAGCTCGGCCCCGAGTCCAGTAAACTGTGTGATATAGACCAAACGGCACACGTAATAAAAGCACACGTGCAGTACACACAGGAAACCAGTTTTCAGGGACACTGATTAACCCGACCCAGACAAATCAATCATAATCTATATAGACAATATTTTTAAACACAAAGTTTTTGTATTGTATTGTTGCAAAGTAGTAAACAAAACTTTATATATGCCAATACGTTTCAATAAGGTATTTTTCAGTTAAAAGTATTCCCTCGCAATGGCTTTATTTTTATAAGCTTTTATTTGCAACTATATTTACACATACAATTAAAAAAAACAAAAAAAACATATAATTACTAATTTTAAGAAATCAATCTACTGTTATAGAAGTTTACAGTTTTGGTATATTGGGGTTCGTATATTGCATGTTAGCAGGATAAGAAACCGTTTATATGTAAGAAATGATGAGACAGTGTTGATAAATAAGCAAACCAATCAAAAGTCCGATAAAACCCATACTTTTTTTGTAGTGAAGGTTTCAGTTAAGAATCAATTAAACGACAAAAGAGAAAATTTGCTTATTATTCAAAGACAGGCGTGACGTCGATTTATGACGTGCGCTATATACGACGTCTGTGCATGGAGCATAAATAATGGTTATTTTATTATAATCGTTATTTCTATTAATTTTGGAGATCTGTACCAGAATGAAGATACATACTGATGAAACAAAATGTGTCCTTTAATTTTATATTCATAGACATTATGATGCATTTTACCGTTATAACACAATGTCGCTACCTTAACAAAACCCTAATTATGTATCATATTGAAACAGCATAATATCAAATAATAAAATACAGTATATGTAATTAATAATTGCAAAAAACACATTTCAATCATACCCTGTCCCTACGACTGCTCGGCTTAGTGCGGCTTCGGTATCCATTATTTCCCTGTGTGGGGCCCCTTATCTCGACGCTTGAAGATAGTCACGTGACTTTTTATGTGTTATATGCCGTGTGCACTATGACACTAGATGACTTTATGGATGTAAACCAAAAGTTTAGGTACTTATATGTTCGGAAAGTGTGAATAATGACGATGTATCAAACAGCTAAACTACTGAGCAAAAAGAATTTAATTCAGGCTGAACAGTTATGCGATAATCCCATTTAATTAGTACATTTTGATCGTTTTATCTTTCAAGCTAATTTTCCACACACTGGAATTAGCTTGTAGTGGGGGTGTTTGGACAGTGATTACAAAGTTGATTGTTGTCCGATTTCAAAGCGGTTTTCGTCTGTCGAAGGTCTTGATCCGTCTAGTGATCCGTGTCTCAGTTTTTCGATTATTGTTTTAGTTTTGTTACAATAGCTAATTAATTGACGAGCGGCGTGTTTCGAAGCGAAAATAAAAATTAAGTTAAAATAACTTTTGAACAGAAAATTTTAAAAGAAATTTGAGACACGATCACTAGTTCATTTGTATAGATACAGTTTAATACAAAAACGAAGGTATTTAGTGAAAAAATGACTTAGATATCGCTGTCCGAAATTTTCGAAAAATGTGTGCAATATGGGAATAACAAAGGTACTAATTATATTTTGTCGACTCTGAGAACAGATATCTTGACATCAGATAGGGTTTAACTTTTGTACTAACTATGTTTATACTCAGGTTATTCAAAACCAGTAAATTTGATAGTTGTCCATTACCCAGTGTCGCTACCTTAATTCTTTTTATACGCCCAAATGGTTGTATCATGTTATAACCCTCAGTTGTCTGTCTGTCCATCTGTACTTACATATATACGAGAGGTGATTCACGAATTTTGAAACAACCTTTACCTTTTTTTCTCGCGAACACCTGCAGCACAAGTTTTATGAATTTAACTTTATCTTATCCTTTCAATAGCAAACTACACATATATGTTACATGTAGTTGTGATTTCAACATGGGTAGATGTAAAATTGACTCAAGTTTAGAGGGTCTTATAAAATACCTGCTGAAGAAAGGAAATTCCTATAGAAGCATAAAGAAGTAGCTAAAGGGCAGGGGCATAATGTATCTTTGTCCACAATATATAGAGTAAAACATTCCATCGCAAATCTCGAAATCCTAATACTAAAAAGCCGAAACCAGGTGAGTTTCGTAGGCGACCTACTAAGTCAACTGATGACGTCGTTCATAAAGTCCCATTTTTATTCAAAGGGTAAATTCTCCAACCCAGAGAGAGATGGCACAACGTTTAGGTGTATCTCAGCTACTATAACCGAATTATTAAACGTGTACTGCAATGTGAACTTCGCAAGAAATGCAAAGTTCATAAGCTCAATGCAAATCAAATTGAGAAAAGACGTCAACGTTCATGGCGTCTGTATTTACGTTTAAATAACAACCAGTGAAAATTTTTGTCACCAACGACGAGGCAATGTTTTATCTCGGTAGCAGTTATGGTCGTCGTTGGGTTTGTTATTACCGTAAAGGATACATAATGTTTCAAAACTTAAGTTTGTAAAAGGTGATTTGTTTGCTCCAGGATTCATGGCCAGGGCAGGCGTAAGCTTCCATGGTAAAACGGATATCCATATTATTGATAAAGGTGTAAAAGTCAATTCAGACTTAAAGTTCTGAAGCCTTTTGTCAATAAAGATCTTCCCAGAATGTTTCCTGGAGACCAAATTAAAGACATGGTCTTCCACCAGGATAGTGCATCCAGTCATACCTCAAAACACACACTTGCATACTTGCGTCAACAAAAATCAACTTTGTAACGCCTAAAGAATGGATGCCCAAAAGTCCTGATGCAGCACCAATGGATTTTGCTATTTGGGGTATCTTAGAATGACGTTTACAAAAACGTAAAATATACACTTTGGTAGTCTTAAACGAGCATTAAAGGATGAATGGAAAAAATTAAAACCAACAGTTATAAATAAAACCTTGCAGTCATGGCCAAAGTGATGTAGACTCATTTACAACATGCATGGATCACATATTGAGCATTTGTTACAGTAAAATGCATATCAGTTTTAAAATTATACGCTGTTACAAAGTGTTTCAAAATTCGTGAATCACCTCTCGTAGATACCTAGTTGGCTATAGAAACAATAGATAACAATAAATTTTCTTTCATGTCATTCATTCCATAAACTCTAATGGAGTTCCAATCTTTATTTCATATGCATAAGTCCTAATAATAATAGGAAACACTAGAATCGCTATCGCGATATCATCGGTTTTCACAAAAGCAATTCCATTTAGTTCACGAGTCGCATAATTCGAAAACCATATTTCTTCGCTCACTAGCTTGTCGAATAGCGTTAACAGTGATCTTTCAAACAGACTTTTTACCGAGTAGAATATTTTTGAGTATTAACTGTAAGTTATGTAGTCGCAAACTTGAAAACTTTTTTAACCGAATTCAGTTAGTGCCATGTTAGATGTGTGTGTTTACTTTATGATGTCGACAAACGACATTTGTAATCCATAAACAACAATTGTAAACGACACACAACAGTATAGAATGACACACGACAATGCAACATGACCTGCGACATTATTACGAACTAATGAAATATCACATGAATTTTTCTGTGTCATTTCAAATTGATGTCACCAAGGAACAGAATGCAAAAAAAATGCACAAAAATAGATTTCAATTTTTTTAGCTATAAAGAGTGATTTCAAGCAAAGCGCCCCGTAGCGGCAAAATGAGAAACAAAATTTATAAAAAAAAATTACTATAAAGTACCCAGCAATGCAGCAAATAGTTCAATCAAGTATACAAGTCGCTCTAGTCAAACATTCTATTTCTTATATATCACAATTTGAAGCATAAAAACTGATTTACAGTTATTCCAAAAAAAGGATAAAACTTTTGACTGCCATAAAATGACCAAATCAAGTCCAATCTTCAAAAACTAAACATCACTGGAAAGAACTCTTCAAGAACTAAAACTTGTTCATATACTTTTTATTCGCTACCCTTTTTTTTAATTTTTTAATTGAGGTTTTTGAAAAAAAAAGGGAATATATCAAGAACAATGAACCAAAAAAAAAGTCAGGCATATATTTTGTGCGTATATGTCTTGCAAATCGTATGCAGAAAACAGAATTCTTCTATTTGATCTCTAACAAATATGAGTAGGTTTTTCATAGACCTACACTTATTTGCACATTTTTTTTGCGAGGTTCGAACTCTCAACCTTTCATTACTAACTCAAAAACTTTCAGTCCCTCATACCTTGAAACTATCATATTTTATTAGGCTATCAACAATGAACATAATGCAACAAACCGCATTTGAATCAGGCTTCAACTTTTGAGTTATAAGCAAAAGAGTGATTTCAAGCTAGGCGCCCCCTAGCGGCAAAATGAGAAACAAAATTGATTAAAATTTTACCATTAGGTACCTAGCAATGCAGCAAATAGTTCAATCAAATATACAAGTTGCACTAGTCGAACATTCTATTTCTTATATATCACAATTTGAAGCATAAAAACTGTTTTACAATTATTCCAAAAAATGATCAAACTTATGACTGCCGTAATATGACCAAATCAAGTCCGATCTTCAATAACTAAACATCACTGGAAAGAGCTCCTCAAGAACTAAAACTTTTTTACATATACTTTCAATGAAATATTTTTTGTTTTGGAGCTATTTGGGGCCGAATAAAAAAACAATAAGAGTAATATGACCTTGACCTTTTCATTTATTTTTTAACCCATTAAAGGTGTGGCCCTTTCAGACATAACAATACATAACTTCTGAAAATTTCATCAAGAATGAACCAAAAATAAAATCAGGAGCGACAAAAAGCATGTTTTTGAAACTTTAACTTTCCTAAAATTTAGTGAAGTTTGACCGTTTCTAGAGGACAAACCATACATTTCTTAAATTTGCCACCCATATATTTTGTGCGTATATGTCTTGCAAATCATTTGCAGCAAACATAATTCTTCTATCTGATCTCTAACAAAAATGGATAGGTTTTTCGTAGACCTACCCTTATTTGCACAGTTTTTTGCGAGGTTCAAACTTGCAAGCTTCTGTAGCTCAAAGACTTTCAGCAACACATACCCTCGAAACCTATCAAATTTTATGAGGCTATCAACAATGAAAAGAATGCAAAAAAAACGCATTTGAATCGGACCTCAAATAATTAAGTAATAACTTAATTATTTGAGGTCCGATTCAAATGCGTTTTTTCATGCAAAATATATTTCATGCAAAACGCCCCTAGCGCGAAAAGTAAGACATAAATGAAAATTTTCTCAACGTTAGGATCATCTTCAAATACGTGGTAAAAAGTGATTAAAATTTCATAAATGTGGCTTTTCTGATCACGAAGATTTGCCGTTAACAAAAAAGGGTTAGAAAAAACCTAATTACATGTATGAATGCCTCTCTACTCTCTCTCTCTCTCTCTCTCTCTCTAATTGGTAAAGTGGTGATGTAAATAAATAGAACATTTATTGTCAAATTTAGTAAAACATTTTGTAGTGACTAATTTTCGTGTTTTTATGGCAGAGAGTGATTCGCATTGTTTTACTTTCACGGAAATAACCCAACCGCGAAACTCGCTAACTTAAAATTTGCAAAATAATTTCCTGGTTTACAGTAATTTACTTGGGAGGATATTCATGATTCCCATCAAATTTGGAAGAATTTCGGCAAATATGATGCAGCCGAATGTTCATCTAAGTTATTAAATCTGTTAATCTGTGAACTAAAATTATCAACATAATGTGTGATATACAATAAACTTGCAGTGAAGTTAGGAAGCATCAGAATAAGCATTGATTGGATTAAATGTTATTGAGCTGACAGATGACTGTCTCTGCCTTTTGACACCAGGCAAATACAGGAAATGGCGGTAGCCCAGCAAACTTTAATTTTTACCCCCCTCCCCCCCCCCCCCCCCCTTAAAAAAACAACAAAAAAACAAACAAACAAAAAAACAGTAGCTCAGCTGATAAATTTGGTAACTAGCAGATTCCAGTCAAAGAATTTGTCCAATCCAGTACTGAAACAAGTTATTTCTTATATTTTTATAGATTGTTCAAGTGCAATACTTTGGTGCCAGCTGCCTCCATGTGAAGATCTCACGATTTTGGTAAGTATACTTTTTAGCTCACCTGAGCACAACCTGCTCATGGTGAGCTTTTGTGATCGCCTTTTGTCCGTCGTCCGTGCGTGCGTCCGTCCGTCGTCAACAATTTCTTTAAACAACATCTCCTTCTAAACTACTCACTGGATTTTGATAAAACTTCACAGGAATTTGTCAAAAATCTAGGTCACAGGAGCTAAAAATAGATTTTAAAAATGAAAATTTTAAAAATCTTCTTCTCCGAAAGCCTAGCCTTTTGATTTTTGGTATGTAGCATGATCTTATGACTATTTACCAAGATTGTTCAAATTATGGCCCTGGGGTCAAAATTGACCCCGCCAAAGGGTCACCTGATTTACATAGGCTAATATAGAAAAAAACTTGAAAAATCTTCTTCTTAGAAACCACAAGGCCTGGAGTTTAGATTTTGGTATGTAGCATGATCTTATGACTCTCTACCAAGATTGTAAAAATTATGACCCTGGGGTCAAAATTGGCCCCTCCCCAGGGGTCACTTGATTTAACATAGGCTAATATAGGAAAAAAACTTGAAAAATCTTCTTCTCAGAAACCACAAGGCATAGAGTTAAGATATTTGGTGTGCAGCATTGTCTGGTGGATCTCTTCCAAGTTTGTTCAAATCATGACCCTGGGGTCAAAATTGGCTCTGCCCAAGGGGTCACTTGATTTTACATAGCCTAATGATATCAGGTGAGCGATCCAGGGCCATCATGGCCCTCTTGTTTATATAATGATAAATGACTTCAGGTATTATGGATTCACCATTGGTAGATGGGACGGTGAGCATATGTCATAATAAATGGCAAGATTTGAAAACCAGTCAGTATGTCCAACACCCCCCATAGTTATGGTAATTGAAAAGTTAAAAAGATGGCTATTTTGCAAAGTTAAAAAGAGTCCACTCTCGAAGACTGATAAACATGAACAAATCTTTACCAAAATTGGTCACAATGTGTACGTGCACAATATCTTAGCCAAGTTTGAATACCTGTCAGAATGTATTTGATATTCTAGAGTTACAGCTCTTGAATTGATAAATATTTGCAAAGTTACAAGAGTCCTCTCTCTATAACACTGATAAATGTGTACCCATCTTCACAAAACTTGACCTTCAAGTGTATTGAGACAATATCTTGACAAAGTTTGATAACCAGTCAGAAAGTTACATAACAGGTCAAATCTTTGAAAAACCTTGTGAACACTCTAGAAGCCACAGTTTTAGCCCAGTCTTCATTAGATTTGGTCAGGATGTTTGTCTACATGATATCTTGGATGAGTTTGAAATAGGGTCATGTAGGGTCAAAAACTAGGTCACCAGGTCAAATCTTAGGAAAACCTTGTGAACATCTGAGGCCCATTTTCCCAATCTTCATAAATTTGTCAGGATTTTTTCTTATATTTGGATGAGTTTGAAAATGGGTCACATGGGGTCAAAAACTAGGTCACCAGGTCAAATCTTAGAAAAACCTTGTGAACATGCTTGAGGCCACATTTTTGACCCAATCTTCATGAAACTTTGTCAGGATCTTTGTCTTTATGCTATATGGGATGAGTTTGAAATTGGGTCATGTTTGGTCAAAACCTAGGTCAAATCTTAGAAAAACTTTGTGAACACTCTAGAGGACACAGTTTTAGCATAACCTTAATGTAACTTGGTCAGAATGTTTGTTTACATCAAATCTCGGATGAATTCAAAACTGGGCCACATGGGGTCAAAAAGTAGTTCACCAGGTCAAATAAGAGGCCTACATTTTTGTCCCAGTCTCCATTAAACTTGATAAGAATGATGACTGCATGAATTCCCAGTTGAGTGCAAATTCAGGTAGGATCAAAATGTAGGTCACTTAGTCAAATGTTAGAAAAACACTTTAGATGCTATATTTTTTGTCATCATGCCTAACAAAGCAAACTTACTCAGGTGAGTGACACAGGGCCATCTAATTTTCTTTTATAAAATTTCTATATATAATATACAAGCCAATCCTAGTCCAATGAATATTCTGGCACTTTGTGATATTTGTTTTTGTTGGGGCAAAGCAACATCATATCATAAAGCCTCAAAAACACGTACCAAAATCAAAAATGAAATGTAATTTCAATGATAACTACCATTATATGATTTGATTCAACCCTAAAAATCCTAATTCGCTAAATTTTGTACAAAGCTACACTGAAATGCTGTCATTTAAGCTTATTAATAAATTGTGAATATCCTCTTCACTCTAGAAAACACCATTACTATGAGAAAACAGATTTCACTAACTGGAACAGACGAAAATTTAACCAAGAAATATCGAGTACATACCAACCATGTTTATAATTTGTGATATGGAAATGTTTCAATACAATGACTAACACAGAATATCTAGATGACAAAGTCATCAATCACAGGAATCACTCTTCCCCATTTCAGGTAGTTTAAAATTTTGTTTAAATATAAAAAATGTATTCTCTATAAATCATACTTTGAAAGTGGACCAATCAGCTATCAAATTGATGTCAACATGTAAACTTGGAAATGGGTCAGATATTCGAAGCATTTACTAGTGCCAATTATTTGTTGAATTTGGGTTTAAAACACATTTTCATTGTAAGTTTTTTGTTTCTGTGGTATAAGAAATGTTTGCCTTTTCTACTCAAGATAGTTTTAAGTGCAGTCATTTCATATTATTGAGTTAATAACAGCTTAAACCGTGGAACATGCTATGTGTTTTTGAGGCTTTTCGATATGACGTCTTTTTGCCCAAGAAAGAAAATCACACAAAGCAACTATATAGGACTAAAGCCAATCCATAATGTTATCCCCTTAATTTATTTTTTGACCCTCTGATACAAGGAATTTTACTCTTGTGTGCATCTAAAAATAGACTTACATGGATAATCTGAAATCTGTGTTGTTCACCTTATTACAATTCGTTAAAACCAGCGACTTATGGTGCTTGTAATATGATCAAATGACAATTTTACCAAAACAAAAAGAGTTTCCCTTTTACATATGGCTTGTTTATAAAAAAAGCTGTATTGTCCCTATAAACAATGAAGATTTGCATAGGTTATATTTTTTGGTATGATAGAAAATTAGATCCCCATTTCAGTTGATAGAGCATAATGTCCACCAGAGACAGGTGATGTCAAATACCAACACCATGTGTACAATTATTGTGGAATTCTTGAGCTTATGTATGGGAATCTTCTTTTATTCACCTCATGCGAGAGTTGATCCAGAATTACGTAGACATTTACTGTAAATGAAAACTATAGAAACGAAAACCACAAAACTGGGAACATAAATATCAATATTTATTACATTTGTGTACCAAATTTCGTGGAAATTCCATGGCAAATGACAAATTTACATGGTCTTTAAGAAGGTATAGGTAGAAATCGCAGAGCAGCTTGCAATTGACGTATGACGTCATGTGAGATAAGGAAGACTGTCATCTTAAGCGTACCTGTTCAGCGTTTCTCAAAATAATCTCCGTCACAGTCCATGCACTTCTGGTGACGCTCTACCCACTGTCTGTATGTATCAGAATACCACTGAAGATCCAAACTGGCAACAACAGTCTGTGCCACTTGCGAAAGTTCGTAAAAATCCTTGTACTGTTTCAACCAACGTCAAGTTAGAGGACGGCTTCCCACCTCTACCTGCATCATTGTTTACGTCTTCCTGGCCATCTCTAAAATGTTTCTGCCATTTGAAAACAAGTGCATGCGATACCCGTGGCTTCATGTTTGCTTCTTACAACATTTCTTGGGTCTGGGTCAGCGTTCATCCAAGCTGTACACAGAATTGTATAATGGTGTGGCATTTATGAAATCTTCTGGTATCATTTTTAGCTCGACTATTCGTAGAATATGAGAGCTATTGTAGTCACCCTGGCGTCGGCGTTGGCGTTGCAGCTTTTGGTTAAAGTTTTGCGTGCAAGTTACTATCAACCTTATATCTCAATAACCATTTATGGTATTGACTTGAAAGTTTATAAATATGTTCAGGGGCATCAGACAACCAAGGTTGATAACTCTTGACTGAATTTAATATGAATTATGGCCCCTTTTTAACTTAGAAATTTTGGTTAAAGTTTTGCATGCAAGATACTCTCATGCTTATATCTCAGTATCAAGCATGCGATTGATTTGAAACATCTTTAATATGTTTAGGGGTATCATACTTTCATGGTAGATAACTCTTGATAGAATTTGTTACAAATTATTGCCCCTTTTTAACTTAGAAATTTTGGTTAAAGTTTTGCATGCAAGGTACTTTCATGCTAATATCTCAGTATCCAGGCATGGGATTGATTTGAAACATCTTTAATACGTTTAGGGGTATCATACTTCCATGGTAGATAACTCTTAATGGAATATGTTACAAATTATTGCCCTTTTTAACTTAGAAATTTTGTTTGGTTAAAGTTTTGCATGCAAGTTACTTTCATGCTTATATCTCAGTATGCAGGCATGGAATTAATTTGAAATATCTTTAATATGTTTGGAGTATCATACTATCAAGGTTGATAACTTTTGATGGAATTTATTACAAGTTATGGCCCCTTTTTAGCTCACCTGAGCACAAAGTGCTCAAGGTGAGCTTTTGTGATCATCCAGCGTCCGGCGTCGTGTGTCGTGCGTCGTCAACAATTTGCTTTAAACGACATCTCCTCTGAAACCGCTGGACAGAATTTAATGAAACTTGGCAGTAATGTTCCTTGGGTGAGGCTCTACAAAATTTGCTAAAATAAACTTGATCCATGAAGAACTCTGGTTGCCATGGCAACAAAAAGAAAAATAATTTGAAAACTTTAAAAATCATCTCCTTCAAAACTATTGGCCAGATTTCAAAATAATTTGGTACAGATGTTCTTTGGGTCAACCTCTACCAAAGTTGCTAAAATTATTCCGATCCGTAAAAAAACATGGCCGCCAGGGGCGGGGCTTATTTGCCTTATATGTATATAGAGAAACCTTTAAACAACATCTCCTCTGAAACCACTGGGCAGAATTTGATTAAACTTAGCAGGGATGATCCTTTGGTCAACCTTCACAAAAGTTGCTAAAATAAACTTGATCCATGTAGAACTCTGGTTGCCATGGCAACAATAAGAAAAAAATAATGAAAACTTTAAAAATCATCTTCTTCAAAACTACTGGCCAGATTTTAAAATAAATTGGTACAGATGTTCCTTGGGTCAACCTCTACCAAAATTGCTAAAATCTTTCCGATCCGTAAAAAACATGGCCGCCAGGGGCGGGGCTTATTTGCCTTATATGTATATAGAGAAACCTTTAAACAACATCTCCTCTGAAACCACTGGGCAGAATTTGATTAAACTTGGCAGGGATGATCCTTGGGTCAACCTTCACAAAAGTTGCTAAAATAAACTTGATCCATGTAGAACTCTGGTTGCCATGGCAACAATAAGAAAAAAATAATGAAAACTTTAAAAATCATCTTCTTCAAAACTACTGGCCAGATTTTAAAATAAATTGGTACAGATGTTCCTTGGGTCAACCTCTACCGAAATTGCTAAAATCTTTCCGATCCGTAAAAAACATGGCCGCCAGGGGCTGGGCTTATTTGCCTTATATGTATATAGGGAAAACTTTAATCAACATTGCCTCTGAAACCACTGGACAGAATTTGATTAAACATGGCAGGAATGATCCTTGGATCAACCTTCACAAAAGTTCCTAAAATAAACTTGATCAATATAGAACTCTGGTTGCCATGGCAACAAAAAGAAGAAAAAAAATATGAAAACTTTAAAAATCATCTTCTTCAAAACTACTGGCCAGATTTTAAAATAAATTGGTACAAATGTTCCTTGTGTCAACCTATTTATCTCAGGTGAGCGATTTAGGGCCATCATGGGCCTCTTGTTTAACTTAGAAATTTTGGTTAAAGTTTTGCATGCAAGGTACTTTCATGCTTATATCTCAGAGTCCAGGCATGGAATTGATTTGAAATATCTTTAATATGTTTAGGGGTATCATACTATAAAGGAATATAACACTTGATGGAATAAATTAAAAATTATGACCCCCTTTTAACTTAGAATTATGGTTAAAATTTGCATTCAAGCTACTATCCAGCTTATATCTCAGAAATTGCTTGTGGAATTGACTAGAAAGTTAAGGTGTGTCTTCAAGGGCATCAGAAAACAGGAGGATAACTTTTGGACTGATGCAAATTATGGCCCTTTTCTAACATGGATTTTTGGTTTAAGTTTTGCATGCACAGTGTTATTGTGCTTATGTCTCAGTAACTAGGCATGGGATTGATTTTAGACATCATAAATATATTAAGGGGTATCAGACTATCAAGGTATATCATTTTTAGCTCACCTGAGCACAAAGTGCTCAAGGTGAGCTTTTGTGATTGCCCTTCGTCCGGCGTCCGTCGTCGTGCGTCGTCCGTCGTGCGTCGTCAACAATTTGCTTTAAACGACATCTCCTCTGAAACCACTTGACAGAATTAAATGAAACTTGGCAGGAATGTTCCTTGGGTGAGGCTCTACAAAAGTTGCTAAAATAAAGTTGATCCATGAAGAACTCTGGTTGCCATGGCAACAAAAAGAAAAATAATTTGAAAACTTTAAAAATCATCTCCTTCAAAACTACTGGCCAGATTTCAAAATAATTTGGTACAGATGTTCCTTGGGTCAACCTCTACCAAAGTTGCTAAAATTATTCCAATCCGTAAAAAAACATGGCCGCCAGGGGCGGGGTTTATTTGCCTTATATGTATATAGAGAAACCTTTAAACAACATCTCCTCTGAAACCACTGGACAGAATTTGATTAAACTTGGCAGGGATGATCTTTGGGTCAACCTTCACAAAAGTTGCTAAAATAAAGTTGATCCATGTAGAACTCTGGTTGCCATGGCAACAAAAAGAAAAAAAAATGAAAACTTTAAAAATCATCTCCTTTAAAACTACTGGCCAGATTTCAAAATAATTTAGTACAGATGTTCCTTGGGTCAACCTCTACCAAAGTTGCTAAAATTATTCCAATCCGTAAAAAAACATGGCCGCCAGGGGCGGGGCTTATTTGCCTTATATGTATATAGAGAAACCTTTAAACAACATCTCCTCTGAAACCACTGGACAGAATTTGATTAAACTTGGCAGGGATGATCTTTGGGTCAACCTTCACAAAAGTTGCTAAAATAAAGTTGATCCATGTAGAACTCTGGTTGCCATGGCAACAAAAAGGGAAAAAAAATGAAAACTTTAAAAATCATCTCCTTCAAAACTACTGGCCAGATTTCAAAATAATTTGGTACAGATGTTCCTTGGGTCAACCTCTACCAAAGTTGCTAAAATTATTCCGATCCGTAAAAAAACATGGCCGCCAGGGGCGGGGCTTATTTGCCTTATATGTATATAGAGAAACCTTTAAACAACATCTCCTCTGAAACCACAGGACAGAATTTGATTAAACTTGGCAGGGATGATCCTTGGGTCAACCTTCACAAAAGTTGCTAAAATAAACTTGATCCATGTAGAACTCTGGTTGCCATGGCAAAAAAAAAAAAAAAATGAAAACTTTAAAAATCATCTTCTTCAAAACTACTGGCCAGATTTTAAAATAAATTGGTACAGATGTTCCTTGGGCCAACCTCTACCAAAGTTGCTAAAAATTTTCCGATCCGTAAAAAACATGGCCGCCAGGGGCTGGGCTTATTTGCCTTATATGTATATAGGGAAAACTTTAATCAACATTGCCTCTGAAACCACTGGACAGAATTTGATTAAACATGGCAGGAATGATCCTTGGGTCAACATTCACAAAAGTTCCTAAAATAAACTTGATCAATATAGAACTCTGGTTGCCATGGCAACAAAAAGAAGAAAAAAAATATGAAAACTTTAAAAATCATCTTCTTCAAAACTACTGGCCAGATTTTAAAATAAATTGGTACAAATGTTCCTTGGGTCAACCTATTTATCTCAGGTGAGCGATTTAGGGCCATCATGGGCCTCTTGTTTAACTTAGAAATTTTGGTTAAAGTTTTGCATGCAAGGTACTTTCATGCCTATATCTCAGAGTCCAGGCATGGAATTGATTTGAAATATCTTTAATATGTTTAGGGGTATCATACTATAAAGGAATATAACACTTGATGGAATAAATTAAAAATTATGACCCCCTTTTAACTTTGAATTATGGTTAAAATTTTGCATTCAAGCTACTATCCAGCTTATATCTCAGAAATTGCTTGTGGAATTGACTAGAAAGTTAAGGTGTGTCTTCAAGGGCATCAGAAAACAGGAGGATAACTTTTGGACTGATGCAAATTATGGCCCTTTTCTAACATGGATTTTTGGTTTAAGTTTTGCATGCACAGTGTTATTGTGCTTATGTCTCAGTAACTAGGCATGGGATTGATTTTAGACATCATAAATATATTAAGGGGTATCAGACTATCAAGGTATATCATTTTTAGCTCACCTGAGCACAAAGTGCTCAAGGTGAGCTTTTGTGATCGCCCTTCGTCCGGCGTCCGTCGTCGTGCGTCGTCCGTCGTGCGTCGTCCGTCGTCAACAATTTGCTTTAAACGACATCTCCTCTGAAACCACTTGACAGAATTAAATGAAACTTGGCAGGAATGTTCCTTGGGTGAGGCTCTACAAAAGTTGCTAAAATAAAGTTGATCCATGAAGAACTCTGGTTGCCATGGCAACAAAAAGAAAAATAATTTGAAAACTTTAAAAATCATCTCCTTCAAAACTACTGGCCAGATTTCAAAATAAATTGGTACCGATGTTCCTTGGGTCAACCTCTACCAAAGTTGCTAAAATTATTCCAATCCGTAAAAAAACATGGCCGCCAGGGGCGGGGCTTATTTGCCTTATATGTATATAGAGAAACCTTTAAACAACATCTCCTCTGAAACCACTGGACAGAATTTGATTAAACTTGGCAGGGATGATCTTTGGGTCAACCTTCACAAAAGTTGCTAAAATAAAGTTGATCCATGTAGAACTCTGGTTGCCATGGCAACAAAAAGAAAAAAAAATGAAAACTTTAAAAATCATCTCCTTTAAAACTACTGGCCAGATTTCAAAATAATTTAGTACAGATGTTCCTTGGGTCAACCTCTACCAAAGTTGCTAAAATTATTCCAATCCGTAAAAAAACATGGCCGCCAGGGGCGGGGCTTATTTGCCTTATATGTATATAGAGAAACCTTTAAACAACATCTCCTCTGAAACCACTGGACAGAATTTGATTAAACTTGGCAGGGATGATCTTTGGGTCAACCTTCACAAAAGTTGCTAAAATAAAGTTGATCCATGTAGAACTCTGGTTGCCATGGCAACAAAAAGGGAAAAAAATGAAAACTTTAAAAATCATCTCCTTCAAAACTACTGGCCAGATTTCAAAATAATTTGGTACAGATGTTCCTTGGGTCAACCTCTACCAAAGTTGCTAAAATTTTTCCGATCCGTAAAAAAACATGGCCGCCAGGGGCGGGGCTTATTTGCCTTATATGTATATAGAGAAACCTTTAAACAACATCTCCTCTGAAACCACAGGACAGAATTTGATTAAACTTGGCAGGGATGATCCTTGGGTCAACCTTCACAAAAGTTGCTAAAATAAAGTTGATCCATGTACCACTCTGGTTGCCATGGCAACAAAAAGAGAAAAAAATGAAAACTTTAAAAATCATCTCCTTCAAAACTACTGGCCAGATTTTAAAATAAATTGGTACAGACGGTTCTTGGGTCAACCTCTACCAAAGTTGCTAAAATTATTCCAATCCGTAAAAAAACATGGCCACCAGGGGCGGGGCTTATTTGCCGTATATGTATATAGAGAAACCTTTAAACAACATCTCCTCTGAAACCACTGGACAGAATTTGATTAAACTTGGCAGGGATGATCCTTGGGTCAACCTTCACAAAAGTTGCTAAAATAAACTTGATCCATGTAGAACTCTGGTTGCCATGGCAACAAAAAGAAAAAAAAATGAAAACTTTAAAAATCATCTTCTTCAAAACTACTGGCCAGATTTTAAAATAAATTGGTACAGATGTTCCTTTGGTCAACC
>CM037785.1:34598042-34630186 GCA_021229015.1 Solen grandis
ATTTGCTACATTTGAAGACAGCTCTAATGATGCTCGCAGATGTTAAAATAACAGTCAATCAGTTTCATACATTTATATCATATTTATCTGCATGTGATGAGTACACAATCTAGGCAAGCCTGGATAGCGTAGTGGTCACCAATGCGTCCCTGGCTCGATTCATGGTCACGTGCGTGAGAAGAGATCGCCCGTCACCACCCGTGGGGTTTCTCCGGACTCCCCGGTTTTAACCCACATTAATGACCACATACACCGCCACCAGAGCCATCGAGAGTGATTAATGTGGATTGCGTGATAACTTGTTTAGCAATCATTGTAAAATGAATAAAATTATTATTATTATTCGTGAAGGACAATGTACCTAGTTTCTATCAAGAAGCTAGTGATCTAATGTGTAGAAGTTACAAGCAAATAATTGATTTGTTGACTGGACCAGTATTATAAACATTTTATCCTATCATCAGACTCACATCGTGGTATAAACTGCCTATCGAATAAACTTAGCTTTATACTCATTCGTGAAATTTTATATACTCTGACGTCATCGGAACTACTTTCTTGAGTTCAAAGTTCAAGAAGTGCAGAAAGAGTTTATGTTACGATTTTACTGGTAGAAATAAAAGGGGGATAAATGCTGCTGTCATGAATAAATGTCAAATTTTATTAAATGAACAAACAAAAAACTTTAATGATGTTTTTTAATTTATTTTAATATTTTACATTTCAAAATACACACACACACACAAAAACATACCAGCAGCTCTGCAGATAAATGTTGTCTGCTTCAGTCAGATAGGCCTACAATATGTCTGATTACATAAGTCCAGCTACATTTGAAGTGATTGGGGATGATCTCCAGTTTGAACTGGACAGAGAAAGTCTGAGCCACAACCATAACTACACACACAGCGACGATTCATGTTTTGTTTAATAGTTCCAATGATATTTTGAATACTGTCGAGATGTGTAGAGTATGTTTCGACTCACATGTGTTAAAAATGTGTAGACTGATCAACCGTGTTACATATTATTCTTTTTAAATATATTTCTTTCTTTTTTTGATTATTTGAAAGTTGAAAATGCCTAAACGTATATGCTTGATAAAATATTTCGAAAAGTGCATAAATTGTTATAATCTTTTTTTTAAAATCCTGGGACTACTTAGGAGGGTACGAAGAACGGTTCGTTGGCTTACACACGCGGAAGAATACTAAAGTGTAGATAGTTGGGAGAATCAATTTTTTTTTATTATTTTTTTTTTATTTAAAATAATCAGAAATATTAGTTAGTATGATAGGATAAATAGAATACTAGGTTAGTGTTGGATAAAGATAAGTTTATCCTGCTCGGCAAAGAAAAAATAAACCGCTCGCCAAGGCTCGCGGTTTATATTTTCTTGACCTCGCAGGATAAACTTATCTTTATCCAACACTAACCTAGTATTCTCTATGTATATGAAAGACTAACATCATGGTTGCCACCAACGGTACCCGGTACGTTGCTGCCCATTACAAAAATAAATGGCCTTATATATAGAGAATACTAGGTTAGTGTTGGATAAAGATAAGTTTATCCTGCGAGGCCAAGAAAATATAAACCGCGAGCCTTGGCGAGCGGTTTATTTTTTCTTTGCCGAGCAGGATAAACTTATCTTTATCCAACACTAACCTAGTATTCTATTTATCCTATCATTCTAACTAATAATCTGATAATTTTAAATTAGACACGAAAATAAAAGAAAAAAATCTGGATTCTCCCAACTATCTGCCCTTTAGTATTCTTCCGCGTGTGCTATCAAACAAACCGTTCTGCGTACACACCTAAGTAGTCCCAGGATTTAAAAAACGGTTATAACAATTCACGAACTTTTCGAAACTTTTTATTAAGCATATGCGTTAAGCATTTTCAACTTTCAAATACTCGACAAGAAAAAAATATATTTAAAAAGAATAGTATCTTTCACGGTTGAGCCCAATACACAAAACACATTTGAACGCAAGAAAGTAGTTCCGATGACGTCAGAGTATATAAAATTTCACGAATGAGTATAAAGATAAGTTTATTCGATAGGCAGTTTATACCACGATGTGAGTCTGATGATAGGATAAAATTATATATAAGGTCATTGATTTTTTTTCTTTTTTAATGGACAGCAACGTACCGGGTACCTTTGGTTGCCACAGACGATATTTTATACTTGTGGTGTGGGAGTTTTACGAGTCACTAAGGATATAGGCTAATCTTTAAGGTATTTATTTACAACACACTCAGTGCTATTATATAGTAGTCAATTATGTATTCACTATAAACTAGTGACAATTAGGCCAAATGATAAACCATGGATGGCTTCAGACATAAGACATGCTGTCAGACTTAGAGATAAACTTCACAAATACATTACAAGAGTGTTATTTAGATTGACAGCAGGTGGCACAAAAATTAATTATTCAAATCTCATAAAGTTAACAATGTGAAAAAAATACGCAAGATAAACATTCTTTTTAAATATAGACTTTATAATAGATGATCATGACTCAAATAATCCTAAAGCATACCGAAAATAAATTTAAAAAAAAGCTATATAAAGACACTTGTGTCTACTAGGTTACCATAATTGATACATAATGATACTGTTATAATTTACGATGTAAAAATAAAAAAATGAATATTTCTGTTCAATTTATTCAAATACTGAACTACCTGAGTTTAATAGTAAAACACACCAATCTTTGCCAGAAATAAATATAAATACAAATGAAGTTACAGGTGTATTAAACAATTTAAAATTAGGGAAGACATCAGGATTTGATTGTCACAAAATGGCACGTTCATGTTCGAAAAGTCTCAATGTACCACTATGCTACATATTGAATTGGTCGCTGCTGGTAAGTGTTTATCCCTCGATATGGAAAAAATCATTAGTTTGCCATTACTTAAAAAAGGTGATCGTCATACAGTCTCTAATTTTATACCTATTTCTGCGCAGGAAATGTTTTTGAAAAAAAGTTTTTTTTAGCATGATCATAACTATTTTTTTAGAAATATATATTATTTTATAAAAAAACAAAACAAGCAGAGTTCCTACCAAATCACAGTACAGTATATCAACTCACTGAGATTTATGAAAATATTTGTAAAGCTTTAATGGAGAAAAAACATACCTGTCTAATATTATGCGATGTGTCGAAGGCTTTCGACAGAGTTTGGCATAAAGGCCTGGTAATAAATTTAAAGGGGGTATGGGATAAAGGTGCACCTTGTTTACTAATCATCTCTCCAACAGGAAACAATCAATGCTTTTTAATACCAAAGGTATCCGGTACGTTGCTGCCCTTTAAAAAAATCATTGACCTTATATAATTATAATATATAAGGTCATTGATTTTTTTTAATGGGCAGCAACGTACCGGGACCCTTTAATGAATAATAGTTATTCAATATCAAAATCTATAAATTTTGGAGTTCCTCGAAGGTCAATATTCTCGCCCCCTTCTGTTTTTATTTTTTGTCAATGATATTGCTGATGATTAATCAAATCTTCCGTGCTTGTTTGCGGATGATACATATTTAGCTAACTCTTCTTTTTCAACAACTGATATCAATATTAATCTAAACAGATATCTTAATAAACAACAAGTAAGTGGCTAATTGAATTCAATCCAACTATGTCTGTGAAGTTTGGGATGGCTGTAGCTAAGGGTATTCAGACAGGTTAAATGGCAAGAAAAGCAACTAGTTACCATTTGTAATAGAGAACTTTTATATCGAAAAACTGGACTTGTACCCTTAAGTGTCAGAAGATTAATTAAAAAAAACGGTGTTTATTTCATAATATGAAAAATAACATGCTACCCGATTACCTGAATTGCCTTTTACCAGAACAAATCGTTGATGAATCTCATTATGAGTTAAGAAATAGAAATAATTACGTGATGCCTCAGTCCAGACTAACTCTCTCTAAGGATTCTTTCATAAATTCTACATTGGAATTATCATGACTTCATGATTTGTAAGAACTCTGCCTTCATTTGAACAGTATCGCCTAAAGAAGTAAAAATACCCGTGAATACTGTAATATTGGTCAAAGAAGATTTAATATATTGCATACCAGATTAAGACGCCAGTGTAGTAGTTTAAACTATGATCTATTCAGAGCAGGTACAAGTCAAGCTCCTTCTTATATATGTAGATACCCATATGAAAATGCATTCTATTATTTTTTTGAATTTCCTTTATATCGAAATCCCCGGGTATTCTTTCTACAATCACTTTCACGATTTCCTACAATAAATTTGAACATGCGTAGTAGTATAGGCGCCTCTTTAGGGTCAAGACTGCGCATGCGCAGGAGTGACGTCATAGGACTTTTTGCGCATGTGCGGCGGCCATATTGGTTTCTAGTATGACATCTAATTTTAGAATGACATCATTGGTATATATTTAGAATGAACATATCGGTAGACAATAGGATTTTGAATATAATATGTACATCATATTATACACAGGCGGTCATTGTTTTTTTTATGTGTGCGCATGCGTGGTATAGTATACAGAGGTGACTTGTATACTTGATCTAAGATCTACTCGCGGAAATTGAGGGTCACTTCCATTCGATCTCAGACAATGTCCTAAAAGATATTCTACTGCTACTTCTACTATATAATAATAATCATATTAATAATTAAATAACATGTCTACTATATAGGTACAGCAGTAATTATAGCAAAAATATATATCTAATAATATACTAAATAATACTATAATTAAATACCTTTACGATGTGTTCTGTTCAACGTCCTACCTTCGAGTGAATCGAGTGCAACTATTGCATCAGTTCATACTCGTTTCCCAGGCCCATACCACCTGCGTTGACAATAAACGATCTATTTTTAGTAATGGAACAATAGCGGTATTGATTGGGGAGCGGAAATGCGAACAATGGCCTATTCACGTGTCAAAATTTAATCCCTTTAAAGTCGTCCCAGTGTCTGGCGTGTGTTGATTTAGGAGCGGAAATACGAACAATGGTCTATTCAAGTCTCAAAAGTTAATCCCTTTAAAGTCACCACTCTGTCTGGCGTGTGTTGATTTAGGAGCGGAAATGCGAACTATAGCTTTTGTTCACAATTAAAGTCCAATAACAATATAAAATACACTCTTTGAACATTTCTTGGTATGTTCATCGAAGTTTTTGCTCTTTATACGTCAATATGTACTGACTTGTTTTAACATACACCATGTTTACTCTGTTAAACGAGAGTGGACAAGATCTTACAGGTTTATACATGACTTCGACTCCTTGTAAGGGCCCAGTACCATTTATACGTCAATATTGGTTGACTTGAGATCGGATTAAGATAGCCCAGCAAAGGTAGCTGGCCAATGTTTACGTTAATCCTTAGCTTTACCTCGGTAACGGATTAAATTTTGTCAAAATGTATGACTTTTAGAGGAAGCCAGTATATGCGTTATAAAGTGATATATGTATCGAAATGTTCCGTTCTGTTCAACAATGTATACGTTATTTGTAATACATAAAAATGTTCGGAATGTTTAAGCTTTAAATTCGTAATGTTGGTAATATCTTGGTTGAAACAAAAAGCTTTAAATCAGTTTTCCTTTCTAGGGCAACGGTTTACGATATCGATTTTCAAAATTTTTATATCAATTGATAGATTTATCAAAATACTTCAAAATAAACCCTATGTTCTCGATTCGATTTTCAACCGTTACCGAGTTATGACGTAACATTTTTAAATTTTCATTTTTTTTTTTTTTTTTTTGGGAATTAATTATTTCCATTACATTCTATTATGTCATTTAATTAAATGCACAA
Source organism: Solen grandis (assembly GCA_021229015.1). Classification (NCBI taxonomy): domain Eukaryota; kingdom Metazoa; phylum Mollusca; class Bivalvia; order Adapedonta; family Solenidae; genus Solen; species Solen grandis. The sequence continues at coordinate 34,603,879 of CM037785.1, forward strand.
GAAAGGCTGAGAAAAATCTGGAATACTTATTAAATAGCTGTTTTGAAGAAAAAAAAGTTCACTTTATGCGTTAATGTGAAACAGAACTGGGCCTCGTTTTGAATACGTAATTCGATTGGTAATAAAATGCTAAGATTTGATTGGTCGAGGACTCGTTCCTGATTGGTTGAAAAGGGAGGTTTCTGATTGGTTGAAATTTCAATCCGCTAAATACAATAGACGTACCAATAGTTAAAATAGTGACGGGGCCAGTAATCGTGAACAAAAGCTATTGTTCGCATTTCCGCTCCTAAATCAACACACGCCAGACAGAGTGGTGACTTTAAAGGGATTAACTTTTGAGACTTGAACAGACCATTGTTCGTATTTCCGCTCCTAAATCAACACACGCCAGACACTGGGGCGACTTTAAAGGGATTAACTTTTGACACGTGAATAGGCCATTGTTTGCATTTCCGCTCCTAAATCAATACCGCTATTGTTCCATTACTAAAAATAGATCGTCTATTGTTAACGCAGGTGGTATGGGCCTGGGAAACGAGTATGAACTGATGCAATAGTTGCACTCGATTCACTCGAAGGTAGGACGTTGAACAGAACACATCGTAAAGGTATTTAATTATAAAATATAGTATTATTTAATATATTATTAGATAAATTTGCTGTACCTATATAGTAGACATGTTATTTAATTATTAATATGATTATTATTATATAGTAGAAGTAGCAGTAGAATATCTTTTAGGACATTGTCTGAGATCGAATGGAAGTGACCCTCAATTTCCGCGAGTAGATCTTAGATCAAGTATACAAGTCACCTCTGTATACTATACCACGCATGCGCACACATAAAAAAACAATGACCGCCTGTGTATAATATGATGTACATATTTTATTCAAAATCCTATTGTCTACCGATATGTTCATTCTAAATATAGACCAATGATGTCATTCTAAAATTAGATGTCATACTAGAAACCAATATGGCCGCCGCACATGCGCAAAAAGTCCTATGACGTCACTCCTGCGCATGCGCAGTCTTGACCCTAAAGAGGCGCCTATACTACTATGCGTCTCCATAGGTCAGGATCAATTTCTGACGAAGATAATACTTACGTTTTTGATTTAAACATATTTTATTACTCATATTACATACATCAATACATATATGATACATATATTTAAATTATGAGCAAATGGATAAACCACAAGTTATTACAACTTGGATTCGGTTTTCTCCAAAGTATACATTCAGTTAAATATATTCCGGATGATGATATTATGATATATGTAATTATTGTTAAATGTTTTAAGATATTTGGAATAACTAAGTAACGCATATTTACAGAGATGAACTGATGTACGCCCAACCCATAAACAAATTATAATAATAAACAATATAGTCACTGTATGAAAGTATACCCGCTAACAACATCTTTATCAATTGACATGTAGAAAGGTGTCTGAAATAGAGATGTTAATTAAAGCGTTTTGTATTGTTTATATACTTATGGAAACTCTGAAACAACTTATTGCTGTCATTTTGGGCAAGTTCACTTATCCCAAACATTAACTTTCTGAGACTAAGTGGGTGAAATTTCCTAGTTTCATGAAATAGAACTAGCCTTTCTTGAGTAAATCTCTTGCAATTAAAAATGTAATGCTCTGTATCTTCATTATAATATCCACACTCACAGATTGAATTGTTTCTAAGGTGATTACTGAGGAGATCTGAATTTAAGTTGCTACATTATTGCTTATGTCTTTAAATGTGTACACCTATTATAGGCTACCCAGAAAAAGAACAGACCGTTTTTCGGTATTTCTAATGTAAGTTTTATATACATAGCACCTAACTGTAAACTTAACAACTCTATTTCTTATTTCTTTTCCCAAACTTTTTCTACAAATCTTATTTTTCAATATCCTCGTCTGTGTATATCGCTTGATTCTGACCGGTAATATGCTTCGATAGACAATGATTGCTTATAATAAATTTATGTTGTACGCCATGTTTTGTAATATTGTCTGGGACATGGTTTTAATAATGTTGTAATAACTCGTACCCAGTCCCATGCTTGTATGAAATTACAGCAATAAATATGTTTAATACAGTCAATGCCCCCACCTCTCTCTCGTCTTTCTATATTGGCACGTTTGTCTCCAAAGCAAATAAGTCACTGGGAGCAATATCAGATAATAGTTGTAGGTTATCTTACACCGAAGTGTCCAATGTCGATCTAAAAATAGACTTGGACAAGTGCCCAGATTGCAAAACCATACCGGACGAGCCTATGTAGTTGATAAAACATATACATGTTGTTTTATCAAAACATATGTATTAGATGCACAAATTGAGACCTGTTTCACGCCAAACGTAAATAAGTATCTATAAAAAAAAGCATGTTAATTATAGTTCATTTTACTGTCACCGTATGACTGACTGACGAATCAAGTCTGCTACAATACAGTATTAAATGTTTACTCTTCCGAATGAAGTGGAGTGGATTGATCGATCCCAGTATGAAATGCTTCACATCTAAAAATATTCATACATCATATAACCGTCCTATATTATCCATTAATGTACAAACCTTGGTATGACTCCGAAATCCGATGCTTTACTAGATACAGAGACAGGCAGAGACTGTTTGCTTTTTAAATAATCCAACAAACAATAACTGGTTCAAATGATTATAAAAAGCTGAGGAATGAAGTCAATAATCTTAAAACTTTAGCGAAAAGCCGACCGGTTAAAAAAAATAGATTAAAACATAGAAATTCTAAAAAGTATAATAATTTCTGGAAGTGTATTTAAAGGTGTTTGAGTTTTTTTGGGTTTTTTTCTAACGGACAGATTTTTTCTTAACATTTGCATATAAGTACTTTAGACTTTAACTAAAAGACATATGAATTAAAAATAGTGGGTCACAATGCTTGTTTTAGAGATCAAGCTTATGATAGAGCATCACTGTTTGCTAAAATTTGTTAAAAAAAACAACAACATGGCATTAAAAAAAAAAAGAAAAAAAAATGTTTCTAAATACTGTAACAGCATATCAAAATGATAGTTTTTTTTAAATATTTTTATCACCATTTCTAACTTATAATGTATTCCATAAGTTACAGATAAAGATACTGTCAAATATGCATTGAAAATACAAAACGGGCATAAAATTCCATTTGTGCCCGGACCAAAATGTGTACAAAAACTATCCCAAAACTGAATTTTTATGCAAAATGTATATATTTTTCTTGATAAAAAAATTCAACGGACAGATTTCCTTTATTTTTTCAGACAGTTCTCTTTCTGAAAAAATTAAAAAAAAAAAAAAAAAAAAAAAAAATACATACCTTATCAGATTTGTGTTTTTTTTTTTTTTTTAACAAAATCTTTTTTATTGAAATTTTAGCCAACTTTGCATAAAAACACTAAAATGTGACTCTTTGTACCTTCAACATTTGGCAAATATACTTTTGATGATATTCTTAGCACACAAATCTTAAAATTTGGGCATTCTTCTATTATTCTACTTAAAATATTCTACTTAAAATAAATGAGAAATTAAAAAAAAAAAAAATCATTTGTAACCCGCTGAAACGACCTTAGGGCTTAATAAAAATGATAAAAGGTCTGAATCTATTACCAACTTTATAAAAAAATATAATGTAGTAGAAGAGATGTGTTTTACCGATGAAGAAAACAACAACAACAACAACAACAACAAAAAAACCACACAAAAAAAAAACGGAATGCTTAAATGACTCTTTTTGTTTCTATATCAAAACTCGATGGTGATACTGGTTCTATTCTCTATCTCCCCCCTCTCTCTACCTCCCATTAAAAATAAAAATAAGATGATGTAGGCGTAAACAATACTTAACACGTGCCCAACACGGGGTATGACTAAAACACGAAAGGAACGAAGGGGACGAAAGGAACGAAAGGAACTTATTAAAATGGAATTTTCAAGAGAAAATTGTTAATAGTCATGTTTTTATTGTGGATTGTTAAAATACTAAATAATATTTATAAAATTCGTAAACTTTAAGTCCAGTATATAAAAAAAATTCCGGGGCTCAGTGGATCCGCAGTATACACTTAGCCGTTTTGTGCGAAAGGAATGTTTCTCTTCCAGTACATTATTCTAGGCGTTTATCTTTTTCATGTATCACGCTTACTTTTTCATTACTTTGCCAAATATTACAATAAGATAAGTGTTTAAGTAACATATATCGCATTTGACGACAACAGTTACAAAAAATACACAAGCCTTCTTCAGTAGTTCAATATTGAGTTCCTTTCGTAGCGAAAGGGATACAGCAGGTATATCTAATATTTGCTCAAAAATAACATTTTATCATCGAATTTTATTAAACGTAATGGCTTTTCATATTTCATAGATCAAAAATTTGTTGCTGTGATAAAAAATCACTTTCATGTTTTTTGTAAGTTCCATTCGTTCCTATCGTCCCTTTCGTTCCTTTCGTGTTTTAGTCACACCGCCCAAAACGTGCCACATACGATGAATAAATAAATCAATTAGGCACAAATAAAGTGAAGGATAAAGTATTTCATTGAAATTTGAGCTTAAATTCTAAAAAGTTTTAGGTACTAAGCATTATACCTTTCTATTTCTTATTTTGTCATTATACTTCGCACTGCAAAATAATTGAGCTCGGGATAATTTAATATCTCCGCATAATAAACTTGGGATGGGAAATGACGTAATTATCGTTCATGTTTTGGAAAAGCGAAAGTAGTATGAAATTTGGTTCCATGTAGAGGAAGGAAAAATGGAAGTTGAATCAAATTGAATGCAAGAACAAGATACAAAAGCAAGTATTAAATGATGTTTATTTAATAATTTCCTTCTCTTCTTCGAACATATTTTTGGTAAAGGAAAAAAGTTCGATTTGGAAAATTTATCTCAAATTATGGTGATTACAAGGGGGGATTTCCTGACCTGGGTGGCTATATTTCAAAGGCCGTATTTCAATATAAAAGGTAATTTTTTCTGTTGGTCTACGATACTAAATATATTTAGTTAAACTGTATCGTAGACCAACAGTATTGTTCATGTACTAGACACCATTTTAGCCAACAGACTTAGGTTAATGACATGACAAAGTATAGATTTAATTGGCTATTATAGGATCAAAAGTCATAGGGGATTTCCCTCCTAGAGTACTGAAAATTGTAAGGAATAAAATCTATATTCTAGGTACTCCAAATAGCGTCACAAAACTCTTAAACCTGTTAATACATGTTTATTGTGATGTTTTAACAAAACCATCAGTCATTTGCTTATTACTTAAATAGTCATAATACAGAACTTTGAATTCAAGGTACTATTTTTGGGATACTGAACTAGTTTGGTAAGTATCAAAAGTGTGATAGGAATTAACAGCAAGCGAAAGCAAGTTAGTGTAATGACCACTACACTATCCAGGAAGTTGAATGGTTTTTAGTCCTTTAACCCATAGGAACTTGACATATTCCTGTGCTTTAACTAGAGCTGTAACGAATACACCAGGTACCGAATATTAATACACATCACGATACAGGGTCACGAATACAAATATTCATGAATATGAATACATGTGCACCCTGGTATAAAGCAGAAATAAAAGACAATGTGTATTCAGGTTGCACATATATTAAAGTGTTTCAGTGGCTGTTATCTCGTCAATCATAAACTGTATTTCCAACGATCATTGAATAAAAGTGAACAAATTGTTTAAGAAAATATATGATAAAACATAAATTGTTTGAAACATGACTAAACATTACTTTGTTTATATAATAAGAATTTAGCTTATACTTGGAATAAGTAAACGCCATTGAAAGTGATATTGTGTGTGATCAATATTTAGTTGCAAAATATAATTACAAGAGAGAGTTAATAAACCAGATGGTCCATACATACTGTTAATAAATACTGATTATTTTTTTTACATATAAATAATTATGATACATTTTATTGTTCATATTTTATTATTTGTGTTCATATTTTTTTCTTTTCTTTCCTAATTGTCTTCCATGTTTTAAATTAAATATTTATTATCATATCAGGAACATGCAAGAAATAATAACTACATGTGTATGACAATTTAAACTAACAAATCAAATTGTTATTAGGCTACTTGATTTTCAGATGTCAAATGGATATTGTGTTTTTCAACTTTAATATTCTTAATCCACAAAACAGTCTACAGATAACATACTTATTTTGAAAATAAATTCTGTGCTGTTACCTTTAGGCCTAAAAAAAAAATTGTTTCGGGTAACCCGACCCTACCTAGCAAAAAGGTGCCGACCCTATTTATTTTTTTTTCAGTTTTCAAAAAAAAAATCCGAACTTGCCGATCCGCGACGGCGTAGTATTAGTCCGCCTTTTATACTATACCGATTGTAGACGCTTTCTTTTACTCACGATTCATAGCTGTAAAGCGCTTAGGTGATAACTATCATGCAGACTGCGTAATGCTGGTACAAAATGTCAATCTTGTTAAATATATATCGAAAAAAATGTCCCCATGCAGCGGAACTGAGATGTTTTCGTGTGCTAAATGCACAAACAACATTTACGAAAGTAGAGAGCCAGTACAGGTGCCATTTGGACTATGCATCTAGTATTAAACAATTTCTGGGCAGGCTTTCACTTAACTTCTCGAGCAAAGGTCGTGCTCAAACTTAAAATTTTATCTTTTATAAAGAAATCTCTTATTTTATTGCTACTGCACTGAAACTTTGACTGCCTGTAAAACTTCCTGTGTCAATAATAAAATTAAATGAGAAATCCAAAGTTGAAGTTTTGAGAATGAGCATGTTCTCAGCTTGAGATATTTCAGTGTAAGTCACACCAGCCCAGCTTTCAAGGCTTGTTTTTATCAATATTTTGAAAACTCGTTTATTAAATTCCATATCTAATGACCACTCATGTAATATCCTCTATTTATCATCTGAAAAATATCATCTGCAACATTTTGTTTCTTACAAACATAAACTACAATAAACATTGGACAACTATGTAGTTTTATATATTTATTTTGAAACTGCCTTTAAATAAATTCTCAGTAAACAAGTAAAAAAAAATTTTCAACATGTACATGTAAAACAGATGATTTAAAGTAAATATGTTTAGTTTAAAGTTACTGTTACAATTCTTTTCATTTAATTTTGTGCACTTTAACTTCCCAATGATCTATTAATGATTTGTAACAAGATTTTGTATTTGTAGGCCAGGAAAAAAAAAAAAAGCCTACCTACCCTACCTAGCTTTTTTGGAGATGTTACCTTAAACAATTTTTTTTTTTAGGCCTTATGGTCATAATCAGTTTTTTGCAACTTTCTCGTAAAAGGTTCTTTAAAAGATAGTTAATTTGGCCATTATGCAATTTCATTGGTTTCAACAAGCATTAGATTACTGGTTACAAGCAAGTTCTACGAAAATATTCAAATGTACCCTGATGAAAGAGACTTGACTGTACTGTACGAAGCATGTTTAAGAGTACACTGAAGTTGATACATTTATGACACCTGGCTAAAAGAAATAAGCAAGGCGAAGCAGTCAAGCTTTGGATATCTCGGACATTGATTAATAGGTTGTAATTTGCATCATCAATTTATCAGTTGTGAATTGGCTTGTTGTAAATATTCGGTTATTTGCCTCATGAATCACGAATACGTATTCGAATACTGGCAATATTTGGTGCACCGAATACATGAGTGTATCGTTACACCTCTAGCTTTAACCCTTTATCTAATGAATATTCATGCACACTTGTCACATTTATAACATTATGAATATTAATTTTTTGCTGAACTTAAAAGTTAAAACAGGGGATACCCTTATCAGACGGCTCCTAATGTTATCAGGGCCAGCTCTCATTTTAAATTAAGATTTTCTAAACTTTTGTTGAATAATAATTCTTAAATGTATTCAGAGTATTGCAACTTCGCAGTTTTTAGCAATTAATGAAAATTTAAGCCCCACCTTTTATTTCATTACAAGGTGAACTCCTCACTTTTTGTGACTGTCACAAAGCCATGTGTTCATTGATCTCGATATACCCTGAGTTCCAACTGAACGGTATAGGTTTCATTGTAACATAAATTTAACCTTTGACCTCAACTCTACTAAACCTCGGTCGACTTAGTGTTCTCAAGAATGAGCTGGTTCCCTGATTTTACATGCTGTGAAAAATGAGCAGGGTAAAAGCTGTTTTTCATATAGTCTGTGATAGGGTAGGAGTAAGTATAAATCATGTAATAGCCAACCCCTCCTAAGAGCTTGCATGTGAACTTGCCCCAAGTGTGGCTTTAAATGGAAAGTGATTAAGTCCATTCAGATACATTAGTAAACACTGGAAAGCTCAACTCAGGGATTGAAAATCTGCTAAATTCTACTTGTCCTGCATGTTATGCTACTCGTCCTGCATTTCATGCATGATTATCAAGATTAACTATGCAGCTTGACTTTATTTATAAATGTAATAAATCTTTAATAAATTAAGACTTATATAAAACAAGAAATATCTTTAAAAAAGATACTCGGTCATGGTAACCAGCTTGATGATTAGTGTCTGAATGGTTTAACATGTAATAGATTTTGTTGTTGGTTTAATAATTGTGTAATTCCTGTGTCAGTGCAGCTCTTTGAAATACCACAGATCTAAATAATTTGTACAATCTTGGTAGACACTTGCAGCCTTAAAACATCTGCACATTAGACTTCGTTTCGCGGGCTACAAAACGAAACAGGATGTTACGTTTTTGTTGAGTATAAGATCTGTCTGGGTCGAACAATTAATGCCGAAATCTATGTGTTAACTATTTTTTAGCGTTCTACTCTTTCAGTTTAAAAGGTGCAGTGTCTTACTAATCGTTCGCAGGGGAAGAAAACTTCAACTTTTAAAACAAACAGAGATCTAAAGATCTGGTTTCCGCAACTCCTTTCTTTTCTTGTGACTTATTTTACAATGACCAATGGGAATTTAGCAAAATATATAATAACCAATGAAAAGCCTAATTTTATTCCGCTTCATTACTATAGTATATGTTTCACAGGAAGTTAGGGTGAAAATAAACGGCCTATAACGGCTGAAAAAGAATACAATAACATTATCCAGTTTTCAACATAAGATGATCTGCTTTTGAAACTTGTATAAAAAGTCACGCTCTATAGGCCCGGTAAAACGTGTTTGCCATAATTTTGACAGAATTCATGGATTTATGTGAAATGCCCATGCTTTTGAAGAATATTTTCTTTTCTGTATTCTTTTACTTCTTTTTCTATGCACTTTTCTTTCTCTTTACTCTCCAAATCCTTGCCGCCCATTAAATATTTAAACATTGCACCATACTCAATTTTCAGCATTCAACAGATGACAGTGGTTTGTTCAATTGATACTCAGGATAGATATTCATACGTGATTTTATTTTTAATATTAAAGTCAAATAGCATTTTGATTAAAAATATTAAAATAAAATTGGATAAATGTGATATTAAAAAAATCACACACACAAAAAATTGAGACAATAAGCTCTGTATGCATTGTTCATTTGGACACGTGTAAGCGAATCAAGTGTTTTATACAGTGCCCGTTTTATATATAACCAAAACACCAGCTTTCTGGTTTTCTTTTGATAATAATTAAAATGTAAACACATTGACTATGATTATTCTAGTGGTCTTCTACCTCGTTATTTTCCACTTGTCTTGTTGGACGAGCAGGCTATATTTTTCTGCTCGCCCGGCTGCACATTCTACTCGTAAATACGAGCAGACGAGTGGAATTTTCGATTCTTGCAACTGCAGATGGCAACTTAGAAAGTAACAACCTTAATTATAAGGTCTCTGTAGAGATCTTTAGATTTCAAGAAAACGAAAGTTTTAGCCTAATGAAATGTTCTTTTCTAACCTCCTTTACTTCATATAGACTCATTTTGACATAAAGGCAAATAGAGCAGATCACAGTCAGACAGCTGTCTTTAGGAGCTGTCTGATCAGAGTCTCCTCTGTTTGCTTATACAGTCTGCATAGTCAAATGAAATTTAAATTCATTGTTTCTTATACTATTTAATGTTCAGTATAAAGTATAATTTATCACATGATTAATATTCATGAGCTGAGTTCATTTCAATACTGGAAATGTAATGAGTCTTACAGATACAGTATTACCGCAAGTAAATGTCTCAGCTAAAAACCTCTCATTCTCCCCCCCCCCCCCCCCCTATATTTTGACTTACAACTCATTATTGTCTAAGCTTTGTTTGCATTTCATGATTTCAATTTCTATATGCAATATACATGGCTGTTAGTTCGATTACATGGCTAGACATAGTATAATGGATTACCTTGTTGTCTGACATTGATGTTTATTCCTTTACCTTATATAGATGTGTTTTGATGCGTTGGCAAACAAAGCGGATTCATATTAGACAGCTGCTTTGGTCTTAACAGGAATACTTATTTGGACAATACTTTTAGAGCTATTTTTCAGGAGAGTAAAACTATTATTGCCATGACGAATGAGCAGGGAAAGGGCAATCTTAATATTATTGGGAAATATAAGACTGAAACCATGGCAACCTTCAAGGATCCAAGGCAGCAGATTGAGGAGGCAGGGACAGTCGAAGAGTATGGAGGTAACATGATATTACGTCTATCAATTATTTCTACTATCCTTAAACACTCCATTATGTACCACTATATTCAGCCCAATTTTTATTGAATGCACCCTTGAGGGATCCACACACGATTTCTAAAGAGTGTGTATAACAGGGTTCTCATTCATTTGCTGGACTACAGATTTTCTGAAAATTCTTAAGCTGCTCTGTGAGAGGGTTAAAACTTTCAAGAAAATCTTTGTCTATGTCTCCAGTTTTCTGAATCCTAGTGAGAACTGGGAATAAACTTAAAAAAACATGCAAGTAAAAATAGTGTACAAAACCCAGTTTATACTTAAGCTGCTCTGTGAGAGGGTTAAAACTTTTTTAAATTTTGATATTATGATGTTATGATGGTTTCTTCTGCCCCCCCCCCCCCCCCCCCCCCCCCCAAACTGCTTAGAAGAAAGGGGGCATATTGTTTTGCATATGTTGGTCAGTCTGTATGTCGAGTTGTCTGTCCGTACATTTTTTTTTTTGGAATTTTTAATTTTACTATTATGTACATAACATACATAATGCTCACAAAAACAATTCTGAATTACCATTTAGGGATGTCAAAGATTAAAATAAATTCATATCTATATATCGAAATATAAGAATCAACGATGTATTGAAACTATTGATATATCTATTCACCTGCCATCTAGGTAGAGAGATGTTTATTTCCATGAACTCATTTTCCAGTTAAATTTGGCAGGTATGAAACCTCAAGTAATTTGGCTGGTAAAAACATTTTTGGTATTCAATATTTCTGATCTTTTTTCTAATTCACCTGAGCTTTTGTCCTCAGGATGAGCTTTTGTAACTGACTTTTGTCCGTCGTTCGTCGTCTGTTGTTAACAATTGTTTGTGAACACTCTATAGGCCACAGTTTTGGCTCAATTTTCACGAAAATATGTACAGGATGTTTGTCTACATGATATCTTGGATGAATTCGAAATTGGGTCATGTGGGGTCAAAAACTTAAGGTCACCAGGTCAAATCTTAAAAAACCTTTTTGAACACTCTAGAAGCCAAAGTTTTAGCCTAATCTTCATAAAATTTGGTCGGGATGATTGTCTACAACATATCTCAAATGAGTTCAAAATTAGGTCATATGAGGTTAAAAACTAGGTCAAATCTTAGAAAAACCTTGTAAACACTCTAGAGGCCAGTTTTAGCCCAATCTTTATAAAATATGATCAGAATGTTTGTCTACATGATATCTCAAATGAGTTCAAAATTGAGCATTGGGTCAAAATCTAGGTCATCAAAAACCTTGTGAACACCCTGGAGGACATACATATGGCCCAACCTTCATGCAACTTGGTCAGGATGTTTGTCTTTGTGATATCTCAGATGAGTTCAAAATTGGGTCATGTTGGGTCAAAAAATAAGGTCAAGTCTTTGAAAAACCTTGTGAACACACTGACAGCCACATTTTTGGCCCAACCTCCATAGAACTTGGTCAGAATATTTATCTACATGAAATCTCGGATGAGTTCGAAATTGCGTCACTTGGCATCAAAAAGTAGTCACCAGGGCAATCTTAATAAAACCTTGTGACCACTCTAGAGGCCACATTTTTGGCTTAACCTTCATTTAACTTAGTTAGAAGTTTTGTTTACATGAAATCTTGGACGAGTTTAAAACTGGGTCACATGGGGTCAAAAAGTAGGTCACCATGGCTAACTTTAGAATAATCTTGTAAACATTTTGGAGGCAACATTTTTGTCTCAGTTTTCATGGAATTTTGTCAGAATGTTTGTTTACATAAATCTTGCATTGGTTTGAAAATGGGTCACTTGGGTTTTAAATATAGGTCACCGGGGCAAATTTTAGAAAAACCTTGCTAACACTCTAGTGGTCACATTTTTGAACCTACCTCCATGTAACTTGTTCAGAAAGTTTGTTTACATAAAATCTCAGATGAGTTCAAAACTGGGGCACATGGGGTCAAAAAGTAGGTCACCAGGGTAAATCTAAAAGTAATCATGTGAACACTCTTGAGGCCACATATTTTGCTCAATCTTAATGGACTTTGGTCTGAAAGTTTGTCTACATGAAATTTTGCAAGAGTTTGAAAAAGGGTCACTTGGGGCCAAAAAGAAGGTCACTAGGGCTAATCTTAGAAAAACCTTGTGAACACTGTAGAGGCCACATTTTTGTCCTAACCTTCATGTACCTTGGTGGGGCCTCCTTGGCCAAGAGGGTAAAGTCGCTGACTTTAACACTCACTCAGCCCCTCACCGCGTGGGTTCGAATCCCGGCAGGATCATTCGGATTTTCATGTGAGGAAGCCTTCCAGCTGGCTTGCGGTAGGTCGGTGGTTCTACCCGGGGATGCCTCCGTGCATTTGGGGTCTTCCTCCACATGTAATTAGCTGGACGTCGCCACATGACTGAAATACTGTCAAAGCAACAGTAAACTCAAGTAAAGTCAAGTCAAGTCATGTAACTTGGTCAGAATGTTTGCCTTTATGAAATATTGGATGAGTTCAAAACTGGGCCATGTGGGGTCAAAAAGTAAGTCACCAGGTCAAATCTTAGAAAGAGCTTATGAACAATGTAGATGTCACATTTTTGGCTCAATCTTCATGGAATTTGGTCAGAATGTTTGTCTACTTGAAATCTTGGATGAGGGTCAAAACTGAGTCACATGGGGTCAAAATGTAGGTCACCAGGTCAAATCAACTGTTGCGGCTAAATTTTTGCCCCAGTTTTCATAAAACTTGATAAGAATGTTGTATGCATGAAATCAAAGATGAGTGCAAATTTAATTAGGGTCAAAATCTAGGACACTTAGTCAAATGTTACAAAAACATTGCAAACACTTTAGATGCCACACTTTTGGTATTATAATCATGCCTAACACATCAACCTTACTCAGATGAGCAACACAGGGCCATCTTGGCCCTCTTGTTGACTAAAGAATGCTTGAACCAATATTCCTCAAACTACACTTGTAGATAGAGAGTTGGGTCATGACTAATAGATGACCCCTATTGATTTTGGGATCACAAGGTAACCATGACCTTGAATGTGAAAATTATTTCTGTCTGATTGATAACTTGCGAATAACTGAGCCCACATTCGGGTCATGACAAGTAAAGGAAAGGACAATTGATTTTTGGGTAACTACTGGTAGGTCAAAGGTCAAGTGATTTTGAATGTGAAATTCTTTTCCAATCAATAACTTAATAAGGCTTGAGCCTACATCCCTTAAACTTCGTAGGATATTTGTCATAATTAGTAGAGGACTCCTTTTTATTTTGGGTCACTAGGTCAAAAGTCAAGGTTACATTGAATGAAAAACTTTGTTTCAGATCCATTCAGTAACTAGAAAATTCTTGACATTCTTCAAGCTAAATAGAGAGTTTGGTCATGATTAGTACGGTGTTCTGACAGCTATTGTTTTTTAAATGTTAAACTGATTTTTGTGAAATGGCTGTAGAGTCCAGAATTTTTCTGGTTATACCGTTATAAAGGTTTGGAATGAAATTCTGTGGAGGCTAGTCAGAAACCTCCTATTATTGATCATTGAGCAATATTTCCCATGAAATATGAATCCTAGAAAAGGCACTCCTACCTCACTGTTTATTTGTGAAGTGGATGCCATATTGACTTGACTATTTGAGTATACCGTTTCTTTGACAGTATTTCAGTCATATAGCGACGCCTAGCTAATTACAAGTGGAGGAAGACCCCCGAATGCACGGAGGCATCCGGGTAGAATCACCGACCTACTGCAAGCCAGCTGGAAGGCTTCCTCACATAAAAATCCGAATGACACTGCCGGGATTCGAACCCATACGGTGTGGGGCTGAGTGAGTGCTATAGTCAGGGACTTTACCCTCTCGGCCATGGAGGCCCCAGATGCTATTTTGAAAACAAGCATGTGACAGTGAAGTTTCTTGCTTAGCTTTAACATCTCCTGATCAGTATTTCAGTAATAAGGGGGCAAGAGAGAAATATGGTACTGTGATATCACGTCATAGACATTCGATATGATACACACCCAGTTATATTATTCTGACACTGGGCCAAGGTACACTAAGACTACACTTACATGCTGAGCACCAAATAAGGAAGATAAACCATGCTCATGAACTCACACACAAAGTGTCCATTAATATATCAGTTGGAGCTATTTGTACTCCCAAATCTTCAGTGTAAAAAATAGCAAATAGCTAAAATGGTTCCAGTCCAAAAAAAAGTTGGCCACTAGAGGTAAAAACATAAAATTCTTTAAACAACATCTCTTAAACAGCTGAGCCGATTTTGATGAGACATTAATTTTGATGGTACTGTACAAAAATAGCTAAAATAATGCTTGTCCATTAAACAAGATGGCCTTCAGAGCTAAAAACAGAATATGGATTAAGAACTACATGTTGCATAAGGAAACAGGAGAAACCAGCTTCCAATCTAGGTGTGACCTTTTTGCCAATCCATATGATGTAAAGGGTTTATCAGCATTTTCATTTTGTTTGGACTAGCATTTTTACATTGTTAAGATATGACATAATATTCAAATTGTAGGTCCATCCAGTGTTTAATCTAGACTGTGCCATTGCGTATATGGCCCTATAAATCCAAACTGGCACAATTCATAAACCAGATTGGACCTTTTTGGCGCTCTCATAGAGTCAGTCTATTTTTTTAGCTCTCCTGAGCACAACATGCTCATGGTGAGCTATTGTGATCGCCTTTAGTCCAGCGTCCATGTGTGCATCTGCCGTCAACAGTTTTCTTTAAACATCTCCTCCAAAACCAAAGTTGTTCAAATGGTTCTGGTCTATTGCATATCTGGGTCACAGAAACTTAAAATAGATTTTTAAAGTGAAATATTTAAAAATCTTCTTCTCCGAAAGTGTAAGGCCTAGAGCTTAGATATATAGTGTGTGGCATTGTCTTATGGACCTTTACCAAGTTTGTTCAAATCTTGACACTGGGGTCAAAATTGGCCCCGCCCCAGGGGTCACATGATTTTACATAGACTTACATTGGAAAAACAAGAAAAACCTTGTCAGAAACTACAAGACCTGGAGTTAAGATATTTGGTATATAAAATGGCCTAGTGGACATCTACCAACCTTGTTCACATCATGGCCCTTGGGTCAAAATTGGCACCACCCTGGGGTTACTTTATTTTACATAGACGTATACAGGAAAATCTAGAAAAATCAGTAACCACAAGGCCGTAGATGCCTGGCCAGATTGTTAAACTGTCAAAAAATTTGCCTCTGCAGTCACTGTGCGGATAAGAAACCTAGTAGGCTGTAGTAAAAGGGGTGAATGCAACAAGACGTAATGGACTGTATCAGGTGGTCCGTAGTGGGACGGGGAGCATTCCTGATGTTGTCTCCTACAAGGATTGCTTTTTCTTTGGATGACATTTTTAGCTCACCTGAGCACTTGTGCTTGGGTGAGCTTTTGTGCCTTTGTGCCTTTTGTCCGTCATGCGTCGTCCGTCGTCAACAATTGCTTGTGAACACTCTAGAGGCCACAGTTTTGGCCCAATCTTCATGAAACTTGGTCAGGATGTTTGTCTACATGATATCTCGGATGAGTTCGAAATTGGGTCATGTGGGGTCAAAAACTAGGTCACTAGGTCAAATCTTAGAAAAACCTTGTGAACACTCTAGAGGCCACAAATTTGGCCCAATCTTCATGAAACTTAATCAGGAACACTCTAGAGGCCACAGTTTTAGCCCAATCTTCATAAAATTTGGTCAGGATATTTGTCTACATGATATCTCGGATGAGTTCGAAATTGGGTCATGTGGGGTCAATAACTAGGTCACCTGGTCAAATCTTAGAAAAACCTTGTAAACACTCTATAGGCCACAATTTTGGCCCAATCTTCATATAATTTGGTCAGGATGTTTGTCTACATGATATATTGGATGAGTTTGAAAATGAGTCACATGAGGTCAAAAACTAGGTCACCAGGTCAAATCTAAGAAAAACCTTGTGAACACTCTGGAGGCCTACATTTTTGTCCCAGTCTTCATTAAACTTAATATGAATGATGACTGCATGAATTCCCAGTTGAGTGCAAATTCAGGTAGGATCAATATGTAGGTCACTTAGTCAAATGTTAGAAAAACACTTTTATATGCCAGATTTTTTGACATTATGCCTAACACAGCCATCTTACTCAGGTGAGTGACACAGGGCCATCTTGGCCCTCTTGTTAAAAACTGTGCTCTCTGGTAGCACGCATTCTACATCAAACAATATTTTGGGCATTATTTAAATAAATGTATTTTTACCTCCCTTTTCCTAAGCAGAGATATAGGTCTGATTTTTAGAAAGTTTCTAAAGTCAGACAGTGGATTTTCTACTTACAATCACATTACTGCCATTTATCCATACATTCACATTGAAAAATAGTACCAGTGGTTGTAGACGTCAACATTGCAGTTTTGATAAAAGGATTTTGAAAGCATTGGGTATAATCACAATTTCTGTGCAAACAAAACTGTAAAAGAAGTTTATAATTCAGTGTTCATCCACAGTGTCATTCATCAAACTACCTGTAAATAACCTTATTTGCATTACAAATTTGCGCTGCAGAATAAGTTCAGTTGGTAGGAGCGTCGTTAAGTATTTTGTTCTTGCAAGGGGACGTGAGTTCTAGTCCAGCTGAGACTTTTTTTTTTTTTTTTGTAATACTTATTTTTATGTCACCTGAGCACGAAGTGCTCAAGGTGAGCTTTTGTGATCGCCCTTCGTCCGGCGTCTGTTGTCGTCGATCGTGCGTCGTCCGTCGTCAACAATTTGCTTTAAACGACATCTCCTCTGAAACTGCTGGACAGAATTTAATGAAACTTGACAGGAATGTTCCTTGGGTGAGGCTCTACAAAAGTTGCTAAAATAAAGTTGAAAAAAAATTTAAAAATCATCTCCTTCAAAACTACTGGCCAGATTTCAAAATAATTTGGTACAGATGTTCCTTGGGTCAACCTCTACCAAAGTTGCTAAAATTATTCCGATCCGTAAAAAAACATGGCCGCCAGGGGCGGGGCTTATTTGCCTTATATGTATATAGAGAAACCTTTAAACAACATCTCCTCTGAAACCACTGGACAGAATTTGATTAAATTTGGCAGGAATGATCCTTGGGTCAACGTTCACAAAAGTTCCTAAAATAAACTTGAATGGCAACAAAAAGAAAAAAAATATGAAAACTTTAAAAATCATCTTCTTCAAAACTACTGGCCAGATTTTAAAATAAATTGGTACAGATGTTCCTTGAGTCAACCTCTACCAAAGTTGCTAAAATTATTCCGATCCGTAAAAAAACATGGCCGCCAGGGGCGGGGCTTATTTGCCTTATATGTATATAGGGAAAACTTTAATCAACATTTCCTCTGAAACCACTTGACAGAATTTGATTAAATTTGGCAGGAATGATCCTTGGGTCAACGTTCACAAAAGTTCCTAAAATAAACTTGATCTATATAGAACTCTTGTTCCCATGGCAACAAAAAGAAAAAAAAATATGAAAACTTTAAAAATCATCTTCTTCAAAACTACTGGCCAGATTTTAAAATAAATTGGTACAGATGTTCCTTGGGTCAACCTCTACCAAAGTTGCTAAAATTATTCCGATCCGTAAAAAAACATGGCCGCCAGGGGCGGGGCTTATTTGCCTTATATGTATATAGGGAAAACTTTAATCAACATTTCCTCTGAAACCACTGGACAGAATTTGATTAAATTTGGCAGGAATGATCCTTGGGTCAACGTTCACAAAAGTTCCTAAAATAAACTTGATCTATATAGAACTCTTGTTCCCATGGCAACAAAAAGAAAAAAAATATGAAAACTTTAAAAATCATCTTCTTCAAAACTACTGGCCAGATTTTAAAATAAATTGGTACAGATGTTCCTTGGCTCAACCTATTTATCTCAGGTGAGCGATTTAGGGCCATCATGGGCCTCTTGTTTTATATTCCTGGGTTATATATTTAGAATTATTAGCAAGTGCTCAGGGTGAGCTTTGTGACCACTTTTTGTCCGTCGTCCGTCGTCAACAATTGCATGTGAACACTCTAGAGGCCACAGTTTTAGGCCATTCATCATTAGATTTAGTCAGAATGTTTGTCGACATGATATCTTGGATGAGTTTTGGCCCAATTTTCATGAAACTTTGTCAGGATGTTGTCTTTCTGCTATGACAGATGAGTTTGAAATTGGGTCAGGGTCAAAAACTAGGTCACCAGTTCAAATCTTAGAAAAACCTTGTGAACACTCTAGAAGCCACAGTTTCAGCCTAACCTTAATGTTACTTGGTCAGAATGTTTGTTTACATCAAATCTCAGATGAATTCAAAACTGGGCCACATGGGGGCAAAAAGTAGGTCACCAAGGCAAATTTTAGAAAAATCTTGTGAACAC
Source organism: Solen grandis (assembly GCA_021229015.1). NCBI lineage: Eukaryota > Metazoa > Mollusca > Bivalvia > Adapedonta > Solenidae > Solen > Solen grandis. The sequence goes on from CM037785.1 coordinate 34,622,943, forward strand.
TCTAGGGGCCTACATTATTGTACCAGTCTTCATTATACTTGATAAGAATGATGACTGCATAAATTCCTAGTTGGGTGCAAATTCAGGTAGGATCAAAATCTAAGTCACTTAGTCAAATGTCAGAAAAACAATTTAGATGCCACTTTTTTTGTCATCATGCCATCTTGGCCCTCTTGTTTAATTCTAGTTTTATACTTCCATTATTTTTAATTATTTATAGAGAGGTCAATTGTCCTGCGCATAGACAGATTCGGTTATAAGGTCAAAACAGTAGAAATGAGAGGGGGACAGTATGTTTATTGTAAGCCGTCAATTGATACATTTTGTTTGTAATCTTTTCTTGTTAGAGTCTCAAACGACTGTAGTGTCTCTAGTCGCATCTGTATGTCACAACTCAGAAAGTACTTTAGGGATTAAGTTTATACTTTATACAATGGTCAAACTTTACTTACCAAGAACAATAACTCTACCTTGCTTCATCTCAATTACTTACTTGTACATGTATGCTGAAATTATGTTTTTCTAGAACATATATTAAAAACTATTGGAGGCATGGATATCATTCTTTACACATGGGAAGGATGAGAAGTGAAAAAGAACAATAACTTTATCTTGTCCCATTTTCTTGCTTTTCTATTAAAATTATTTCTAGCAGCAAATTTATGAAGTATTAAAGATATTGAGAGGATCAATACTAAGAACAACTATTCCTTATTCAATTTTGTTTAATTTGACAGAGAACAATAAATAAAATAATCTATCTTACCTGCTGTTTTAATAAGATTTAACTTCCCTGATTTTTTATATGCATACCACAAAAAAAAATTAAAAGGATTGACTTTATAATTCACACATTTTAACTTTCGCTTCTGACAGTGCTCACAATGCTTTGATTTCACCTAGTGATGTTAAATTCTTATGTATGTGTAAGTAAGGTTTCATTATGGAAATCGAACCGAATTGAACTATGCAAAAAAAAAATATGCTGAAAAATAACATGTTCATTAATCGGAGATAAAAAGTAAATTTGGTAAGTCACAAATAATGAGATATTTGAAACATTGACAACAGAAATTCCATTACTTGTAATTGCCTATAAATATACACGTCTGTTAGTGTATCAGCTGCCGCGCTAGTTATGTGCAGCGCGGTGCAAAGTTATGTCTTGATTTCAAAACTAGCTGGGGAAATAATGGTAAATCTTATTCATTTAAAATAAAATGTAATAAATAAAAGAAAGAAAGTAAAGCAAAGCAACTAGCAGTGCTTTGTCGGGAGAGTGGCGGGTGACGAAGTGGAATTTTTAACTTTATTCCTTTTTTTTTTCAGTCTGAAACCCAAACATAGGGCATTTGCAATTTGTCAAAATCTTAACATTATATACAATCAAAAGTCTTTTTTTATTGATAGTTGATATTTTTGTTTTCCTTGGTACATTGCTGTAATGAAGTATTGCATTCATTTTTTGGGGTTCTATTTAAAATCTTGGGCTTAATTTGTAAGATATTTTTGTTGAGCTCACTTGTGGTGAGCTCGACTTAGTTGTCACAATGGTGGTTTGATGTATGTATGTGCGTGCATCAGTGCGTGCATCCGTCCGTCCTGATTTGGTCTTGTCTGGGCTATAACTTCATCATGGATGGAAGGATTCTCAAATAATTTGGCTAATATATCAAGCTCAGTGAGACAGAGTGTTGTGCACAAGAACCAGATTCGTAGCTCAAAGGTCAAGGTCACAGATGGAAGTCAAAGGTCAAAAACATGTACTTTTTTGCTTGTCCGGGTTGTAACTTCATCATGGATTGAAGGATTCTCAAATAATATAATACTATAATACAAATGTCAAGCTCAGGGAGGTGGAGTGCCATGCATAAGAACCAGATTCATAGCTCAAAGGTCAAGGTCAAAGATGGAGGTCAAAGTTAAAAAATATGTACGTTTTTGCTTGTCCGGGTTGTAACTTCATCATGGATGGAAGGATTTTCAAATAATTTGGCACAAATTTCAAGCTCAGTGAGATGGAGTGTCATGAACAAGAACCAGATTCATAGATCAAAGGTCAAGGTTACAGTTGGAGGTCAAAGTTCTAAAACATAACCAATATCGTGGCCTAGTGGTTAAGGCATCTGCTTCGGGAGCGGGAGGTCGAAGGTTCGATCACACAGAACACCATAAAAAACCTATAAGAACAGCATAAAACAAGATCAGCATGTGAGTAACTGGCAGGCTTATCAGGTTTTAGGCTGTTCGCTGCTCCTCAGTCATTTGGAAATGAGATTTTTACTAAATTTGGTAAGGTTTAACAGTTGCTTTTTGCAGATCAGGCTTTATAAGGTACATATTAGGGGCGTCAAAAAGCACATGTATGAGGTAAAGGGTTAAGGAAACTCTACTTCCTGATTTATACCCACCTTAAGTGAATAATATCAATCTCTTTAGGCATATCTTTGGCTGAATTAATAACGTCATTTTCCCTGGCAGGGATTAACCATTTTATTATGACATACCCACTACATACATAATGTACATTTTGTAAATTTGACTTGAGAAACTGCAGTTCACACCCAGGATTATATACATAATGCTGTAATCCCATTGGAGGTAAGAATTATTCATGACCTTCCCAGGCGCAAAGTACTGGTCCAACCCAGGAACCTTCTTATAGAGGGATTAGTATAAGTTGTGAGAACTTGTTTCCCAATCGACGTAAAATAAATAAGTTTAAACTTAAACTTAATCCCAAAGATGAAACCTCATTAAATTTTAAAACAACAACAACTTCTACAATGCCTCTTGTAAGTATTCTGTTCAATATGGTAGCCTTTGGCGGGCTTGACATGTTGCCCTTGGGCATCTAGTTATACATTGCCATCTATAATTGTGCATTTGCTTGCTTTTTATTTAAAAAAATATATATCTAATAAATCTTATTATCTGTAAGAAAGAGAGAAAGGCAGACAATATGCTTATTGAAACAAATTTTGTGTTAATCCTTTTTTTGTTACGACCATAATAATGCAAACGTCTTTATGACTGGGGGTTACGGCATCGTTTGAAAATTTGAATAAATGCCACTTTAGTGCATTAAAACATGTTCTCTCAGTGGTATTGGTGCTTTGCTTTATACCATGGTTAACGTTCCCCAAAGTTGCCTGGCGTCCACATTTCATTTGTCGAAAGCCTTGATCAGAACATAAGAAACATGTCAGACCTTGATCAGAACGTGAGGGAACCCATCAGAACGTGGCGGACCGGGAGAGAACGTATTGGCGTCCATGGTAGACCGTGGGCCACAACTTGGTGAGCCTCTTTGCCACCTTTTCCCCTCCATGGCTCGTCATGGATGTACCATTATAGACCGTGAGAAAACTTTGGAGGATGTAACGCAACTTGTATACATAGTAAAAAAACCACCAAAGTCCCAAGGCGATCTACGTTTCATTGAAACGGGGTTGCTTTGGCCGCCGAGAACAAAGTAGCATTATGAAACATGGTTTTGTGGACCTGCACTAAGTTTTCAAACCATGGCTCTTGGGTATAAATTGGTCTTACCCTAAGGCCACCTGATTTTATAGCAATGACCATCAAAATTTTGACCACAGGTACAGTTTTTGTGTGTAGTTACAATTATTTTGCTGTACTTCTACATGGATTTTGTATTCAGTTTGACTGTTTTATAAAGGGCAATGAAGGTAATATTAATCAGGTGAGCAATTCAGGGCCATCATGGCCCTCTTGTTTTCTTTTCAGATATCATTTGCAAATGGGCATTGATTTTAAAACCTTAATCAAAACTTTCATCAATTTAAATTGCAATTTTAGCTCACCTACCCACATGTGCTCAGGAGGAGCTATTAGGATCATTGAATCATCCGTCGTCCATAATAAGTTTGTTTACATTCTAGCATCCTCATTTCTTCAGCAATCACCTTCAAACTTTATGGCAATGTTTATGATCATAATCTCTCCGTCAAGTTTGACTATGGCTGATATTGGCCGATTTGTTGCAAGGACATCTACCAAATTTGTTCACATCATGGCCCTGGTATCAAAATTGTTCCCGCCCCAGGAGTCACTTGATAGACTTTTACATAGACTTATGTAAAAAACAAAAAAACAGAGAAATCTTCCTGTCAGAAACCACAAGGCCTGGAGTTTAGATATTTGGTGTGTGGCATTGTTTTATGGACCCCTTTTTCCAAGTTTGTTCAAATCAAGACCATTGGGTTAAAATTGCCCCATCCTAGGGATTACCTGATTTTAAATAGACTTATATAGGAAAAAATTGGAAAATCTTCTTATAAACCACAAGGCCTGGATTTGATATTTGCTTTGTAACATGGCCTAGTGGACATCTACCAAGTTTGTTCACATCATGGCCCTAGTGTCAAAATTGGCCCCGTGCAAGGGGTCACTTGAATAAACATAGGCTAATGATAACAGGTGAGCGTTTCAGGGCCATTATGTCCCTCTTGTTTAAAAAAAGTATGAAAATCCAACCTGTGTTTTTTTTTTCGTTTTTTTTTTCGATTCCGTTTTGTAATCTCGCTGTGACACAGTTCCCTACAGTTTTAAGAGCAATGACCATTATTATTCAATTAAAGTTGTTAAACCATCTGATGCAGTTGAATTTGAATAATCAAACACCCGTAATCTCCAAAGAAGGGCAGAAGAAGATCATTGACAAATAAATTCAGGGCATAGACTGCATGACGCTTGTAATTTACCAATATTAAAGATCGAAAATAAAAGAAAGGAAATTGTGTGCACATTCAGATTTTATTCAAGAATGCATGTAGAATATTTAAAAACAATACAGAAAACATTTTTTATGTGTGAACAACCTTTACTTGTCAGTCGCACTTGCTTGCCAAAGTGTTTTTCCCCATATTGCCTAATTTTCATCTCTTTCGGCTCTTTATAGCTCTCCACCAACATCTTAGATAACCATATGGTTGTTGCTAAATATAGTTTTTAAGTGGATGCTGCATATTGTCAATGTGGAAAGTCGAAAAACAAAACCATAAAGAGAATATCTGATTACTTTACGCACAATGTGGGTAATGAATCAAAAAGAGATCTACTAAAATAGAATTCTGAATTAGAATCAGTTACACCTTCCACTAGCAGCAGTAGTGAGCTAGATAATTCTGTGTCCAAGAAACATCACTTTAAGCAAATTTAGTTGACAGATTACTGTTTTAAGAACTGGATAACATATAACACCAAGCAATCTGTCATGAAATTAAATTGTGTATTTCCAGGGTGAAATCCAATCTATTCTTGTTGTTCAATTTTTTTCACATCAACCCTGAATAGGCATGATACTTTCAGATCATGTAAATTCTCATACTGATTAAAAAAAATAAACTTGTTTACAGCTGTACAGCCAGTGATCAACAAAAGGAAACTGTCCAGTATTTGTGCATTGCAGTCATTTTCTTGGCTAAGCAAAGATCAAATTGCTATGTTTAATTACAGTTCACTGTTAAATTTACTTCAGTTACAAGGGTGTCCCAATTTTGAAGGTTTGTATCCTGGTGACAATGCAACTTATTTTGTCTGTAGATATCCTGACTAGTTTGTTTCCTCCCCAGGGAAAAAACTGACCAGTCAGTTTCTTACCCTGGAAAGAAACTGAATGGGGAAAATCTTGACTGTTACACTGGTGTTAGGATAATGTGGCTGGGTGTGGCTGGGACATGCCACATGTCTACGGGGTGGTACTGTATTGAGGAAGCACTCAACACATAGTTGACCATTTTCATGTGAGGAAGCCTTCCAGCTGGCTTGTGGTAGGTCGGTGGTTCAACCCAGATGCTTCCATGCATTCGGGGTCTTCCTCCACCTGTAATTAACTGGACGTCGCTATATGACTGAAATATTGTTGAAGCGACTGTAAACTCAAATAGTCAAGTCAAACATAATTGACCAGTGTGATCTTTGGAAAGCAGTGCATCTTTCTCATGTAGATGAAACTTATTTTTATTTCACAATTACATTAAACACAACAAACTTTAATACTGTGAACAGCTTTACATATGATTCTTGCACACTGCTCTTATACTTGCTGTCTGTCTACATTTCATGTTTAAAGTCAATGCTTTCTACATTTTAAACTACTGTTTGAAACAACCATATATATCGCTCTATCCACTTTAAATAAAGACTTTACTTAGTTATTTACTTACCTACTATCATAATCAAGATACTATGTATACAGGTTCCTTTTCTATGCTCCACCTGGAGTCTGGCTTCTCCTGTATCAAAGCGTTTTTGCAGGGTATTAATCACCTTCAGTGATAGTTCTAGTTTTACAATTGTCTCAGGCAAACTGTAAATAGATTTCTGTTCAGTCAGAGCCACAAACAATCCCTACTTCATGTACATCATGTGACACAAATTTGAAAGCTTGAGACCTTCAGTTGATTGATAATGAGCAAATAGAGTGCAGACCATGAAACTGTTCCATCTCCTTCAATACATGTATCAGTTCCTTTAATTGATAGAGGTAATGTGATTTAATCTGTTATAACATTAAATTCTTAAACAATTTATTAATTTCTCTACCAACCCATCTTATATACACTTTAAGACTTGTGTTTTGGGGTAGCAATTAAACTATCATGCCTGCATCAGAACAAGAGCAGAGAGAATAAAAAAGGAAGGGCCTGTAAAATGAAAAACAAAAAAACAAAAAAACAAAAAACTCACTGGCCTTACATATGCAAATATGATAAAAAAATGTCTATGGTGTGTTTTATGTACAGTGTGCTGCTTATATATATTTGTATGTGTCTTTGTCATTGCAGCTGAAATGCTTGAAGAGAAGTTGACAAGTCCTGCATCAGATGTACTGCTGAAGTTTTATCAAGAAGACTTAGAACATTTGTCAGATTGTGGAAATATTTCTGGATATCAGTCTGATCCTAGGAATGACCTAACCATAAAATATAAAAAAAGAAATAAAGATAAAGTGAAAGAGACTTTAGATAGTCTCAAGAAAAAAGTTTATCAGGACTCAGAAATATATCCAGTGAAAGTTCATCAGATAGATTCAGCCAGGAAATTTGTAAAGGACAATAAAAGTAAACCCGATGTTCTTTATGTATTGGATGAGTCAAAAGGAAGAGTCACCATTTTTGTTAAAGAATTCAGTAAAAAGGAGCCAGCATTGCATGCATTAAAGGTATGTATACAATTTCAAAGTATGGACACATTTAACCGATGTTCTTTATGTATTG
>CM037785.1:34630286-34676430 GCA_021229015.1 Solen grandis
TATATAAGTGACCCTCCCCCATTTATTTAATTCAATAGTTTATTTCCAAGATTTACATAGTAAATGACATTGGACAAAGCATATAGTAACAAAATATATTGGTTATGGCGGTTGTTTTCAATTAATTATGGTATTGAGTATAATAATATTATATCATCAAGCAAAAATTCACCCACCCGCCGTTGTGTGGGCATCTGTTTTTGATTAGGCAGGCTGCCACAGTCTGTCACAGGTATTGTTCAACAGTGCATATGTTGCTAAATGGGGTTGTATATAGTCATTCACAGTTTGTAAAAAAGTTGTGAACATACCAAATACATACCAAAAATGATCCTAAAAGTTCTCTATTATTCTTTTTTTTATTCGAGCAAATATAAATCTTCTTTTTTTTTCTTTCTCTCTCTGTTGATTTATTTTGTCTACTTTATTTTGTTCTTTCTTTCTTTCATTTTTTCATTTATTTTGTTCTTTCTTTCTTATTTTATTTTTGTTGTAAAATTATCATAAAAGAGGACATTAATTTTTGAAATAAGTTATGTATCACTCATTACTTTCATTCTCTCATTTCTTCCCTCAACACATGTTTATATGTCGGAAATCAACACAAATTTTATTACTTGTTTATTCAATAAGAGAAATTCTGTTGAATAAAATGTAACGAAATGTCTCTAGCAAAAGCAAATAAAAAACAAAAAGATCTTGCATTGTCAGAATTATGTCCTTCAGGCTCATTTTAATTACTACAAAAATGCGTATCTCTAAATTTTCAATATCAAAACTTTAATTCTGAAATAAATGCCGTATGATCCTATAATCATGCAGTTACAAAATTGACTCCAAATAATAAATGTAATAAAGAATAATTATGTAAGGGACCATAAACTAAACAACCCACATATTATCACTATCATTCATTATATGTTTGGGGCCTCCGTGGCCGAGAGGGTTAAGTCGCTGACTTTGCACTCACTCTGCCCCTCACCGCGTGTGTTTGAATCCCGGCAGGGTCATTCGGATTTTCATGTGAGGAAGCCTTCAAGCTGGCTTGCGGTAGGTCGGTGGTTCCACCTGTAATTAGCTGGACGTCGCTATATGACTGAAATACTGTCGAAGCGACGGTTAACTTAAATGTCAAGTCAAGTCATTATATGTTTATTGCTTTGTGTAAAACTAGCCTACTATCTCACTTCCATTGTAGCAGGTAATTTAGTTATGCATCAACCCATCAGAGGTTTTACCGTAACATATAGGTACTATATTGGCTAAAGACTCCAGGCAGTGATGACCAGCAATTAGCAGGTCTGATCACAGCAGATGGGGGCCTGGCTCAGTGGGACATCACATTCCTTTCGAGATGCCTTTTAAGTCTTGGTCACATATAAAGCATTTTGAATTTTGTTGTTTTTCTGGTATTTTAACTTGGCTGATCAGGTTTGAAACTGTTGATCATCACGAAAACCGTTGCATTTGCAGTATGCAAATCTAGTTCGTATTATGCGTTTAAACTGTGGCGAAGAGTCAATGTTATCAGTCATGTGATGACATTCTAAAACAGAATGTCTAAACATGGGATTCATAATTCTAAATAAGGTTCACTACCGTCCGTAACGCTATTGTCTGTGATGGAGAAACCACCCATTCTATTACAATTACGGAATATTGCACTTGGTGACCATGCGTCTGTAGATTGGTTTTGAAAGACGTAATTCAAACACATAGTTAAAACCCAAATTTTTAGTCAATGACCATCTGTGAACGAGCTGCTTTTTTTAAGCATCGGTTAGTCCTTTTTTAGGTTAGGAACAGCATGATCTGGTGTAAAAACGTAACATTGTCCTCCTACTTGTCCCTGCTTTCCTACTTACAGCAAGTCTGTATTCTTTGTCAGACATGCCAAGCTTAGATGAGGCAAACACTGAAGTGAAATTGAGTATTGAATTAGTGGTCAATTAATAAAGGAATTAATAAACAAGTTATTTTAAAACGCTAACAAAAGGCCCACTGAGGCGGGGCAATATACGCCCAAAGGCAAATTCACATGAAGATATTATTGTATAAAGTACTGTTTAAAATATAAGGAAGCAGTTTTATTGTTGCTAATGTCATGGATGATGATCTTTCGTAAATGCAAAGAAAAAAAGTTTCAAGTTAAAAATAACATACCTATAATACATAGAAATAGAATATAAATGAACTTATTGATATATACCTCTAATTTGTAATGAATATTCATACATGTGTGGAGAGTGAAACTTGTGTTTTAATACGTAGTTCCCACATCAGTAAATATCCTTACTCTTGCTGGCCATATTTATTTTTAACTTCCAAGAAGTTTAATATGAATGAGATATAGGAGAAAAAATTCATTTTCATACATTTTTCTTCATATCTGCTCCAAAAAATGTTAACACCATTAAAAAGGTCTTGAAATTCATACATATTTTTAGGATTAAATATTCTTACAAAGATACAAGTAAATGCTAAAAAAAATAGGCAAATTTATATCCCACGCCAAATAATGCAAATTTAGTAAGCATTAAAAAAAAAAAAAAAAAAAAAAAAAATCTACCCCAAGAACAGTCGAACTGACAACGCAAAATCCATATCCACCGCTTTCAGCGGGGTTAAAAAAAGAACTTTAAGGAGAATCCTTTTTTTTTTCATAATTAAAATGATTAATTAATGCTGTTCAATTTGACAAATTCACTAAAATTATGGCTCAAAAACGCACAATATATTTTTGTTTTGTCTGCATATACACAAAATCATAAGCAAATCATAAGCGAATTGTTAATGATGTTTATGTCAAGTGTTATTACTGTAATATCTACAAAAATTTAACACTGCTTTATTACAGGCCCTTGACATTGTCAAAGATATATTAATTAAATTATAAAGGGAGAGGGATAAAAAAACATAATTATGGATAAGTGCTTTAGTGTCTTCATTTCTTTTGGATGGACAATCAAAGTTAGATTTTGGAAAATCCTTTGTTCTGATCAGTGAAAGAGACCAGCGTTACGCACGAGAGACTCACCTTTAAAGACCCTTATATAAATATCACTTTCCCGTTTACAGTATTCTGACCATTAGTCACCAGTGCTCGGAATATATACTCTTCGAAATAAGAACCGAAAGTACGCACACAATTACATTTGATAAATATATGAATCACGATATTGATAAAAGTGGAAAGGAAGCTATTCCTTTCATCACCCTTGACAAAGACGACATAAAGAGAAACAAATTTGACAGTGCCAAGGATTCACCTTGCAAATACAACATGGACACAATAGATGAGATTATCGTACAGTCGGGTGACAACATGGAGACCAATGTTGCAAACATAACTCTCGGGGATGGCGACCTCACGCAAATTAGTAAAAACTAGAACAATCGCTTGAGACAAGGATGAGTGCTTTGGTCGTATCAATTGTTGACGGAGTTGTTTCGGGTCTTACTACAAAATTACAGACTTGCAGTAAGAGAACACGAACCTCAAGACCCGTATTGCAGCTCTGGAACTAAAAGCAAAACGCCGCAGAACAGTACAGCCGCCGTAATTGTCTGTGGATATTTAGGCTTGCTGAAGAACTTGGGGGAAAACTCGGACGAAAAGGTGATGTAGTTAGCCCAAGACCTAGGAGTGAACTAAACCCTGGATGAAGTTGATCGGAGCCACAGACTTGGAAACACAAATCAAATGCTTTAGCAATCTCGGAAAAAGTGACCGTGCTGTCCAGAGATGTAATTGTAAAATTTGTCTCATAGTGCGCCCGCCAGAAAAACTTTCTCTCTGAAATCTCAGCTAAAAAACTGTGGTCATAAGGGAATCTTCGTTAATGAAGATTTTACACGGGAGAGGAGTAACATTTATTTCGAGGCTAGAAAACTGGTGAAGTTGAAAAATATTAACAGTGCCTGGAGCTCCGATGGCACCATAATTTTCAAAGACAATAATTCTAAGTTTCACCGGATTGACTTCAAGGGGACCCTTGTTGAACTAAAGCGCCTGGTAGGTGCAGAGTAACTTTTTTTTTAACAGTATACATTAGTCCCCCACTCCCCAACCAGGCCAGTATACGGCCGTTATACGGTCACTTTACTCACTATTATAGTTGTCTGTTACATAATCTTAACATAGTTTTACAGTTAGTATCCCTAGGAGTGACGCTAACGTGTACATACATGCGTGTGTTTAGCCACATGAATTATTTGAGCTGATCTTAAGGATCCATTCACGAATACTTGTTCCGTTATGTACCTTACAGCAAACTTCTATGTAAACGCCCTAAAGCTGGCATCTAGCACTATTGATCACAAGTGTTCTTTGTGTCTGTTTAACCCTAAATACTCATGTTAGAAATCTCCTTATACTAGCTACTTCGCCTAAGTTAAAATCCAAAATAGACTATGTTTAAGTAAAATGTTTAAATGTAGCATATGTAGCGTAGTGTATAAGTCCTCGTACATTACCAAAATAACACAATCTGTGTGTCTAACATCGAAGCCAACAAATGTGTCTTTTAGCTTTAAATATCCACATCCGAAATGTTTATCTATTTTTGTAGCCAGTTACATGTTTGATAATGGGTGGTTATATATGTACATACGTATATTGTGTTTTTTGTATCGCTGTTATGAACATGTGCATCCATGTGTGTATCTGTATTATGTATATATGTTCAGTGGAACAATTTGTCAATAACAGTGCTGTTAATGTATTTGTGCGACAAATGTATACATGTTTTTCTGAGTTCATGCAAAAGTTACAAGTCTATCTACATGTCTAACGCAGAACTAGAAGTGTATGTATGTATGTATGTATGTATGTATGTATGTATGTAATCAAAAACATTTTAGACATCTAAATTCCGTTATACGAATCACTTATGTGATAGATTGGTTATTGCATAACCAGTTACATGTCAATGGAAACAATTTTTTTAAGGTGAACATGATCGTACATGTATGCATCGTAGCTACTCGTAGAGCAACAAGTACAACAAAAGTATCTATGTATATATGTATCTAAACTATAACTTGTTCCTAATTATTTCACTGTAATGCCAATATCTTTGTATGTTTCCATTTTTTCCATTTTCTACTTTTTATTATCTTTCTGGATGTGTTATCACACCCATTCACCACACAAACCAGCTTCATCTTCTTATGTCATCTCTCCTGTAGCGAGGCCCTTCTCTGTAATATCAATGTTCTGGATGCGGTACGTTCATAATCCAATCTTCTGATAAACCGGCATGTATCCACAAAACAAAAGATATATCAACACTGAATTATTTTGCCTGCATGTAAAATTCCGTCTATTTGCCGTGCTATGCTTTGGATTCCATGTGCACTTTAACATCAATCACTCTTACAGCATATTAGTTGAAAGAACATCATTTAAAAAATATCAAGGTAACGCGTTATACATAAGTAAAATGTACACATATAACGAATATTCATTTCACACGTTTTATGATAAGTATTTTAATAACGATTCCATCTTTTAGCTTCCTACTCCTATTTCTGATATCTCTCTCTGGCGATGTCCATCCGAATCTGTGTCCACTGGAAGTCGACGAACTTCATTTGCATCTAACTCCAGTAGTCATTGTTCTTTAGACAACATTGACCTGTCAAAAAAAGCATCAGGAATAAGTTAGATATACTATTTACGGAACTTCAAAATTCGATATAATGACATTTACTGAAACTTGGCTTAATGACTCTGTTAAAACTGATCAGCTGTGTCTGGAATATTTTCATTCTCCTGAAAGTAAAGATTGTACATGCGGAAATTGTAGGGATGTCTTATTGTACATTAGAAATAACCTTCATTTTCGAAGGAGAATAGACTTAGAACAATTAAAGGTAGAATGTATAAGGATAGAGGTTATTCAAATACCAAATCAGTTCTTTTTATGAAAATATTATCAGTTCTCGCAGCATGAAAATATTATCAGTTCTCTACATCTAGCAGTCGATACAGGTATCACAAATATTATAGTTAAAGGAGAATTTCATTTAAATATTTTGAATGAACAATCTGCTAGAAAGATTTCGTAGAGAATTATCATTTACACAATGTATAAAAAGTTTGTCCACAATGATTCAAATAATATACATTGACTTCATAGCAGTTGATACTTACAGTAAAGGTCATAAAAAATCCTCTTTTTTTCACCATCCAGAGTAGTGATTGTGGTAGAAGAGAAACTCTGTATATCCCATGGCGCCAAGAACCTACCCATGTACGTTTTAAGAGACATCGATGGGGCCAAAGACTTTTTTTTTTCTCTCATTGTTGCTGCCCACTTCACAGACACCTGAGATCATCATGAAATAAACTCATAAATATAGGACATTCATGGATAAGTAGCTTAAAGTTCAACAAAAACTTAGCATGTGACTATCCTAATGCATTTGTCACTTTTTTTTATTGAATTAAGGGGTACATATACCAGCAATTATTGGGTTGAATCAAGGTCGGGACTTCGGATTTTCATGTGAGAAAGTCTTCCAGTTGGCTTTCGGTAGGTCGGAGGTTCTACCCGTGTGGCCCCTGTTCCTTGAATAATGTAAAAAGGTCCCCCGGGGTCTACCTCCCTCTGTAATTAGCTAGACGTCGCTTATATGACTAAAATACTGTAGAAGCGACGGTAAACTCAAACAAACCAGCAATTAATGATAGTTAATACCACCTAGTAGATAAGTAACCAATCACGTTCCAAGTTTCAAGTAAAAAGGGGCCATAATTCATGTTTTGATTTTTTGAAAAATTTACTCTCTCCTGCTTTGTCGGATTCATGATCAACAACTTTTTTAAAATTTGATGTGAATATATCATTTATTCATATTTTAAAAACATATGTGCTCTTCGTGTAAGTCTATATAATATCCTATTGCAATCCTATTATCTGAACATCCCTGATACAGAACAACTAAATATCTTTTCTTTTAAATTTCCGGCTTTAGAATCTTCACTCCCAAATGACATGTTTCCAGTGGAGGAACTGTCTGATACTATCTGTAAAGTTTTGTATTTCAATAAACTTAACATGTGTTTATTTTCAACAATTTCTGGTACAAGCCGAGCAACAAATGTTGGCCATGAATGTTGAATTCTTCTAAATTAAAAGTAAAATAGTGATATTAATTAAGCGAAATGCTTAACCAAGGTTTCTTGTAACATTACGGTATAAATTTCATTTATCATCGAATGTTCCATAGCACTGCTGTTTGATATGAGTCACAATATTATGTGATAGCTTTTGGTTGGTAAATTTGGTTGTTCTGGGCAATAAGTTTAAAAAGAATCCTTCTCAATTATTGGAATAAATCACCTGAGTGTTCTAATATGAAAGGAACACCAAGTGAACCTAAGCAAATATCGAGTGGTATACTCTCAAATTATATTGCTATGTATGTGGTTCGTGTACAACTTTCATATAACAACTGAGTCCATCTTGTGACTTAGACTGTAAAAACAATGTTCAAGGAACATTGCATGTTCTATAAAGTTCTTTTTTGCTAATGTTTAATGCCCTACCGACTCAGTTTCAGTCATTATTTGGAGACTTGGTCAAATGCTGTCTCACTACGGTATCACGCTGAAGATAAATGGCATGATACAACATCCAGTTAAATTATTCTGACATTAGACAAAACGGTGTATTGCACAGCAAACAAGCTATTCGATTTAACGGACGAAAGTTACGGTTCGCTATGATTTTAGGTATACAATATACATGTACTGAGTTACGTCAATTTTTTTATTATCTTTTCAGAAACATAGCCTTGATAATAATATTCTCCTTGCTTCTCGGGAAGTATGAAGTCCCATTTCCTGCATGTAACACTACGAAAGGATGCTACATATACCGTATGCAAATATTCCAGTTATTTTCGGTATGTATCAAAAAAATAAAAAAAATTTTTTCTCATGCATTTTTATTTCAAGAGTCTAATGTATTTGTTTAAATTAGATTTATTGTCATACGATCGTATGGTTTGAATTTTTACACCAAAAAATGAATGTTTACAAACTATTGCAGTGAGGCTCGTCGAAGTGTATACACGTATCGCTTACAACAAATATAAATTTTGGGTATCCTTGAGATAAGGCTAAGCGTGTAGAAAATTTTGTTACGATTTATACCATAACATTTTTGTTGTGAATTGAAAATATTTCTTTTCTTTCTTTCTTAAGATCATCTTGGCCACTGGAATAAGTTGGATATTTTCCTACATACTAACAGAGTTTGACGTATTACCCGGTAACTCTACCCATCCGAACTATATGGCACGTACAGACGCTCTTTCAGGAGTTATCGAAGGAGCGCCCTGGTTTTACTGGCCATATCCCTGTAGGTTTTTCATTTGCATACGCTTTACGAACTATGATTTTCTAAACTCACTCTCCAGTTTGTAATATAAATATGTCGTAAGCTTGATCGCAATACAGGAATAAATAATTTCACATTAACGGATTCGGAAAAGAACCAAACGTCATTGAAACCTGCTTGTTGTAACTCTCGATGACCAGTTTTTAATATTATGGTTAATACGCAATTCTCTACGCAATATGAAATTCAAAATGCAGTTATTCGATTTACTTACAAACAATTTTATATAATATTTTATAATTCGGATATAACGTTCGATATATAATGGGAACCTGCCAAGTTCACTATATAAAGCCAATGTATTAGATGACTTCTTTTTACTATCCACTTGCAATGTCGCATATGTACTCTGAATAAGCATTCAAACTTTCCAATCTAAACACCCATACCTATTGAAACAAAGAAGAAGTAATCTACGTTACATTTTTTTTAATCAACGTTACCAATGTTAAAATATGCCTATATTACAATATTTCTTTTAGACACAAACAGTGTGAACTTACTTAACCACTAGGTAATGGTCCACAACAGAGGAACATGTCAAATTTTAAGAAAAATTTCTACATAATAATGTAAGAGATGACACAAGTCGATATTTTTGTAATCTACGTTAACAACATTTGTATCAGCTTTATTTCACCTTTATCAAACCTAGGATAATATGGTATAATACTGATAACATGCCAATATCTTTGTAGATCTAATTTAATCAAAATATGGCGACAGAATATTTTGGTAAGCTAAAACAGGGACCAAAAACAATGTTATGTTATAAATCTAGTGGGCCTTGTCACCTATATTCGCGACAATTGTTTGAACTTATTGCGGTATTACATAAACATGTTGACATTTAAGGTGCATATATTCATTTAAATAAAAACTATAATGAAAAGATATTCATATTTCTTACCTTGTTTTGGTTTTCTGAAGACAACTTGAACTTTTTTGTAGATTTTTTCTTAACCCAAATTACAGACGCTTGCAATGGTGGAAAGTAGCAAATTTATAAAAAAGGGAAAAACTGAGTTTATATTAATTTGGAAGAAAATATTTCAGAACCTGGAAACTGTTGAAACTGATTTAAGACATTTTTAGAAATCAAATTTCTTGCCGAAATTGGAAAACTATGGTAACGTTGATTACATAACGTAAATTACATCCTGATTATCATGGGCATGAATTTTCTCTCAACCTATTAAACTTTTACAAATAACAAAACACTGAGTGTTAAATCAGTCGAATCTAAGTGATGATAGTCAAATAAGAGCTCTCTATGCTACATTAATTGGGTAATAGCAGTAACGTAGATTACAGTCTTAACTTTCCTTTACAAAAATCGTTTGTGCTTATGTTTTTATACGTATTTACTTATGTTAAACCAACTTATAACGTGTTTCTTGTGAATATATTTCTCTGTACAAACTATGTAACGTTTATTACATTGGTTTTGGCGACAATTCGTTTTGGTTTATAAAAAAATATAAAGGGCTTAACCAAGATTTTGATTATTATTGCAAATTTCAATACGTCATCGGACATTTGATAAAAAATATGTTCATTTTGTGATAATATGATGCAGTATTTGTGCGTTAAATCATATTACCCTTTACGGCGACAGCGTATTTTTGTTGAAATTGATATTTTCGGTCTTTTTTTAAAAAATATACCATTAACACACAGTTTTTTTTTTATATGACTTAAAGGTTGATGCTATGCAATGTTAATAAAATAACAAAACTAATCAATATCATTGTTCATGTATCAACTATGGTTTAGCGACACTCAAAATTTAAACTTGGGCCTATCTTGTGAGAACAGGTGTGCAAATGTTTATCATTTGGAGACGATTTGGCTCTGTGCCTCTTTCCTCTCCGGCTTGGTAATAACATATATTAACTGCACTTCTTATCACCTTAATCCATTTATTAAAATACATTTTCATCCTATTAATCCATTAAAATCCCTATTTTTCACATCAACAATAAAACACCCCCAAAAAACAAGAACAAAAAACAAAACAAACAAAAAAAACAACAACACACAAACAACGACAACAACAATAACAAAAATAGGACCATTTTCACGCGTGCACAATATACATGTTTGATACACACACCATTATTAGGTATTTTATCTTTATTAAAAAAAACATGTCGATTATGTTAGATCTTCGCATTAATACACTTATATTTTAAAGATGAAAAAGCCAACGTATACTTTTAATTGAATTTTATTGACAGCGTTCAAACATACTCTATAAGCACTATTATTATTTTGACAATTTATATATATTATTCAAATGTAACTACTTCTTAGACAAATACTTGTAATATTTGATAAAATGATTACATTTTCTAATATTATAATTATATTCAAGTGCAAAGAGAATAATTCATTAACATATATGCACGTTAAAAACATTTATAATTTAAGACAGTATGGCGTGAAAAGGCGTTCAAACGGTAAAACATGTTTAAAAGATACAGAACGTCAATAAGGACCATGTTTAAAAATAAAAGAAATGATGATATTCGTTAATCATGTGATAATCCTTTTCAGATACAGGTTATCGTTTTCAGCCTGCTTAATTTTGTTACTATATTTATTTACATGTGTATTATGCAACATGTATATTTTCCAGTTCAGTTTGGGATGCCGACTGTAAGTTTTGCTGGGTATATCGGATTCCTGGCCGCCTGCCTCGCCTCCATGATCGAGTCTCTAGGAGACTACTACGCCGCGGCTCGAATGTCATTTGTGCCACCACCACCCGCACATGCCATTAACAGGGGTTTGGCCATGGAAGGGGTCGGGGGTATTGTGGCGGGAATGCTTGGAACTGGTCATGGTACAACGTCGTACAGCCAGAACATTTCATCATTCGCAATAACCAAGGTAAGTCTTTATGCATGCAGACATGGTAAAATATGCAAAAATAATCGTAATGTAATATATGTAAATGTAATGAGGTAAATTTGGCGTCCATTTTGGGTCCGAAAACGTGTGTTCGAGCCATTGCTATAACATACGCCTTAAAATGGTGCACATTTCACTTCATGTTGGTTACGTCAATTAACATTTATTTCAATTTGCAGTTAAGTTTCGTTTAAACGATATTCTAGAGCTTGTCAATTTTCCTCTCCAGGTTGCAAGCCGAAGAATATTTCTTGTTGCTGGCTTGCTTCTGATCATTTTCGGAAGCGTTGGAAAGTTTGGAGCTATTCTTTCAACAATACCAGAACCAGTTATCGGGTCATTACTGACGGTGATGCTCGGTATTTTAATCACGGTTGGGTTTTCTGTGATGAAGTTTACAGACATGGACTCTTCTCGAAACTTCACAATCCTTGGACTGTCCATAATGATGGGATTGATTCTTCCGCGGTATATTGCTAAACCCGGGAACCAGTTTGTTACAGGTACAGGTTGATTTTGGCTTTATTCTCAATGCCAATTTTCCCGATTTGGAAAATTTCCAATGAAAACTAAAAAAAAAGTTTAATTTTGCCCAAAAATTGATAAAGATATTTTCCCTAAAAATGCAGGTCGTAATCTTTTGTTAAGAAACTGATCAGCATATCGAGGGCTGACTGCGAAACTGTTCCACCTCCTTCTGTTTCTATTTTCCCTTTGGTATAGATTAGTCCAAAGTATGGCTTTACCAGCAAAAGATCAGAACCCAGGTAGAAATACACCAAAACAGCATTAATAGAACCATCGGGCATGATATGATTTAGGGAAAAGAAAACTAATGAATAATATATAATCGAAATCTTGATCCATACCTCAGTAGATCACAATTTCGTCGCTCAAAAGTCGTTTCGTTTCAAACCTATTTTGTTATACTTTGTAACAGCTACATATGAATACTGTTTATATTTCAAATTTATTATTACGATGTAAACTATAAAAAAATGTTTATAAATGCTCGCATTATGAATAACAAATATATACACAAGCACACAGAGTTTCAATACTTCTTAAGTTTGAGAAGTATATAGTTCAGTACTCAGTATTCATCTTTTTTGAAGGACATGATCAACTTGATCAGACCATCCAGGTGCTTCTTGGGACGCCAATGCTTGTTGGGGGTCTTCTTGGATTCATACTCGACAACTTTATTCCAGGTAGAAATTTTCATGAGATATCGCATCATCAAGAAATACTTTTAAGGAATGACTTCGCCTCGTCGCTTTCAGTTGTAATTATTATTTCATGGTTGACACCAAACAAAACCTTCATTTATTTTTAACCCAAACGATGTTTTTCTTTTTACTCCAGCAGCATATATTATCATTATTTTTTAAAGCTTAAACACTTTTTTACGTCGATTAGGAAACTCAGTTTTACAACTTCTACTAATCTCTATCGCCAGATTGCTTGGTTACACCAGTACTTTGCCCCCGGGAAGGCCACAAAATAATTTTGCCCACACAAATCGTAATCTGCATTCTTCGGATCCGCTGTCAGTCATGTACTTTCTAACTTGAGCATGGCGCTCTTGGTATTAACAGGTTGATCATTATATCAAATCAATACACTCATCAAATTATTAATAAGATTGAAATGAATAACTATTTTATAAAAAGACAGCCCTGGAATTAATATTTTCTTTCTAATTTCAACTAATAAAACAGCTGCCTTTTGATAAATTTCTTAAGTTTACCATGAAAACCGCGCATTCTATTCAGAAAGAAAAAAAATGCATTTTGTAAGATTTTTAAAATTTGATATCAGGTCATATCTAAAAAATGTAGATGTATATGATCTGTAATTGCGGCGCCCTGTCTTAGTTCTATTCTAGAACAGGAATCATTGAAATCGTGATCCGTCGGTTAATTTACTTTCGACAGAATAAAGTAGCGCAGACGACCGAGTAGTAACGACACAGAATAATGAGTAATCCTTTATTCAATGTGACGTTTGAATGCGTGTATTTGCATATGAACCTGAAATGTAGATTAATATGTCACTTTTATCCCTTAAAGTACAGACACACTATTATACATACCCTACAAATAACTATGCCATAATATAGGGAATTAATTTGCATACTTGTTGCACCTCAAATATTTAACTTGTAGCATATGTTTTGTGATTTATGGCATGTTCACACATTTTCCATGGTCATCTTATGTTTCGATGTATTAAAAAATGTCTTAGAAGTATGTACCGGTATGGTGCATTGTGCCCTCATTTTATTTTACCTTTGCTAACATTTTGCTGATCAATATTCAGGCGTTTATGAACGGTTGCTGTAAATTATATCTTCTAAATAGTTAAACTTCGGTGCCATCGTATTTGTAAATGTCGACTTTGGGAACAATATAAAATATTCTTGAAGGTTCCTGTTCTGGACTAGTACGTGTGGTTTTGAAAGGTTTTGAATGCCACGCCACATCGGGGATCCTACTCCTAAGCTACGAGTTCGTACTATATGACCACTGCCATTTCATCGTGGTAAACAAGACAACAACAACAGCAACAACAAAAGCAAAACAACTTTCACAAATTGAACACTCAAGATCACTTTTATACGTGTGAGTTTTACACACACCATAGGAGTATAGATATACGATATGTCAAATCTAAGAATTCGGTGTGTGATGCATACTACATTTATCTATGTATTTAAACGAAGAGTATATGTTCTCAATTGCGAGCTACATAATCCACTCTGATAGTGTCGCTCTTCACTGTTTATTTGCTTATATGGGTGGTTTTTGATGATTTCGATATTTGTGTGCAAAAGTATGTAAATGGACCAGTTAGAATACTTTTGTACCAATACCTCTAATTGCATTCGCTTGAACGGTGTAAAAAACGCCACGCAGTTGAAGAAAAATGATCATTTGATCATGAAATTACACTGCCAAAAACGTAAATTTACGGCTGTCATTCATCTAGTGTATACAATTCGATTTGATGTCATGTTGAAAACTGCGCTTTGACATCAAATTTAGATATGCTAAAAAAAAGACCGTGTGAAGCGTTTATTTTATGTAATGCATGAACATGGTTTCAGGCAAAATGATACAACTGTGTCTTGATTTTGTTTGCAGGAACAGACGAAGAGAGGGGGATCAAAAAAATGTTGATGAACACAAGAGGCAACATAACCGGAAATGACGCAGATGACGTATACCAGATACCATTGGTTTCCAGGTGCTTCAGACGTTTCGCCTGTTGTTTCTATTTCCCAATATCCCCAACGTTTAAGAAAGATAATGAAAGGCAATGATGTCGAAAGAGAGTTCGGAATAAGCACACTTACATGTAAAACAAGACTCATATCCACAAGGGCCCACAAACACAAATATTTTGAAAACTGAATAAACTAGTGATTATGAAATTTTTTTGGGCATTTGCTTTGTACAGGCCATGCATTTCTTATGCGTATTATCTCATTTGATTAACATTGTAGAAAATCGTTATCATGGTCTCCAAGGAGGATTCGCCACTGTGAAATCGTGGACACATTTTGTTGCTCTACGCAGACAAAGGTACATAAATGAACTTTGTACTTATTGTATAGACTCGAGTGTGAAAATTGTCTTCTCTTCAGCTCTTTCAGACGTGGCAATTTATCTATCATTTTTCTGTGGTAAACTCTTGAAAAAAGTTGATATCTATAAAAATAACGGCCCTAGAAAAAGATCGTGTCAAGAGTACTCCCTTTTCACTGGTAAAAAACTGACGTTTTTGGAAATCCTCATGGACCGTGTATGCAATCCATTTTAGATATAGACCCACTACGCCAATGGGCCTGCTGTGACATTTATATCTAGGTGCTGGTGTAGGTGCCAGTACGTATATTATGTTACATTGGTACTATTTGTTTTTATGTGCAGACATTTTCTTAAAATATATTATCAACCACGGATAGTCTTTCATTTAACGTTTTTGGATTATATGCATATGATATTTTTATCACACACACACACACACACACACACACACAGGTAAATCAAAGAAGAAACGACTGATTACCTCGGTATAATCAGCTCGGCATCTGTCTGTGGTAACTTTATATCAGTTCTTACAAAATTACATGCATGCATATTATAACCGGCGTAATAGCTCAGTGTTAGAGTGTCCGCATTGCGATCGGGGGAGGACTAGCATCGAACCTAACCGGGGTCTATTCGTAAAATGAGCTAGGGTATCGCTCCGGACTCCCTTGTATTCAACCACTGTCTCTTCTACATGCTATTTCTTCAGCAAAATTGAGGACCCCGCTGGAACTTTCGTTGGTTGTCCGTAACAAATACAACAACAATAACTACAAATCGAGGGCTAAAAAAACTGGAGGCCTTTTTTTAAAAATCACTTTTTTTTTATTTTTGACAATAACTATCATTAATACAAAAAAAATTAGTTGTAAAAGTGTCGTATCTCTATACTTTTACTTTTGTAAACGGAAAACTGTCGTAACTTGAGTTACATACAGTTTTCCATTGTTTATGCTGATATACTTGCAGCAAATCTTGATGGAAAACTGTTGTAACTCTGATCAGGTTTTTCATTTTACAAACAAATAAATGATTTTATCATGACAAGTTAGCATATTTGAAACTATTTCAATTTGATGATATTGAGAATTCAATACATTTCATTTTTATGACTGAAACTGATGGAGCAACAGCCAAAACACCTCAAATACAAGTCACATTATGGTGGTCAAAGATTTCATTTGTTCTGCTTAAGAAAGCACTCATCACCAATCTTATATTGTAGTCCCACAGCTGTATCAATGTTCATATTAAAGAAAATAGTTTTGCAGAAAACAGTTCACCATTTTACGGCCATACCATTATGAAACTGCTTGGAAATGACGGGAATCATCATATGTGAAGCCATTTTGGCTCGAATTCCAGCAACAATACTTAGTATTAAGTAATACTTAAATTCTTAAACTAGATAGATACACATTCCACAATTACTATTTTATGAACAATTCAAGAACATGGCTAAGCTGAAATGAATTATTATCTTATTAATCAAAAATTGTTGTTACGGAATGAATATTTGGGTACTTTTATTAGAGAAACAATTTTAATGAAATTCGCCCTAAGTTTTTAAGTATTACTTAGCGCTAAGAATTGTTGATGGAATTTGACCCTAGTGCTAATTAAATATTAAAATAATCTACCTAAAACAATATCAATTAATTTGATCTTCATGCACTGTAACTCTCAGCATCAAGTAAGTGATGGCTTTGAAAAGCACTAAAGCATATAAATACTTTACTGAAATATTTACTGTAAAGCGGATGTATACATCCAGAACTAAAAAGTAATCTATTCTTTTATCATACTTTTCTGCTTCAAAGTGAACTGGGAGGAATTTTTTGTAGGTTGAAAACTTCTAACTGAAAATGTATGGTCATAAATAACTGCAAGGTTTCCCCAGGGTAATTATTCCTTATTTTACAGGCTGTATGGGTCGCTTAGAATAACAATCAAGAATCACAACATTATTTTATTTCTACGGTTGCCATATCCATTTGACATGCTGCAGCCAAGATATAGAGTTAACAGCAACCACAAGTCTAGCATACAGTTGCCTTGCTTTTGCCTTGTGGCTGCCCTACGATTTTATGAACTTTTTGGACTCAAAAACTTCCATTGATACCCTAGGGCATTGGTGCAACACATGGTCCACTTCCTTACACACACCAAACACCATCTGTATGGCCTCCCATACCAGTATGCGCCTTGCGTTGTGCCGATATATACATGTATACAGGTAGCATACTTTATGACACCTGAAATCTAAAGTAACCATGAATCATCATGTCAGAGGCTATTTTGACGCAGCAGATTTTTTTGTCACTTATAATTCAAAATACATTATGTGGCTACCTTAACGTATGTGAATGATAGAGGATGTGACTGGGAATTTTGCATTGGCGCTAGAATTGCTATTGTCCATAGACATTTTAGTCCCCACAGCCACCATGGCAAATGTCACTTTGTTCTTAGGAATAGGCTGATCTGACATTAAATTCAAGCTATTGTCCATCATTTCAATAATATAAGGCTTCATTTTGAATTCACCTTATGTATAACTCAATCCAATCATTTCACTAAACATTATATAATTTTTTAAAAAAAGAAATCATAGTGCTTTAATTTAGGAATGTGCTCTTTTGATTCAAAACATTTATAATTATATGGATTAATTGTTTGCCATTTCAGTCTTAAGTATCAGTTTTATTTCGAGTTATGTTTTTATGATAAAACCAAATAGATAACTTTCCAGTCCTGAAAAGAAAAGTTGTGAAGAGTACCAAAATAGCAGCTTTTAGACTGAGAAGGAACCCGTTTAATAAGAAACGAGTAATGAAGCCTCTAGCAGTCATCATTTAACTTTAAGAAAACAGGAAATATGATTCCCTTTTTAGATATAAATAGCATAATTAATTTGTTCCTCTTTTGAAAAGTCTATTTCATTACAACTGTTTTGTGTCTAAGGCTTAACTTTCTACTGAGAACCTAAAAGAGTTGTTTTACCAATTAATATACAATTGTTGATAAATCTGTTAAGTGATAAAGATCTTATTTTGCCAGTAAATATGTATTTAAAATTGAATAGAATGAAAAAATAATATTTCGTATAAGCTCAACCCCTCTGTCTTTAAATTTCAAATTACTATTAATTAAGCACATTAAAGCCTATCTGGCCAACTGAGTATTTACCTTACTTTTAATTCTTAATTGAGTATCGATTAAAATAATTTAGTAATCTAGCAAATATCAGCCTGTCACTTTAATTAAAGTGAGTAACCAGCATATAATGCAGTATCTTAAACACAATTTTAAATGAGCAGTAATATTTACTAGTTTTCAGTAATTACAAAGGCTGCTTAGTTAAGAAATTTTAAATCCTCATAAATAAGTGGCTAACATCAAATTCTAGCAGCAGTAGTATTGGTAGTGTGACAGGAAATAGGTATTATAAACAAAACTTACATTAAATTGATTTAGTCTTCTAGATTTCAATTGAATTATTTTTCACATCAATCTGAAAGTAATCTGGTATTTTTTCATTTTTAATCAAGTAATTATACAAATACACAGCTTACCTATTTCTCTAATCAGAGGTACGAAAACTAGAAGGTGCACAGTTCTTCATAGTTCTATTTAAGATGACATTATAAATGATTTCAATAAATTGTTATGACTGACACTTTTTCTGATGTCAATAACCCAGAAAAATAGCACATTTAGTAAATATCAATTCCTGGGCAAATAAATATGACTGATTATTTAAAAAATCTTTTGAAATCTGTATCTCAGATAAGAATTCTTGCTCAGAATGAATATCAATGGGATGTAAAACTGAAACAAACAAACAAACAAACCAATATACTGCCATATTTACATGCACTTAAAGTGTCACTGCCATTGCCTAATCATGTTCTTTTTTCATAATTATGTCTTACAAATCCTATTTTAAACAAGAGCAACGCATGTAGATGCGAACGCTTGTCTCTTTTTTACAGTATTTTTTAAAACAAGAGCGCTGCTGTGGTGTGGCAATAAACGCACAAAGGAAATTTCATATGAGGGTATCATAGTACAAAGTAATGTTTTTACTATAATGAAGCAGTTCTGCTGTTGTTGCAATTGTCATAGAATATGATCTTTTGTAAGTTAATGTCATTTTAAAAACGTATAAGTATAAAAAGGAAAATAATTTTGGTCAAAATTGACCTATGAGTTATGGCCCTTGATGAGAATAAAGCCATTGTGATAGTGAACATGTATGTGAAAAGTGAGTGAAGTGATTGAGTTTGATGAAGAAGATTAAATTGTTTAGTAGTTATAACAAAGGTTTAAGTTTTTCACTGTATTTTACATTTGATACATATGCTGTCAGCAATGATGACAACACCAAATTAATGACAGTATCTTGACTTTTTTTTTCTCTTTGAAAAGCACCCGGATAATAAAATACAAAGTGAGAGAGTTGTGTTATTTTAACATAAAGAAAATGTTACCATCTGTTGGTAAGTCAAGTTATGATTAATAGAAAAAAAAACTGTAGCTATCTTGAGTTACAACAGTTTTCCAGCAATATCAGTATACAAATTTTTATTGTTTTGAACGGAAAACTGTCGTAAGTCAACAATTCTTCAATAATTTCTTAAGTAAGTTATTAGTAAGTTTTTTCATTATATAATTTCTGATATTGTAGAATATAGATATTCTATGCTATTTGTAAAACAATAAGTGTGGGAAAATAATTGTGTGACAAATTATTTAGTTTTTTGCTCCTCCTGTAAAATTTTATAAATGTGACTTACGACAGTTTTCCGTTCAACCCTCGAAATGTGTGTGGCCTCAGAGTAAAAAAATGACACACTCCTGGGATTGTGAGCTTATCACACGCTTATAGATTTATCGAGGTAGAATCACACATCGTTTACATTAAGAAAGCCGGGTCTTTTCTGACATATTTTGTTTGGTAAAAGAATTTTTTATGGAAAAAAAAATATTTTTTTTTAAAAGAAATTAAAATAGCATAACATGTTTCACCTGACATTTTTAGATTTGGTCAGTATGGAGCATGTTATTACTTCCAGTTTTATCGAGCACTTTAAAAAGCGTAAAATCACGTAGCTTTGCATTTTAGCTCACCAGAGCATAACATACTCAAGGTGAACTATTGGGATAACCATCTGTCGTCGTCTGCCATCAACAATTTGCTTTAAAAAGACATCTATGATGGTACTCTTGTGGGGTTACGATGGCCCCCTTGTTTAAAAATAAATAGTACAAACAATTCGAGTAAATTTATTTAAAACGTATTATTCTTTTTTGTCCATGATGAACAAATGAGTTGGTCATTTAATTTACAATTATGCTATGGACTTATGAATGAACAATGTATAATCCAGTACCAGTAAAGAAAGGAAACAGTTTCCTTTTCTTCACCTTCATGAATAATTACTTACTTAATTATGGGTCAGCAAATTAGTTAAATGTTGAAGTTGAATTGTTTTTCCATGTTGAGTTTTAAGTTGTCTTGAAATTACACTCCCAATAAAATCATTTCGGCAAGTAACTTTGGGAGTTTATAAATATATAAAAATAATCCATTTATGTGTACATAAATTAAATGTAAAATTATGTAAATAGGGTTTTCTTTAAAGTAATCATATTTCCTTTACTTGTCATTCTTTAATGTAAAAATATTTAGCAATAACGGTTAAAGAACAACATATAAGCAAACGTCTAGAGCGTGTGATTCATGGTAAAACCCTCTTAGACGAAATCCAAAATGTTAGCAGTTGATTTATTAATTCACCAGCAGAAAGATCGACACTCAAGCAACACTTGCTCAAAACGGCCCAGTACACACCATTTATGTAATGTATGCACCTGATCACCATCTATTGCAATATCTTTTTATACAAAATTGTTAAGCAACATTTAAAAGATAAAGATAAAGTCTGCATCAATGAATACCGGATTTAGCATCTGCCACAAGAATAGTTAATTTACATAATGCCCAGTTTCTTAAACAGCATGCTAATGTTGTCATATAAACACATACCAAATGAAAAATTGCATAGGATAATAAATCCATATTTATACAATTATTCAGTCATATACATATTCGCACGAACATTTTAGATCACCAGAGCACAGCGTGCTCAATGTGAGCTATTTGGATCATCTTTTGTCCGTCGTCTGTCTAGCGGCGTCAACAATTTGCTTTAAAGACATCTCATCTGAAGCCACTAATAGAAACTGAGGTTGCTATACAACCGATCATAGTTAACAAATCCCATTTTCTCTTCTTCCCCTGACTTTCAGATTATGTCATATTTACTAAAAAAATGATTTAAGTCACTTATCACATATGATTGTTCACCCGTGTATGTAGAGGTATAAGGACCACCCCATACCTATTAAAGGCACACGAGATACCAAGCAATCTGACTCTATTTATTTCCATTTTTTATACTGCGCCGATTTGGATTGTTTTCGCTGATTAAATGAGTCACCAATTTCGCTTCGCCAGACTAGAAAACACAGTATAATTGATTTTAAAGGGTAGTTGGGGTAAGATTTGAAATGCTTGAAATGAACACAAATCGGTGTGTAAATACAATATTATATTTGTTTACGATATTTGTAGACTCTTAATGAAAACATCTGTCAAATTGTTGATCCTTGTCATAAAAGTTAAGTTTAAAGACAGATTCTTCAAACACTCATTGATTAACGTCGAAGAATTTCTTTGACAAAGTTTTTACATATCTCTCTAGTGGTGGAACAGAGTACACACCGTTCAATCGGTAAACGTGACATCAGTCGTACTATATACATGTAGCGCGAGACGCACTGGAAATACAATGTCAGGTTTGTCATGTTTTTATATTTTCTTACCAATTTCGGGTAAATCAAGTCTATAATTTCAAAGCCTACCAAAGACGTGTGCTCCTGACAAACTATTGGCCCTGTTAATGTGCTTTATTTATCGTGAATTTGAATGAAACATTCCCAAAAGTTTCGATGGAATTAGCCATTTGGCCACTCCCTCCAAAATTATAGCATTCATGTGAATTGTCATGGGGACAACATAAAAAAAACAATTTTATATGATTATAAGCTTGCTTTCCGCTGCTTCGGCGCGATATTACTAAAAGACAAGAAAATATAGAACGATTCCTATGATAACACTCATTATCCTACCTTACGTATATTTCCATATACACACTTTATAATGTCTTGCCATTATTGCGTGATTCTTGAATAAAGAACAATAATTTTTCACATTCATAATTTAAAGAATTTTTTAAATTTTTTATTAATGTTCAAAAAACCCTTTTTAAATTTTTCATATAAAAATTCCACAAAATGATATTCAAGAGAAATTAACTGGTACATTTCATTTAGCATTATATGTTTTAATTAAAAAACTATACCATACCAAAATCTCAAGATTCCAAAAGGCTTTTTAGGTACCGATAATCTTTTTTTAAACATGATGCTCAGATAGGGAATATCCCGGTCTTCAAAGTCTGTTCTTAAATAAAAATAGATCTCAGGCATGACAATATGATACCATGCAATATACACACAAGACCATGACGTTTGCACTTTAGTTACAAATGATTGTATTTTAAATGCATTTGTCACCGTTTCTAAATACATGCGCACCAGACCATAACGTATATAAGGTGTATATAATGTTATTTTCATATCAATTGTATACATTTTGTACTTGTAATTTTGCTGTTGAAAGGATCGTATCTTAACGTGTACTTTGCGCACTTTATGATATATAAACTGTCTTTACGGCATGGATTATTTTTATCATAGAAAATGACGAATATTTTAGTAGGCAAAGACTCAGTTGATACTTGGTCAGTTGACAATGTGCTCCAGAAAATTGACAAAATAAGAATGTGTAACCATGTAGCTCAAGATTAGATAAATAACCCATAAACATGTGTTTCGTTAAGTGTAAATACTAAAAAGGTCTTAAATAAAATTTTAAATAGAAACAACAAAAACAACAACAACAACAACAAAAAACCTAGACACTTCTTAAATTAAACCCCATTGGGCGTGCTTGGTTCGATGTTCTGCTTTAAAGTAAGGAACGGGCTTGAGTCTTCAGAAAAAAATCGTGTCTCTACCCATGTGTCAATCAACTGTAGACTTCTTGTAGAAAATTCATTTCAACGAAAAAGTTATAACACGTCTTTCTAAGTTGAGATAGTAGAATGCATGTTAATCTTCTCTTTTTTTGGAAAAAATGAGGTAGAAATATACCGTTACATTGTCGTTCAGTTTGGTGTACCTCCTGTAGGATCTATCGTAGACAAACGTCTTACGAATAAGGTCATGGAATATCTTAACCACAAGGTCTGTATTTATTAGCTCACCTGAGCACAACGTGCTCATGGTGAGCTTTTGTGATCGCCTTTTGTCCGGCGTCCGTCGTCCGTCCGTCCGTCCGTGCGTGCGTGCGTGCGTGCGTCTTGCGTCAACTTTTCCTTTAAACAACTTCTCCTCCTAAACCACTGGATGGATTTTGACCAAACTTCACAGGAATCATCCTTATCATAACCTCTATCAAAGTTGTTCAAATTATTTTGATTGGGTGAATAAGTAGGTCACAGGAGCTAAAAATAGATTTTAAAAATGAAAATTTAAAAAATCTTCTTTTCCGAAACCACAAGGCCTAGCCTTTTGATTTTTGGTATGTAGCATGATCTTATGACTCTCTACCAAGATTGTACAAATTATGACCCTGGGGTCAAAATTGGCCCCGCCCCAGGGGTCACTTGATTTCACATAGGCTAATATAGGAAAAACTTGAAAAAATCTTCTTCACCACACCACAGTACTTCCCTCTCCTCCAAGTTTCGTAAGGAGGATTGGATCTTTGATCCACTATTACCGATAAACTTGACACGTTTTGACAAGCCGGAAAAATCAAGTCCAAATGTGAGGTTTCTTTGAGTTAAAATTGTTTTAGTGGCTTGTTTAATAGCCTTGTCCATTTCGTCAGTGAGATGTTGTGGTGACGCATAGATGCCTGCAGGAATGCAAAGGGGTATTGCCCATTTTTTGCCTTCTAATTCACACCCGTTTTTCACTTGTGAAAATGCTGCCGCCAGTTCTGGATCTTTAGTTACGATGTAGAATTTTCCTTCCTCCTCTTCAATGTTTCTGACTTGTGTGGGAACGATCATTTCCACGAGAGCCACTTCCCAATTTTGTTTGTCGACATCAATGGTTTTTGTCAGCTTGGTTCTAAAACAGCATTGTGTGTTGTTTGGGTACAAACTATCACTGATGAGAGTGATGTAGAAAGAGTTCATGATTTCTTAAATTTTAAACTTGGGTTTGGAAGAATGTATCCGATAGAAGTACTCATCAGCAGCAACCAAAGTTCACGATCTGGACTGTTGAGACACAGGTTCACTAATGACACGATGACAATGATAAAGATGATCACAATCTGTGTCAAGAAAGTGATTCTGTTGTTTGGTACCTCACTTTTTCCTGTCTGTATACTGTTGTCTACCTGAACACTGCTGGTATCGGACTGAGACATGCTGTTCACGACGTTTATACTTTATACTAAATGCGATTTTGGAATCCAACTGTTAAACTTTTTAGGATATCCAAGCCACTTGACTTTCACTTCTTGAAAAGTTTTACCGCCTACACGCCTTGTACGCCGATCAAGAACTGATTCCACTTCGTATAGCTCATCATCTTTTATATGTTGAATTTCATCCCTGTAGAAGGATCCGGCGATAGTTTCTCCAGCCAAGTCTTCCAGTTTTACGGTCAATGGATGTGTTCTGTTGATGCGAACCACTTTGAACAATTCCACTGTCCAGTTGGGTAGATAGCCTTTGGCAAATGTTTGCTTGGTTTTATTGATGCGCACTATATCACCCACTTTCAAATCAGTTGATTTCTTTTTTTTCTTTTGATGGTTGCCATACAATGTCTTGGTGACTTCATGCTCATTTTCTCTAGACACAGATGCAGGGGTACGTCCGATGCTTCGATGAAAACGATGATTGTAGCCATGTACCAATAGTTGCAGTACATCCACATAATGACGGGTCTTGTGATGAGTAAAATATTTCCACATTCTTGATTTAAGCGTACGTTGAAAACGTTCAACAATACTCGCTTTAGTTTCTGGGTTTTCAGACGTGAAGAAATGAATGTCATGCTTGTCTAGAAACTTCTGAAAGTCTTTGTTCAAAAATTCTCGGCCTTTGTCTGTTTGCAAAGAGAGTGGTTTTCGGCCTTCTTTTAGAATAGACTGAAAGGCTTGGATGAGCGTCTTTCCAGTTTTGTCAATGATGGGTATTACCCAAGCATATTTTGAAAACACATCAATGACACATAGTAAGTAGCGATATGGTGAATTCTCTTTGTACATACGTTGCATATCTGCGAGATCAGCTTGCCATTGATGATCGATACCTCCTACCACAGTCTGTCGACGTCGAAATTTTCGTCGTATTGTTTTATGCAACGTGTAGGTTCTTTGACTTCTCAACCAGTCTCGTACATCCTCTAAAGTGATAGATTTCAACTGTTTTTTCGCTGCCTTGTAGAGTCCCTGAATTCCTCCAAAACTCGTAGGATTATCAGTATCATAGTACAGGTGACGAAGTAACGTGTCCTTCTTTAGTAGGCGTCCCATGACGAATGGGCTAATATCTCCTCGGGTTCTTCCTTTTTAATAGGTCTTCGTTTCTTTGATGTAGGTGCGTAGGCAAAACTATCATAAAATTCATCCTCCTCCTCTTCTTCTTCATCATCATCTGGTGTTTGTATGAAATTCCATCGACGTTTATTGCCCACAACTTCTTGTGGGATGTTGACCTCTTTCAGTCCTCTAGAAAATTGTTCCCATCCTCGTGGATTTGACCCTTTCCGCTGTCGAAGTACATCATTGACCAGATCAATAATATTTGAACCTTCAACGGGTTTTCCATCATATTCTAACAGGCCATGTTCATCCCAACTTAAGTGAGGATGGTCTTTCAGCATGTTTAACAAAAGAGTAGCCTTTCGCCGCATGGTCGTAGGAACACTGTCTAGAATTTGATCTTTCAAGGTCATCGGTTTTTCCACTTTCTTTTCAGTCACTGTACTTGTTGTTTTCTCAGCCATGTGTGGTCTGAAGGGTTTGAGTGCTTTTTTATGTGACACTTGAAAGCGATGTAATACTTCTCCAAATTGTTGTGCTTTTTCTGACTCAGACAATTGATTGTCGTCAAGAACTTGATTCATTTCTTTCTGTAATGATGAAGTCTGACTCACTTGAGGGGATGG
The DNA here is from genome assembly GCA_021229015.1 of Solen grandis. NCBI lineage: Eukaryota > Metazoa > Mollusca > Bivalvia > Adapedonta > Solenidae > Solen > Solen grandis. Next base: position 34,656,535 of record CM037785.1, read on the forward strand.
GGGTAACCGAGATCGTTGTTCCTTCTTCCATCGATTCATCTCTTCCAACAACCGAACTGGAACATAGGCCATCTTCTTCATATTTTCCGAATGATTTCACCAGCAAGAGGTATAATTGTTTTGGCTAAGAGTGGTGCAAGTGCCAGCAGGGGTAGAAAACCACCTTTCTGATTGAGAATGATTTTCTTTTTTCGAACTGATACTTTCTTGGTCGCTAACTGTCGGAGCTGTTGTCTCTTAGAATGCAATCGACGCTTCTGAGCCTCTGACAGTGGTACGTTGCCTTTTAAAATGTTGTGACAACATTCAGCAATACAATCTACCAATTCTTTTGGTGCTTCTTGAATAATCTTCTTTCGAAATTTGGGTGAGGCTTCTGTCAAAGCAAGCAACATTTTGCCATGTTTGCGAACGAGTGGTTGTTTGCACTTCATGATGACAAATGATGATGAAATGTTTGGTCTCTTTTATTTATACCACTGTTGAAGGGCTTGTAAAGCGATATTGCCAGCACTACTCAGTGGTCCTGAATTTCTCATCGCAGTAACGGCAGTAGGTAATGGGGAATGGAGACTTGGGATTGGTGAAAATCTTGATGATGATGATGATGAGGAACGCCCACTTGAAGAATTGGAAAGGTCAAACAATTGTCGTCGAACTGTAGGGTTTGGTGAAACCGTCATTGATCCTTGTGGTGTAGCCAACCCAGACCTCATCGAACTTCTATTAGAACGGGGAGTAGATGAGGTCAGTGGAGAGAATTGGGCCACAAGTGGTGATGCTTTGGATGATGTCCCTGATGTAACATCACGTCGAATCAGTATGGGGGACACTTTTGGTGTTCCAGTTGATACAGAGCGTTTTCTTCTTACAGTGACAAATCGATCATGAGGCAATGTCTGCTTCTTCCTTGTTTGTTTCCTTACTGGTGACTTGCGTTTGGTTGGCTGTTTTCGTGGTTGTTGTCGTGACCGTTTCCTGGCTGGTGACTTTCGTTTGGGTGGTTGTTTTCTTGCTACTGGACCAAATTTTCTCACAGCTTTGGTCCCGTTCCATCGAAGCAGTGTACGAATGATGGTGCCCCCAAGGAAACCTCCACCACCAGGTTTTAAAATAAGTTGTCGTTTTGTGGCCAGATCCACATGTTGATCAGCTAACTGTCTTAAAATGTCTTTGTTGCGTTCCATAAAATTCATCGTCTGTTTTGCCACGGTTACTTTTTTCTCTAAGATGAGTCGTGCAGCTAAGGTGAACCATTTCACCATCTCTGTTAATCCTGATTCTACCAGCTCTTGTCGTTTCGTTGGGTTCTTTTCCCGACTCAACGATTCTAGAGCTTTGATCACTGTATGTGGTGTGTTTTCCATGGTAGGTGTATCCTTAATGATGATCGGGTGTCATGTTCCTATCATTTTATACTGTAGTGTAGACGATCGGTCCTCGATCTTCACCTGTTACCCACCGATGGAACACATCTGTTCTTAAACGATTCTGGTCGGGTGTTCTTGGATGAAAGTCAATGATAAGATATCCATGAGGTGTAGAGGTTGCATCTTGATACGCCATCACCAAATGGGGTAGTTGTATTTGGTTCGCAAGTGTTTTGATCTGGCCTTTATCTCTTGTGTTTTGAAATAATACCATGTAGTGTGCATTCAAGCTGATGGTACGACTAGCCTTGGATTGTTGGAACATGTTTTGTGTGATGTAAATGACAGTGGCATTTCTATGGTGTCCCTTTCGCGTGAACCATAATTTAATTTTCTCCTCATCTTTTTCTCCTAACATAACATCAAATATGACGAGGTGTGGTAAGGTTGTATCGTCTACTATCTCTTCATCATCCTCAGGGATACCCTGAATGAATTTGATAGCTTCACGTTCTTGTAACTGTGCGTAGGCACTTTGCCATTCTTTGTAACACCAGACGATGCGTTGTGGTACCACATGAAATAAATCGGTTTTGTACTCAATAAGTTTTTTTACAAATTGAGTTTTTCCTGAACCACTTGGCCCTGAGATGAAAATGTTACTAGGATGTTGAAAAAGTAAACTACTTTCCATGATGGTCCAAGAAATAATAACAGCATTGACATGACAACATTTTATTTTATACATCATAGCAAATAAACACTTGAACAAACATCAGTCAAAAATGTAAACTATGACACACATCATGAATCAGTCTTTCTTTATACATCATCCATTCCGGCAATATCATGGTATATCCCATAGCATTTAAAGCCATGCACACTTCGTCAAACAGTTCCTCGGATTGTCTTAACGCCTGTTCTGATTGAATTCCAAGTACACGCACAGCCAACAACACAGCTCTACGCCATGGATTCCGAATTGGAGTTATGTTTTTTTCCTGTAGTGAAGTATTTCCCATGTTTTGACTTCTCATTCGTCTTGCAAGTACTCTGCGTAGTATCTTATTTTGTAGGTGTCCCAGAGGGATTCGTCTCCCAACTCAAACCTTTCTAAGTTGTTGAAATTGGGATCTTGAAAGAACTGTTCACTAGGATTTGGCCTCGTTTGTTTGAATATTGCGCTGCACTGTTTACCAAAAATGTTAAACACTTGTTCACAAGTGATAGGTTCTGGAGTCAGTAAAATGGCACGTATATCCTCTGGTGTGTCGTTCCGGTGGTTAATCGCAAATCTGAGATACATACGCTCATCAAAACGGTTCAGTTTCTCCACTGTATCAATGTTTAGGGTATCAATGTATATGTACCACACGTCAGAGATCAGGTTGCGTAGCAGGTTGTAAATGGCAAAAATCCGTTGAAAGACCACACTTTTATAGCTGATTGGAAGATTACGCCCTCGTACATCACTAAACATAACATAAACTTGGTTTAAACAAGAGGAATCCTTCATCGTCTGGTGAATTATTCTGTTTCCAACGCGCTGTGCCCAAGTAAAAAATAACTCGTTGCAAAATGCAGCAGGTTTCTTATTAGCTTCAACGAGATGTCTGTAGATCATCTGTTGCATTTCTACTGGTAGAGTGTTCATCGTGAATCTCCGTATGTTTCCACCACCGTTCAGGCTATGCACACGACCACAAGCCAACTGGTTATGACGGTTGGTAACCGTACGGCACTGTCTTATATTTGTCCACGACCACGCGTTTTGTATACACTGAGCGGAACGTCTTGGTCTGTGTCTCACTGATCACTTTGCGATTTCTATGTCTCTTGATTCGGGATTCATATTCGATGACTGTCTTGTAATGTTTGCGATCTTGTACACAGTTGACCATAGTCTTAAAATTGACTTTCTGACTAGCATTGTAATCCAAAGTGATGCCTTTTACTTTGCATTTCTGATGTCGATTTCCTTTTTCATCGATATATTCATACCCATAGTTTTTTGGCCCTAATGCCACGAATTTGACAATGCGTCCATGTGGTACTTCATCTGTCCACTTTCCCAACTGGCTCTCTTCGATTGGAATGTTGTACTGGTCAGGGTCATAGATGTACATACAACTGTCTGTGTCAAAATACAATACCCGATCTCCAAGTTTTTCCAACTGGGTGTAAAGTTCAAGTCGAGCATAGGACGTAACGAAGGCAGCTACCACTGGATTTGAAGATGAATGGGGCTGTGTTGCGTCTGTTTCATCCGAGTAATTCACCAACATGAAGTTGTCATGATCGAAAATCTCGGCAAACTGCACAGTGACATGACGGTCGGATAGTAGGTCATACAACCGGTTCACCTTAGTCACATACTCGGTTTTGGTTTGAACATTGTTTTGTGCATTCTTACCCCACAAACAGTTCAACATGGTTTTGGCAAACGCTCTTTTTCCTTTGTTCTTTTTAACGTTGTCGAGCCAGATACCCTCTATCTGAAAGTAATTCTGTTTAAAGCGGGCTTCATCATCTTCTGTTTTTACCCAATTAGGATAACCACTTGCTTCTTGTTTCAATTTCAAGTATTTGTTAATATACTGTTTATACACATCTTTACTCCATGCGTCCCAGTGCCAGATGTGGAAGACGTCTACCAATTGGTATCCTACCTCAAGAGCTTTGGCTATTTCCACATGGGTCCAGGTACCTGTCAACATGCGTTTGTACAGAGTGTGATTGCATTTTTCACACTCTTCCTCAGCACAGGTACGGCACAGTGTAAAGATCATTTTCTTGTTACAGTGAATAGGTAGGACTGGTAGCCACAGGTCTTGTGGTGGCAATACACGACATTTGATGAGTCCCTTGTACATTCCAATGTTGTTTATATCAATCATCTCTTGGCTTAAGATGTCGGGATGTCCCACGGGGTATGTTTTGTACTTGTTCACGAATGGATACAGTGAGCAAATGTCAGCATACTTAATTTCTTCCTTGGTGGTTGTATCCACTTCATGGTATAATTGAACGGCATTGGTTCGTCCACCAAACAAAGCATAGGTTCTTGGAAGGGAAAGAAACGGTTCACAGTATCTCTGTATTCTGGTTCAATCTTGCATTTCTGATCAAAGTCACATTCCCACATTACAACTGTGTTGTAACCTTGTTGAGACAAGTCTTTCAACCGAAAAGTTGTGGCATTGTATAACTGCTCCATAGTTTGAAGTGTGTAACCGTTCACACTGTCTCTCCTTGGGTAACATTTTGGACATCCGTGTGTCCAGCACCCCATGAATTCGTATACGGTGTTCGTCTCTTTGTGGAATCCGTCAACGTAATAGGGTCCAATTTGTACTTCACCTCCATTTAATGCATGGCGAATGTGCTTATTCTCAATGGAAGCAGTTGTTTCTATCCAACGAATCCCTTTGATTGAGTATCGAGTTTTGTTTGGATATCCGGCATCAGAGATTACAGCCAAGGTCTTTGGAGGCATTGAATTTTTACGCCAAGCTTTGTTGCACACTTGAGCTAGAGTGGTCGCTTCCAGGAACGGATCAATTTGGTCACTGACCAACAGTTCTTTCCTAAACTCTGCACAACCTCGTCTCAAGATGTCCACATCTGATTTGCAGTACTTTTGCATTTCTAACTGAAAGTGAAACACAGCCTTTTGTGCCACTTTTGCATTATACCATTTCAGAAACGCTTCTCTCTTGTCAGGTTTCATGCTGTCGGGTCTGTAAAAATGTACGGGGAGATAGTCTCCAATGTAGTCTTGGTATTCATCCGTGTTGGCATAAAATGGAAACCATCCTTTTGCCATCTCAGTCAATCCAAACGTGTCGGGGAAATCGGACAAAGGCATGTTGAGAAAACTCAGTGAGTCGATGAATCTCACTTGATGGGCTTTCATCATTAGAATTTTGCTTCCATTCATGATCAATTTTGGTTTGGTTGTATCATGTGTCAGTAAGTGCCTCAAAATAAACTGTGCATCGTATCCTTGTGAGTTGTGAGCAATCACTGTCGTACCTTTGTGACTGGGTTGAAACAGCCATGCACAAAATTCTGACAAAGTGTTGTTACCACGAAATATTTTTTCTCTAGGCTCATCCACAGCTTCGCATTTCTGACACGGGTTTTTCATGGATTGACACATACAGTCTCCACAAGCACGTTGAGCAACACAAAAGTTTGGTATATGTTCACCCAAATCAAATCGACACTCAAAGTCAAAGAAGATGAAAGGTACAGTCGGTGACTTCATGTTCTCTGGTTCTTTGTACGTGGGGATATAACAATGATGTTCTGCATCCACAACTTTCTTGCAATACTTGCATTTTTTAGTGCCAGGACAGAGATGGTTCTTCTTTGTACCCACAACCATTTGACCACAGGTCTTGCATTGCCATACACTTTCACAGATGTTTTTTTTGTAGATTTTCCTGGTTTCGCTTTGTGCTGATCAAAACATTTCTGACTATGAAATGTTCTACCACAGTGACCACATGGAAAGAATCCTTCTTTTGGGCATAGTGTCAAGGCGTAACACAGACAAATATTCTTACACCAGTGAGCTTCTCTGTTGTTATAACCGTAGTTACAGTGTTCACAGAAGTAGCTGCATCCCAGGAAACCAGTGATTGATGTAATGCAATCATAATGTTTATCATGATGATAAATGTGAATCACTTTGCTTTTGTCTGTCAGAGGTGGGTGATTGAACAACACGTCCATTTTCTCAAATTGTGGCCACACTTTGATCACATAGTCTGGATAAAGGTGGGCTTGAATCTTCTTGTATTCTTCTATACCACAAGGCTGATTTGGACTAATGCCCACACTATCTAACAATGTCTTGGCTTTGAAGAAATTTTGCAGATTGTCTCATCAAATTCCATCGCTTCTTCCAGGCTGTATCGTCCGTTTTATTGAGTTTACATATCCCTACCACAATTGATCGTGCCAAACACATACTGTCGTGAACATTGTCTATCTTTATCATACTTCGTTTGACTTTGGACATGTTCTCAATGCTTAGGTGCGATCCAAACGTTCTTTTTGTTCTTCCACCTCCCTCGGGCATAATGACATGTGTCATTTCTAACTGGAGATTCCCGTCATGAATCTCAAACTTGTGGTTGCTTTGTGATACTTTCTCTATTTCGTTCAACAGCGTATCTCCTGAAATGTGTGTTGCATTCCCGAATGGAATGTGGATACCAAATGCTAGGTCAGGATGATTTATGGAGATACGAATTTGATCGTTGTCATTGACCCGTGCTTCTCTTTCACCATGTCATTGAAAAGTTGATGTGTAAATTCAAACGGTTTTTTATATCTTTCAAATGTAACATCGTACACGTGGCCATTCGTTTTAAACTTTCTTGAAGTTCTCTGTGACCGTGGCTGTATGGAATAATATTCCCGTATATCACTCTTGGTCTTTTTTGCAGGTGGCTCATCATCGCTGCTTTCTTCACTACTCGACATCGTTGTGATTATAAGTAAGTGAGCAAAGCTTTTTTATACATCTAAGCTCCGCCCACCTGATCTCAGACCTATAAAGTGCGGTGTGACCCGTCCACTTCATCACTCTCAAACCTGATTCAGACTGCTCTGTTCAGAATGACCTGCAATACATTTGAGTTCTGGGTGAAAGGACAACTACAAGCTATCAGTGACAAGCTGATCAGACTAGAAACAGAAAGACAAGTGACATGCTACCGCTGTCAGGAAAAGGGGCATTATGCATCGGCATGTACGAAGAAAGCTTCAACACCTCAAACAGTACGGGTGTGTTACCGTTGTCATGAACCGGGACATTTTGTTTCTAATTGCCCAAAACCTACAGTGTGCTACAGTTGTCACGAACTAGGCCACTTTGCATCCGCTTGTCCTAAGAAAGGGATGAATAGTACTGTACCTACAGTAAACGCACAGGTGGACAGTGAAATGCAGAAAATGGACGTAGTTGAGACAGTGCCACAGACGGACAGTGATGTTGAGCTACTAGAGACTGTCTCTGAGTTGGAGAAACCTACCGTAAAACCCAAGAAACGCAAGAGAAGCGTCAACACATGCATCGTGTGTCCTGAGCCTCACCCATCAACAAGCAATACAGAGTGTAACCGACCAGCTAAGAAGCGAAAAATGACATTTGAACATTAGACTTGAAAAAAACAAAGTTGTGTTATGTTCATTATTTGCTGTATGACGCACGTTTAATTCATTGTTACTGTATGACACATGTTTGTTGTTAAACACAATAAAAAAAAATCATATGACAATTGTATTAGTTATCCTTTCTACATCATTGTAATGGTCCTGAAAAGGACCGTTATTTATTGAGAAGTGTCTAGCACTCACTCAAATACAAATACCGCCAGTAATGCCTGCTGGCTTCTGGATATGCCAGGTAAAACCCTGACAAATCCGGGTACAATGGCAAAGGGGGTAAACTCGGGTACAAGTTGACACCCTCTTCCTTTATACCCTCTTCCTTGACTTCTACTTTCTTCTCCTTTCGTAACGCCTTCCTTGCACGTCGGAATAACTTACGAAGGAAATTCATGGTGAAGAATGAATACATACACAGCATTACACAATTTATAGTCAAGAAAAAGTAGGTTAGTAGGTCAATCCACCCCAAAATGTCAAGGCCGAAGACAATGCTATCTAACTCAGGTCAAGGTCGAACTTGATTTATTGGATGAAAAAATAACGTTCTCTGATTGGTGTGCGCCAACACAAGAAAGTAGGTCAATCCGGTACTATAAAACAGTGCACATACTCTATACTTTATTATTCATGATTGAAACATGGGACCGTACACACGTAGGTCCACCCCAGACTTGCTAAAATTGTTCCTCGACAATCCCAGCTATGAGGAACAAGAGAGCGACCCAGACAGCTATCACGATCAAGTTGATGTGTATGATCTATATCTCACTCTTATAAAAAGGGGAGATCTCCCTAATTACCTGTCAGTTACCTTTGAAGATGTACCATCTACCCTACTACAGGGATCGGGAGACAGCCTGAACTTCATAGGTGACAAGGATCTAACCCGTTGTCATTTGCATCTCCTTGCAGGATGGATGAAGAGATATGTCATGGGATGGGACTGTCAAACGTGTGGTATGGACCACAATATGTGATGGGACTGTACAACGTGTGGTATGGACCACAATTAACAAGAAACAAAACGGCCATTTTCAGGGCCAACCCAAATGTCTCGAAAGGACATTTTTACAATTGTCAATCCCCCTTTAAGATGTGGTCCTCCTTTAAGAAAATTTTATTACATAAATTTGTTTTCATATATAGTACCATTCGGTACTATAGATTCGGTAAATCTGTTTTCATATATAGTACCATTCGGTACTATAGATTCGGTACCATAAGTACCAAAAAAAAAAATTTATGGTACCAAGGTACCATAAGTACAAAAAATTATGGTACCGTCGGTACCATAGTGCCACCCTATACTACAAGGGGTCACCTGATTTTACATAGGCTAATATAGAAAAAAAAATCTTCTTCTCTGAAACCACAAGGCCAAGCCTTTTGATTTTTAATATGTAGCATGATCTTATGACTCTCTACCAAGATTGTTCAAATTATGACCCTGGGGTCAAAATTGGCCCCGCCCCAGGGGTCACTTGATTTAACATAGGCTAATAGGAAAAAAACTTGAGAAATATCTTCTCAGACACCACAAAGCATAGAGTTTAGATATTTGGTGTGTAGCATTGTCTAGTCGATTCTTACCAAGTTTGTTCAAATCATGACGCTGGGGTCAAAATTGGCCCCACTCCAGGGATCACTTGATTTTACATAGCCTAATGATACCAGGTGAGCGATCCAGGGCCATCATGGCTCTCTTGTTTATCAAATGCCAGATGGTTACTTTTGCGTTAGTGTTTGTAATGTTGTTTTTTGATTGCTTTTTTTGGTCTACGATAAATAAAACCTTTCTGTGGTTTGAGCAAAGTAAGATTTGATGCAGTATAACGGATTTAGAATTATACAACACGGAACTATTTTTTCTTGGTTGAACAATAGTCAAAAAACTAATATCACAATCAGATTTGGGATAATTCATTCTAAACGGGGAGTCAAAATAGATTTTGTCTAGTGGATATGCTTGGGTTATCATCTTCACTACCTACCACTTTTTATTAACATGACATGATCTTTAAAGGAAAGAAGTTGCTTATGTCAAAATTTCGTTAAACCAATGCAAACCGTTATCGTCCTTATAATCATGTTTATTATATACCAGAAAAAAATACACGTGGTTGCAATTTACCCATGAAAAAAACGTCGAAAAAAAAACAACAGCATATAAAATTATGTTTAAGGTCCTTTTAAAGGCCCAACGTAAGTTTGCATTATATCCACTATCATACGGTTAGTTAGACGGCAGTAAGGAAGCAAACTCCACGTCCAGAACGACAAAAAATATAACGTCTATTTAATAAGTCGTTATGCACATCTAATGATCACACGGTCAACCAACGAAATAAGGGGATTAACAAGGAATACATTAGTCGACCATGAAATTAAAGATCCGAGTGACCCTGTCGGGAGGACTCAAACACAAAGCGATGTGCGGCTAGCGATATTGTCAGTTTTGTTTGTAGTAGACAAACGCCGGTCATATTCATTACTGAGTTTTGTTAATTTTCAATTCAACCTTTTTAATTTAGGTATTTAAAGCTTATATGAAATTTCATACTGCGTTTTCATTGACCCCATTATATTACATCTTACAAGGTGTATCTTTTTATAGAATGGGTGCAGCTTTATGACATTACCTAGATTCTGTAATGGCGAACTTTAAAGCAGCTCGTTTACAGATGATCACAAAAACTGAAAGAAAAAAAGTTTGTTCTACTTTCCCTCGTTAATGTTGTTCTGACAAATAAACTCAGCAAGTGTATGTTACATTGCACGGGAAAAACGTTACTGTCATTAACGCCCATTCTGGGGAAATCTGTTCAATATAGAATACGCTTTCCCGAAGCAATTGCTTGTTGTACCACGAAACACGTTCCGCAACATAGCGTCGTAGCGCATGTGCGAAGAGTGAATGTGGTCAATCATGTGACGGTACACAAAAATAGAAATTATAAATACAGGTTTTATAATTCTAAATATATGTTCAGTTACGCTATTGCGTGTTCATGTAATCAGTTTTATCTGAACATATACGGCTGGTGTGACGCGGATTACACAGCATAAAAACATGGTATAAAATACATCTTTGCATGTTTCACACATGAGTAACTGCTGTATTGAATAGATTAGATAAAACTGAATATTAAATGATCTTCCTTCGCAAAATACTTGTTTCATGGATATTTCTTTGCAGATAGACAGTTACACGACTGGATATGGTAGGTTTTAATTTCTATTTAACTTTTCTATTATTATGCCGACTCTGCTTTAGTTTAAACATATTTTATTTGTAAATGACATGTTACAAAATAAGTGATATTGCAAGTTACAAAGATACACAAAAAGGATTTGAACTGAAAGCTGAAAGCTTATTGTAGTTCTTATCCTGGAATATGAATTTAACAGAAATATTGGAGATATTACAAATAACTGAACATGGTACATTAATAGGGTGGTATCAAGAATGATAAGTAATTATTAATTAAGATTCTTCTTTACACAAGTTTACAAACAAGAAAGGGGGGGGGGCTTTTCCATTGCTTATTATTATAAATACGTTGACATGTGCGTTGATACATCTCTTTCCGCAATACAAAAATAGTTTCAATTTCAATTGGAAACTAACAACTATGTTCTTCTTAAAGTTAAGGACCAGTGTTGAGTCATGTCATGCCATTGTCGTAAGTACACTTTAGATAACATTAAATTTGAATAAAGTTTCAATGAAATACGTGGACTTATTACGTAGCATGGAAACCATTTGGAGTATCAGCCTTAATGTTTGATATGTCGTTTTGGAACATATTATCAAATAACTCTAAAATTCTCGAGCATATATCTTTATACAAATTAAGAATATATGTTTTACAATAACACATCGACGCGCTTCTGGTGCAGTCAATTAATACGATGTCAACGTCAACTATTCTAGTCAAAATCAGAAACGTCATGTATATCATTTAGATGCCCTCGCGTTATTTACTGTATCTTAAAATAATCAGCACTAGCTTCCATACATCGATTGTAACGGTTAACCAAGTGCTCGAACATGTCAGCGAACCTAGTTCCGAAAGGCTCGAAAGAATCTGTTGTGTACTGTTGAGCAATTTAGCCACTGACTCGAACCGTTTACCCTGCAGCTTGCTTATCAACTTTCAGTCGAAATTATATTGTTATGTTAGTATTTATTACTATGATTACTATTCTTTCTATTATTATAATTATTGCAGATGTTTATTTGTCATGATTAATAATAAATTTTAAAACTCGTATGGTTGAGATAAACTACCCGGAAATATAACAATGTTCATAGAAGCAAGTTTCGTTGAATTCGGAAGATGGGGTACTATCCCTAGCTCCATCAGCTACAGCTCGAGGTGCATGTCGGGGGCTGTATGCGCAGGGGCGTTGTCCTCGTGAAGCAAAAAGTGACTAATTGGAAGTCCGGGCCTCCAACGCGTCCAACGCGCAGACAAGATCACTTCTGTCCTTGTTGATGCACCTTAGCCTTGATTATCATCCTCCGTCTTCCCCCTGTGTCTCCTTGCTGATCTTCTCGCCCTCGGTGAATATACTGTGCCAGTTAAGAAGAAATATCGTAAAATTGTTTTCCTTGGGTTGGCTTGCCTCATTTTTACAAGTGTCTGACTTGGTGTCATGCCGAGCTTATGGCAGAACATGATAATGACGCGATTTTCAATTTTTGCCGTGTCCGTCTTTTTCGTACGTTTTAACCACACCGCCTTATTGTAAACGTATGGTTTTGCCTTACATTTACGAAAAAGAGGCCAGAAAAGAAAACAAATAACTTATTTTGCGCAATTAAACAAACTGATGTCGTTTCGCGGATTTTTATCACCGAATTTAAGTTTTATATTGAATTGAAAATGAATTTTGGTTTATATACGTTTTTCGTAACACCATAAAAACGCTTTTATTACTGTATCGCATTTTAGCTTGAAAGTCGTTCTGAGAATACATCAAAATCAATAAGAATAAAGGATCATTATGATTGACGTTAACGTAAAAAGATATTTAGAAAGTCTACGTACTTTTGAATAACCCCTCGTACATAGAGAGTAGTCACTTGTTTTAGGGCAATAAAACCAGTGAGGATAAGTAGATATCGAAGGATGAATGCAAGACTACTGTAACCTTTTCAACTATATGCAGTTTTATTAAGTTTGCTCCAAGTCCTCGAAATGCAATGATTACCAAGTCTCTGCAAATAAAGTTTCTAAAGCACTATTTTCACCAAGTTATGTATGTATGTTGTTTCTGCCAACCTCAGGAATTTACACGCCAGATACATGCTTGTAAATAACACCATACTTTGTTCATGCAGTTTATAAACTTCTTCCTATTCAACTATGTGTCTAACAGTGTTAAAAACTCAACCTTCGGCATAACAACTGTCTTTTTAAGAAAATGGCGTCACAAAATGAACAAACGTTAAAAGATTTCGAACAAGAAGATAGGAAAGAAGGAGCACAGAGAGATTTGTTGATGGAGTCCCAATCCTTAATCTACGGTGTAAAGGACATACCACCCCCTGTGCTCTTAATATTGTTTGCAATACAGGTATGAATCTATACATATTTTCTGGGATGATAGGTATTATATTTTCCTAAATTAGCTTATGGTTCTCATCAGGAGATTTCTTTTATGATCTCATGTTACGTGTTTTTCTAGTACCGTGGATATTTAAAGCAGCTATTCATGGATGGTCATTATCTATTATTGATTTGATACAATTTGTATTATATTATCTATATCTGTATTAACTCTGTCAAATACCCATCTACAGACGCATGGTCGCCCAATGCAACATTTCGTTATTGTTAAAAAAATGTTTTTTTTAATCACAGGCAATAGCGTTTTGAACGGTATAAAACCTTAACATTTATATACACTAAAGTAAGGGGTACATATCCTTCTCAGTGTGTTCTATTACCTTTCCGTTTAATCGTTGTAAATCATAACACGTCTATCACTGTATATATAGTAATTTATTCAATCATGTCAACGAGATACCCGTATGAAGTATGAAACATCCGTTCAGGTTTCGTTAAATATAAAATGTTTACAGCGTGTTAATAATAATTATCCCAGGTATTGATTTTCTTAAAAATCATAGAATTTCAGAATCTTGTTTATTGCTATACCAAGATAAACATAATATATATTCATGTTCATTAAAGACAATAAGTCATGTAATCTATAAATACATAACTTATCTTAATGTACTTGATGTCAGTTGTTGGCCTAGTACCAAAGAACACGAAACACACAACTAGTCACTTGGAACGGCGTGATCAGATATATCAACTAATCGAATCAATCCTTTCGAGCATTTCGTCATTCTTCTACAAAATAATGAGCACAAACGCTTAAAATGCGAATTAACCACCGTTTAAAGTTCTTTAATGAAGACTGCCAATAACTTAAACTTATTACACCAATAATTCAGAGTAAATTGAGGAAAAAACTACTAAAACATAAAAAATATATAAACCTTCAACAAAGCCTTGAGATCGCAATCTTTCCAACTACGAACATTTCAAGGTTTATCATATTTTGTGTAAAGCTATCATCTACAGACTAACATGGTTACGTTAAGTTAAATACTTTCTATAAACATATAAACACATAACCAGCAATATTGTCCCAGACACTCTGGAGTTATTGAATGATTGAAAAATGGCCAAATTAACAGTGACCGCGCTCTTACTCTAACACACATGAATCAACTTCTCCAAACTTTTTCACAATTTGAATGGGCACAAAATTTTAACTAGGTTTGGTAACCAGCCAAATCAATATTGAACACTCTAGAGTTATGGCCCTTTAATGAATAATAAATTGCAAAATTAACAGTGTCTGCTCTCTAACACTGACAAACGTGAACTGAACTTTGTCATAATGTGTATTGGCACAATATCTCAATTGTGCTTGAAAACCAGTCAGAATATTCCACTTTAGAGTTATGACACTTGAATTGATAAAATTGCAGGACGGGCGTATTTTGCAATAACCATTTCTATTCAAATGGCTTGTGGAATCTGGCAATGTCTTGATACGACTTGTTATGGCTCGCCAGGTAGCAGTTTGTTGATCTTTGCTAGGTTGTACCATAAGATATCTTCTATCAGCGGGCTAAAATATCGTTTTTCCAAACCGGTGCATTGCTTTTAATAATGATTGTAATAACAAGATGTTCAGATTAATTAAGAAGTTACTTAATTACTGTCATTTATAATTGCGAAGCTCACAAATGCGACAAAAACACAATAGTCACAAGCACTTGCGAAAATTGAGCAATGATTCGAATTATCATTACTTAATTCTTACAGTTACTTGTTTTATTATTTTAACCTATTTTAGCTAATGTCGAGAAATTCGGTTATTCACGAAATATAAAGTTGGTTACAACTTCTGAATTTGCCATTCATAAATTGTGCCCCTGTGCGAGGAGTATATTTATAAAACGGAAAAATAAATTGACTATACATTTTAATTAACGTGATAAGCACATACTTTTAAATATGTGTACGTATATTATGTGAAAAGAGAGTGGAAGCAGTGTCATACATTTACCTTAATATCGTTTACGTCCACGTCCAGTATAACGCCTGGGAACGGAAGTCCGTCATAGACGACAACAACATAACATCCGACCAGACTCTTGTAAACAATCGTCACTTTCTTCATCTAACCTGATTACATTACCTACAAAATATAAGCCACAATAGACACGTAAAACCAGTGAATATTTATAACAGACTAATTCATAATGATTGACATTTGACAACAGTTTAATATATACAATTATTGGCTGTTACGGCCACTTTACTGTACAGTAAAGTTTACCTGTATTCATTATGTTTTACCTGTATATAAGTTATCTTTGCTGTACAGTATACATACCTGTTTGTTCTGTCAGGCATGTAGTGAGTGACCACTGGGTTTATATTTATATATATATATTGGAACACGGTGTAGCTCGCCAGTGTAAGGTTAGCCAGAGAGTGTTGAAACGATGGAAAGCGCTCAGTAAATTATTTGTTATAGAACAAACAGTCTTTTGGGTAAGTAGATATATTTTATACTATTTTATATTTGATTCATTCTTTTGAACAATGCTTTCTCTTTGACAGAAATAAGTTTATTGTAATTTCTGTAGGTCGTAGGTTTCATGCCACGTGTTTTAGTCTTTTATGTGTCTAGTCATTTACCGTGTTTCATTTACAATAGCATTTCATTATTCATAATGGATAAAGCCCTTCTTATATTAAACTGAATATTAATATATAAAATGTACCACTAATTCTCATCAATTTTCTGTTAATAATGTAGGGTAATGTGTTATAAGGAAAAAGTATTACTGAAGATAGAAGCGGAGAATGGCATTAAATTAAACAAATTCGATATAATGTTATGATGAACATAAAATACTGTATAGGAAAATATACAAAATATATCATTGTTAAATACAATAAAATGTTTAATTATTAGCTATGCATTTGAAATTTATTGATGAGGACACTGTGTGTGAAAAGGGGGTGAAATAATGCCAATGAGTATATACATGCATTTATTGTGTATATTATGTAATATAACTTACAGTAAAATGTAAATGATATGAAATATACATTAGGAATGTTATGCAGTAAAATGCTAGAGTATTGAAATGTGTAGGAGTGTGAGTAAAATTAATGTGTTGACTACGAGTTTATTCATTTTAGGTTTTCTTTTTGGTACTGGATGAAATTGACGTTGCCGTTGTCATTAACCGTGAAATATTGGCGTTGACGTTGTCATTAACTTCAATAAATGGAGTAACTTGTGTGTGAATTCTATTTGGGGGACCCGCTTAGCCGTCCTGCAACATTGGCGCTTATCCAAGATGCCCTTCTCAAATACTTAAATTATAACCTCATCTACCAGAAAAAGCTGTACCTTGAATGTGCTGGAATTTGCTTAAGCATTTGATCATATTATGTCACAATATCTAGACATTTTGATCGACAGCACGTATTACCGCTGCTCCGATTCCATTCCCACGTGTCGCCTCTTAAAATATCTAGGTTGAATTTTCAAACCCTAAATGACTTATTTTTGTAGGCCAAAGATAAAAATTTTTGTTTGTTGCGGTAGTAGGTAGATAAGCTGTCGCCAACGGAGTGATTACATTTCAGTTTCTTTCCAGTTGTAACCGACTTTAAAGTTGGATGCAAGTGCACCCATATCGCTTCTTGATCGTGACGAAGGCGGTCGGCCATTGTGAAGAGGGGAATTATGTCATAGTCGTTGACTCACTGTATGAAGAGACAGCAAGTTTCTAGATCCGCTATAAAGCATGGCTTAAATTTCGGTCGAATACTTACACGAGTAACATGCGCGACAATTTCTAAGCGTGTAAGATTTTTTTTCAGATTCTGTTTCGAAGCGTTTTGTATTGTGCCTGAAGCCCGTTTCATTTCTGTGTTTTATTTCATCATAAGATTCTGCCTAGTTCTTTGTTATTTTTGTATGATGTTTTTTGTCACTTCTTCGTTACTTTGGTTTCCGCCTTTTTACCCTCTCTTTGTCTCTCTCTCTCTTTCTCACTCTTTGTTTTGCATGTTGTTTGTCTTGACAAAACATTTTCAATTTTCATGGTCAATGGTATTTCTTCATCTTTGCAAATATCACACTCCGTATACATATGCTTTTTTGTCTTCACATACAATTGTCTTCAACAAGGAATCAATATCATAATGTCAGCCATATTCAACTTGAAGCTCAGTTTGCCATGCATCTTGCACAAGAACATGTCTTGAAGTCCTTTTCTGTTGCTCTAATCACCCAGAAGAGTCGTGATTTGCAATAAACTGTTAGTGATATCGTGTTTTTTTTTTTTTGACAAAATGTAAGTCAACTTTGATAAATCTTATTGGTTATTTATACCTTTTCTCGTGGTAGTTGCATGTTTTTGTCTGTCGTCAATAGCAATATATCTTCTCTTTCATAGAATTCGGTAATCCTAGATTTCATTCGATGTTTACATTTGGTTTTCACAATAGCTTAGAGTCGAGATGACGTCTAGATATCGCTAAGCCGTACTGTTTCAATGTTCGTTTTCCTGTTACTATTATTTAATTTCTTTTCTCTCTTATACAGGCAAATGACATGTTTTAGAGTTACTTCACATACTTTGGAAATTGAATTCGGTAGATTTAATGGTAATATGAGACATGAACGTAAATGTAGAGTTTGTAATAGTAACACGACTGAATCGGAATATCATTTCTCTTCTAATTTTGTGCTATTGCTTAATAAACATATCATCAAATTAAACATATTTATATTTTCAGGTTTTGCCTAACATGTGGTATAATATGCTTACATGTTCACTATGTAACCTTCATTTATTTATTTTGTCCTTTTTATAACTTGCATGCATGGAAATGTATGTTTATGTCTTGGTCATGTGTAAATGTATTGTTTTGTAAATGGCCAAAGGCATTGTATTATGCTGATTTGCCAATAAACTGAACTGAACTGTTATCGCAGCGCTCCGCTTCGCGGCGCTTGAGATAAATTCCATAAAAATTAAATATAAACGATAACTTATACATATATTTTCCATCTCAAGACTTCACAAATGAGTTAATGCAATATATTTTTCAAATTTTTGAACGAAATGCAAATTTTTCATTGGACGATTAAGTAAGAAAGGTATGGGTTTGATGTCATTTGCACGTCAAAAGCTGGAAATGACATTTAAAAAAGTTTGTTATTAGCTATAGCGTCCACATTACTCAAACTATCTCATTTAAATTTTCCGAACCTGAAGAGGTGCATCGTCGTCGGAGTCGTAGTTTCATGGTACACCCAGATTATGTAACCTTGTGAAGTTGCGATGTTTGTTTTGTTGATATTTTAGTCAACGACTGCTGTAAATCGAAGATCGCTTGACTATTTTCCTACGGTTTGATGTCATAAAGTGAAACTATCGAGGTTTCGACGGTAGTGTTGTACATGTTACTGATTTTTTTTCTGTCTGAGTGAGTAGGAAGTCCAATAGCATGGTCATAAATAAGTAACGTAACATTTAATCAAACAAGGGAGCTTTACAGTACTACTTTTTACGACTTCGGCACGTCGCGGCCTGAAGTCGAACCCACGATCATCTGATTCCGAGGCGGTCATTCTTACCACATGGCCAACAGGACTCGTCTTTAAGAGATCAATAATAGTCATTCATTTATCGTTTAAATCTGATAAGTTGACAAAACAAAGCGGCAATTGTTTATCTTGTCTGAAGTCTAAAACTGTTCTAATAACAAACTTGAAAACTTGTTTTTCTTTTTTGTCAAGTATCAAGCTAGGTATATTATAAAACTCTTTATTTATGAAAATAAAATAACGGGCCACTCATATGAACTCTGCAAATCATTTTAATAAATGCTCTATATTTTCCTAGTGCGCTATCAGGAAGTGTTATGGCTTGCATAACAGATTTTCGTTTTACTTTATATGGAAAAGAAGTATCCAAAACAGTATCGTAATAGAGCGATATCCCGCTGATAATCATTCAGCGCATTTTAGACTTAGTGTGAGAGGAAAATCGCAAAGAGACCAGTTCTGCAGCTCGTAAACTATGTTTGTTTATTCCCAACAGATCCATATTACATTGTTGCAATGAAATGTTGGCTTCATATTTCCAAAATAACTTGGTTCAAGGGTTTTGCTATACCTTAATTTACACTTGAATTGGATAAATAATCACTGAGCTATGTCCCTTATGTATTTTTGACGCACTCTTGTCCGCACTTCATGTGCAAAACCACCGGCTTGAGTTGGATGAAATTTTACACATTGACATGGTCAAATATACAAAAATAATCGTAATGTTAATAATATAAATGTAATGAAGTAACTTTTGGACCGAAAACATGTGTTCCAGCCGAGGCATTGCATTTACATACGTCTTTAAAATGATGCACATATCACTTCATGTTAATTACGATTAAGTATATTTTGCCAATCAATGAAAATTATTTCAATTAGCAGTCATTTTCGTTTAAAAAGTATTCTATCTAAGGTTATTCTTTGTCAAACTTACTCTCCTGGTTGGAAGCCGAAGAATATTTCTTGTTGCTGGCTTCCTTTCATCATTTTCGGAAGCGTTGGAAAGTTTGAGTTTTTCTTTCAACAGTGCTAGAACCAGTTATCAGGTGATGCTCGGTATTTTAATCACGGCTGGGTTTTCTGTTACGAATTTTGCAAACATTGACTCGTATCGAAACATCACAATCCTCGGACTGTCCATATGGTGGTCTAGTTTTCTGGG
>CM037785.1:34676530-34724833 GCA_021229015.1 Solen grandis
TTACTTGCCGAAATGATTTTATTGGGGAGTGTTATTTCAAGACAACTTAAAACTCAACATGGAAAAACAATTCAACTACAACATTTAACTAATTTGCTGACCCATAATTGAGCAAGTAATTATTCATGAAGGTGAAGAAAAGGAAACTGTTTCCTTTCCTTACTGGTACTGGATTATACATTGTTCATTCATAAGTCCATAGCATAATTGTAAATTAAATGACCAACTCATTTGTTCATCGTGGACAAAAAAAGAATAATACGTTTTAAATTAATTTACTCGAATTATTTTTAAACAAGGCGGCCATCGTCACCCCACAAGAGTACAATCACAGATGTCTTTTTAAAGCAAATTGTTGATGGCAGACGACGACAGATGGTTGATCCCAATAGTTCACCTTGAGAACGTTATGCTCTGGTGAGCTAAAATGCAAAGCTACGTGACTTTACGCTTTTTAAAGTGCTCGATAAAACTTGAAGTAATATCATACTCCATACTGACCAAATCCAAAAATGTCAGGTGAAACATGTTATTTTTTTTTTATTATTTTTTTTTTTTGTTGTTGTTTCTCAAAGAAGATTATTTTACCAAACAAAATATGTCAGAAAAGACCTGGCTTTCTTAATGTAAAAGATGTGTGATTCTACCTCGATAAATCTCAAAGCGTGTGATCCCTGATCTCGGTATACGTGACTTGAGATGATACATGGACACAAGTATGCATGTGTAAGCTCACAATCCCAGGAGTGTGTCATTTTTTTACTCTGAGGCAACACACATTTCGAGGGTTGAACGGAAAACTGTCGTAAGTTACATTTATAAAATTTTACAGGAGGAGCAATAAACTAAATAATTTGTCACACAATTATTTTCCCACACTTATTGTTTTACAAATAGCATAGAATATCTTTATTCTACAATATCAGAAATTATATAATGAAAAAACAGGTTACTTAAGAAATTATTGAAGAATTGTTGACTTACGACAGTTTTCCGTTCAAAAAAATAAAAATTTGTATACTGATATTGCTGGAAAACTGTTGTAACTACTGATAGCTACAGTTTTTTTTCTATTAATCATAACTTGACTTACCAACAGATGGTAACATTTTCTTTATGTTAAAATAACACAACTCCCTCACTTTCTATTTTATTATCCAGGTGCTTTTCAAAGAGAAAAAAAGTCAAGATATTGTCATTAATTTGGTGTTGTCATCATTGCTGACAGCATATGTATCAAATGTAAATACAGTGAAAAACTTAAACCTTGGTCATACCTACTAAATAATTTAACCTTCTTCATCAAACTCACTCACTGCTCACATACATGTTCACTATCACAATGGCTTTATTCTCATCAAGGGCCATAACTCATAGGTCTATTTTGACCAAAATTATTTTCCTTTTTATACTTATACGTTTTTAAAATGACATTAATTTACAAAAGATCATATTCTGTGACAATTGCAACAACAGCAGAACTGCTTCATTATAATAAAAACATTACTTTGTACTATGATACCCTCATATGAAATTTCCTTTGTGCGTTTATTGCCACACCACAGCAGCGCTCTTGCTTTAAAAAATACAGTTAAAAAAAAGACAAGCGTTCGCATCTACATGCGTTGCTCTTGTTTAAAATAGGATTTGTAAGACAGAATTATGAAAAAAGAACATGATTAGGCAATGGCAATGACACTTTAAGTGCATGTAAATATGGTAGTATATTGGTTTGTTTGTTTGGTTTGGTTTTACATCCCATTGATATTCATTCTGAGAAAGAATTCTTATCTGAGATACAGATTTCAAAAGATTTTTTAAATAATCAGTCATACTTATTTGCCCAGGAATTGATATTTACTAAATGTGCTATTTTTCTGGGTTATTGACATCAGTAAAAGTGTCAGTCATAACAATTGATTGAAATCATTTATGTCACCTTAAATAGAAATATGAAAAACTGTGCACCTTCTAGTTTTCGTACCTCTGATTAGAGTAATAGGTAAGCTGTGTATTTGTATAATTACTTGATTAAAAATGCCAGATTACTTTCAGATTGATGTGAAAAATAATTCAATTGAAATCTAGAAGACTTAATCAATTTAATGTAAGTTTAAAATACCTATTTCCTGTCACAATACCAATACTACTGCTGCTAGAATTTGATGTTAGCCACTTATTTATGAGGATTTAAAATTTCTTAACTAAGCAGCCTTTGTAATTACTGAATAGTAATATTAATTAAATTTATGAAATACTCAGTTGGCCAGATAAGCTTCAATGTGCTTAATTAATAGTAATTTGAAATTTAAAGACAGAGGGGTTGAGCTTATACGAAATATTATTCTTTCATTTTATTTAATTTTAAATACATATTTACTGGCAAAATAAGATCTTTAACACTTAACAGATTTATAAACAATTGTATATTAATTGGTAAAACATCTCTTTTAGGTTTTCAGTAGAAAGTTAAGCCTTAGAGACAAAACAATTGTTAATGAAATAGACTTTTCAAAAGAGGAACAAATTAATTATGCTATTTATATCTAAAGATGGAATCATATTTCCTGTTTTCTTAAAGTTAAATGATGACTGCTAGAGGCTTCATTACTCGTTTCTTATTAAACGGGTTCCTTATCAGCCTAAAAGTGTCTAACTTGTTACTCTTCACAACCTTTCTTTTCAGGGCTGGAAAGTTATCTTTTTGGTTTTATCATAAAAACATAACTTGAAATAAAACTGATACTTAAGACTGAAATGGCAAACAATTAATCCATATAATTATAATTTTGAATCAAAAAAGCACATTCCTAAATTAAAGCACTATGATTTCTTTTTTTATATAATGTTTAGTGAAATGATTGGATTTAGTTATACATAAGGTGAATTCAAAATGAAGCCTTATATTATTGAAATGATGGACAATAGCTTGAATTTAATGTTAGATCAGCCTATTCCTAAGAACAAAGTGACATTTGCCATGGTGGCTGTGGGGACTAAAATTTCTATGGCCAATAGCAATTCTAGCGCCAATGCAAAATCCCAGTCACATCCTCTATCATTCACATACTTTAAGGTTTTAAAAAAAAATCTGCTGCGTCAAAACAGCCTCTGACATGATGATTCATGGTTACTTTAGATTTCAGGTGTCATAAAGTATACTAACTGTATACATATATATATCGGCACAACGCAAGGCGCATACTGGTATGGGAGGCCATACAGATGGTGTTTGGTGTGTGTAAGGAAGTGGACCGTGTGTTGCACCAATGCCCTAGGGTATCCATGGAATTTTTGGAGTCCAAAAAGTTCATAAAATCGTTGGGCAGCCACAAGGCAAAAGCAAGGCAACTGTATGCTAGACTTGTGGTTGCTGTTAACTCTATATCACGGCTGCAGCATGTCAAATGGATATGGCAACCGTAGAAATAAAATAATGTTGTGATTCTTGATTGTTATTCTAAGCGACCCATACAGCCTGTAAAATAAGGAATAATTACCCTGGGGAAACCTTGCAGTTATTTATGACCATACATTTTCAGTTAGAAGTTTTCAACCTACAAAAACAATTCCTCCCAGTTCACTTTGAAGCAGAAAAGTATGATAAAAGAATAGATTACTTTTTAGTTCTGGATGTATACATCCGCTTTACAGTAAATATTTCAGTAAAGTATTTATATTCTTTAGTGCTTTTCAAAGTCATCACTTACTTGATGCTGAGAGTTACAGTGCATGAAGATCTCAAATTAATTCAGATATTGTTTTAGGTAGATTATTTTCAATAAATACTCCAATAACACAACTTGGCCAAGGAATTAAAAAGATAAAAACTAGGGTCAAATTCCATCAACAATTCTTAGCGCTAAGTAATACTTAAAAACTTAGGGCGAATTTCATTAAAATTGTTTCTCTAATAAAAATACCCAAATATTCATTCCGTAACAACAATTTTTTATTAATAAGATAATAATTCATTTCAGCTTAGCCATGTTCTTGAATTGTTCATAAAATAGTAATTGTGGAATGTGTATCTATCTAGTTTAAGAATTTAAGTATTACTTAATACTAAGTATTGTTGCTGGAATTCGAGCCAAAATGGCTTCACATATGATGATTCCCGTCATTTCCAAGCAGTTTCATAATGGTATGGCCGTAAAATGGTGAACTGTTTTCTGCAAAACTATTTTCTTTAATATGAACATTGATACAGCTGTGGGACTACAATATAAGATTGGTGATGAGTGCTTGTTACACAGTTCAGTTTGTTTTCATAAAAATGAAATGTATTGAATTCTCAATATCATCAAATTGAAATAGTTTCAAATATGCTAACTTGTCATGATAAAATCATTTATTTGTTTGTAAAATGAAAAACCTGATCAGAGTTACAACAGTTTTCCATCAAGATTTGCTGCAAGTATATCAGCATAAACAATGGAAAACTGTATGTAACTCAAGTTACAACAGTTCTCCGTTTACAAAAGTAAAAGTATAGAGATACGACACTTTTACAACTAATGCATTAAAGTTACTTAAAATGAGAATTTGATTCCAATATTTTCTATACTTATGTATTAATGATAGTTATTGTCAAAAATGCAAAAAAAGTGATTTTTGATTAAAAAAAAGTGACTTGCGTCAGTTTTCCGTTCAGCCCTCGATTTGTAGTTATTGTTGTTGTATTTGTTAAGGACAACCAACGAAAGTTCCAGCGGGGTCCTCATTTTTACTGAAGAAATAGCATGTAGAAGAGACAGTGGTTGAATACAAGGGAGTCCGGAGCGATACCTTAGCTCATTTTACGAATAGACCCCGGTTAGGTTCGATGCTAGTCCTCCCCCGATCGCAATGCGGACACTCTACCACTGAGCTATTACGCCGGTTATGATATGCATGCATGTAATTTTGTAAGAACTGATATAAAGTTACCACAGTCAGATGCCGAGCTGATTATACCGAGGTACTCAGTTATTTCTTCTTTGATTTACCTGTGTGTGTGTGTGTGTGTGTGTGTGTGTGTGATAAAAATATCATATGCATATAATCCAAAACCGTTAAATGAAAGACTATCCGTGGTTAATAATATATTTTAAGAAAATGTTTGCACATAAAAACAAATAGTACCAATGTAACATAATATACGTACTGGCACCTACACTAGCACCTAGATATAAATGTCACAGCAGGCCCATTGGCGTAGTGGGTCTATATCTAAAATGGATTGCATACACGGTCCATGAGAATTTCCAAAAACGTCAGTTTTTTACCAGTGAAAAGGGAGTACTCTTGACACGATCTTTTTCTAGGGCCATTATTTTTATGGATATCAACTTTTTTCAAGAGTTAACCACAGAAAAATGATAGATAAATTGCCACGTCTGAAAGAGCTGAAGAGAAGACAATTTTCACACTCGCGTCTATACAATAGTACAAAGTTCATTTATGTACCTTTGTCTGCGTAGAGCAACAAAATGTGTCCACGATTTCACAGTGGCGAATCCTCCTTGAGGACCATGATGACGAGTTTCTACAATGTTCATCAAATGAGATAATGTACATAAGAAATGCATGGCCTGTACAAAGCAAATGCCAAAAAAAATTTCATAATCACTAGTCTATTCAGTTTTCAAACTATTTATGTTTGTGAGCCCTAGTGGATATGAGTCTTGTTTTACATGTAAGTGTGCTTATTCCGAACTCTCTTTCGACATCAATGCCTTTCATTATCTTTCTTAAACGTTGGGGATACTGGGAAATAGAAACAACAGGCGAAACGTCTGAAGCACTTGGAAACCAATGGTATCTGGTATACATCATCTGCGTCACTTCCGGTTATGTTGCCTCTTGTGTTCGTCAACATTTTTTTGATCCCCCTCTCTTCGTCTGTTCCTGCAAACAAAATCAAAACACAGTAGTATCATTTTGCCTGAAACCATGTTCATGCATTACATAAAATAAACGCTTCGCACGGTCATATTTTTAGCATATCTAAATGTGGTGTCAACGCGCAGTTTTCAACATGACATCAAATCGAATTGTATACACTAGATGAATGACAGCCGTAAATTTACGTTTTTGGCAGTGTAATTTCATGATCAAATGATCATTTTTTTCAATTGCGTGGCGTTTTTTACACCGTTCAAGCGATTGCAATTAGAGGTATTGGTACAAAAGTATTGTAACTGGTCCATTTACATACTTTTGCACAAAAATATCGAAATCATCAAAACCCACCCATATAAGCAAATAAACAGTGAAGAGCGACACTATCAGAGTGGATTATGTAGCTCGCAATTGAGAACATATACTCTTCGTTTAAATACATAGATAAATGTAGTATGACATATCGTATATCTATACTCCTATGGTGTGCGTAAAACTCACACGTATAAAAGTGAACTTGAGTGTTCAATTTGTGAAAGTTGTTTTGCTTTTGTTGTTACTGTTGTTGTTGTCTTGTTTACCACGATGAAATGGCAGTGGTCATATAGTACGAACTCGTAGCTTAGGAGTAGGATCCCCGATGTGGCGTGGCATTCAAAACCTTCCAAAACCACACGTACTAGTCCAAAACAGGAACCGTCAAGAATATTTTATATTGTTCCCAAAGTCGACATTTACAAATACGATGACACCGAAGTTTAACTATTTAGAAGATATAATTTACAGCAACCGTTCATAAACGCCTGCATATTGATCAGCAAAATGTTAGCAAAGGTAAAATAAAATGAGGGCACAATGCACCATACCGGTGCATACTTCTAAGACATTTTTAATGCATCCAAACATAAGATGACCATGGAAAATGTGTGAACGTGCCATAAACCACAAAACATATGCTACATGTAAAATATTTGAGGTGCAACAAGTATGCAAATTAATTCCCTATATTATGGCATAGTTATGTGTAGGGTATGTATAATAGTGTGTCTGTACTTTAAGGGATAAAAGTGACATATTAATCTACATTTCAGGTTCATATGCAAATACACGCATTCAAACGTCACATTGAATAAAGGATTACTCATTATTCTGTGTCGTTACTACTCGGTCGTCTGCGCTACTTTATTCTGTCGAAAGAAAATTAACCGACGGATCACGATTTCAATGATTCCTGTTCTAGAATAGAACTAAGAGAGGACGCCGCAATTACAGATCATATACATCTACATTTTTTAGATATGACCTGACATCAAATTTTAAAAATCTTACAAAATGCATTTTTTTCTTTCTGAATAGAATGCGCGGTTTCCATGGTAAACTTAAGAAATTTATCAAAAGGCAGCTGTTTTATTAGTTGAAATTAGAAAGAAAATATTAATTCAAGGGCTGTCTTTTTATAAAA
This sequence comes from Solen grandis, assembly GCA_021229015.1. Classification (NCBI taxonomy): domain Eukaryota; kingdom Metazoa; phylum Mollusca; class Bivalvia; order Adapedonta; family Solenidae; genus Solen; species Solen grandis. Next base: position 34,683,876 of record CM037785.1, read on the forward strand.
TAGTTATTCATTTCAATCTTATTAATAATTTGATGAGTGTATTGATTTGATATAATGATCAGCCAAGTCAATACCAAGAGCGCCATGCTCCAGTTAGAAAGTACATGACAGCGGATCCGAAGATTGCAGACTAAAATTCGTGTGGGCAAAATTATTGTGTGGCCTTCCCGGGCGCAAAGTACTGGTGTAACCAAGAAACCTGGTGATAGAGATTAGTAGAAGTTGTAAGACTGAGTTTCCTAATCGACGTAAAAAAGTGTTTAAGCTTTAAAAAATAATGATAATATATGCTGCTGGAGTAAAACAAACATCGTTTGGGAGAAAAATAAATGAAGGTTTTGTTTGATGTCAACCATGTAATAATAATTACAACCGAAAGCGACGAGGCGAAGTCATTCCTGAAAAGTATTTCTTGATGATGCGATATTTCATGACAATTCCTACCTGGAATAAAGTTGTCGAGTATGAATCCAAGAAGACCCCCAACAAGCATTGGCGTCCCAAGAAGTACCTGAATGGTCTGATCAAGTTGATCATGTCCTTCAAAAAAGATGAGTGCTGAGTATTGAATCTATATACGTCTCAAAATTAAGAAGTATTGAAACCCTGTGTGCTTGTGTATATATTTGAGCATATTGATTAATTTATAAACTTTTTTTATAGTTTACATGGTAATAATAAATTTGAAATATAAACAGTATTCATATGTAGCTGTTACAAAGTATAACAAAATAGGTTTGAAACGAAACGACTTTTGAGCGACGGAATTGTGATCTACTGAGGTATGGATCAAGTTTTCGATTATATAAGAAACCTTCTCTTTTCATTAGTTTTCTTTTCCCTAAATTATATCATGCCCGATGGTTCTCTTAAGGCTGTTTTGGGTGTATTTCTACCTGGGTTCTGATCTTTTGCTGGTAAAGCCATACTTTGGACTATTCTATACCAAAGGGAAAATAGAAACAGAAGGAGGTGGAACAGTTTCGCAGTCAGCCCCCGATATGCTGATCAGTTTCTTAACAAAAGATTACGACCTGTATTTTTGGGGAAAATATCTTTATCAATATTTGGGCAAAATTAAACTTTTTTTTAAATTTTCATTGGAAATTTTCCAAATCGGGAAAATTGGCATTGAGAATAAAGCCAAAATCAACCTGTACCTGTAACAAACTGGTTCCCGGGTTTAGCAATATACCGCGGAAGAATCAATCCCATCATTATGGACAGTCCGAGGATTGTGAAGTTTCGAGAAGAGTCCATGTCTGTAAACTTCATCACAGAAAACCCAACCGTGATTAAAATACCGAGCATCACCGTCAGTAATGACCCGATAACTGGTTCTGGTATTGTTGAAAGAAAAGCTCCAAACTTTCCAACGCTTCCGAAAATGATCAGAAGCAAGCCAGCAACAAGAAATATTCTTCGGCTTGCAACCTGGAGAGGAAAATTGACAAGCTCTAGAATACCGTTTTAACGAAACTTAACTGCAAATTGAAATAAATGTTCATTGACGTAACCAACATGAAGTGAAATGTGCGCCATTTTAAGGCGTATGTTATAGCAATGGCTCGAACACACGTTTTCGGACCCAAAATGGACGCCAAATTTACCTCATTACATTTACATATATTACATTTACGATTATTTTTGCATATTTTACCATGTTTGCAAGCATAGAGACTTACCTTGGTTATTGCGAATGATGAAATGTTCTGGCTGTACGACGTTGTACCATGACCAGTTCCAAGCATTCCCGCCACAATACCCCCGACCCCTTCCATGGCCAAACCCCTGTTAATGGCATGTGCGGGTGGTGGTGGCACAAATGACATTCGAGCCGCGGCGTAGTAGTCTCCTAGAGACTCGATCATGGAGGCGAGGCAGGCGGCCAGGAATCCGATATACCCAGCAAAACTTACAGTCGGCATCCCAAACTGAACTGGAAAATATACATGTTGCATAATACACATGTAAATAAATATAGTAACAAAATTAAGCAGGCTGAAAACGATAACCTGTATCTGAAAAGGATTATCACATGATTAACGAACATCATCATTTCTTTTATTTTTAAACATGGTCCTTATTGACGTTCTGTATCTTTTGAACATGTTTTACCGTTTGAACGCCTTTTCACGCCATACTTTCTTAAATAATAAATAGTTTTAACGTGCATATATTTTAATGAAATATTCTCTTTGCACTTGAATATAATTATAATATTAGAAAATGTAATCATTTTATCAAATATTACAAGTATTTGTCTAAGAAGTAGTTACATTTGAATAATATATATAAATTGTCAAAATAATAATAGTGCTTATAGAGTATGTTTGAACGCTGTCAATAAAATTCAATTAAAAGTATACGTTGGCTTATTCATCTTTAAAATATAAGTGTATTAATGCGAAGATCTAACATAATCGACATGTTTTTTTTAATAAAGATAAAATACCTAATAATGGTGTGTGTGTCAAATATGTATATTGCGCACGCGTGAAAATGGTCCTGTTTTATGATTGTTGTTGTTGTTGTTTGTGTGTTTTTTATTGTTTTTTTTGTTGTTGTTGTTTTTGTTCTTGTTTTGGGGGGTGTTTATTGTTGATGTGAAAAAAAGGGATTTTAATGGATTAATAGGATGAAAATGTATTTTAATAAATGGATTAAGGTGATAAGAAGTGCGGTTAATATATGGTATTACCAAGCCGGAGAGGAAAGAGGCACAGAGCCAAATCGTCTCCAAATGATAAACATTTGCACACCTGTTCTCACAAGATAGGCCCAAGTTTAAAATTTGAGTGTCGCTAAACCTTAGTTGATACATAAACAATGATATTAATGAGTTTTGTTATTTTATTAACATTGCATAGCATCAACCTTTAAATCATATAAAAAAAACTGAGTTAATGGTATTTTTCTTAAAAAAAAGACCGAAAATATCAATTTCAAAAAAAATACGCTGTCGCCGTAAAGGGTAATATGATTTAACGCACAAATACTGCATCATATTATCACAAAATGAACATATTTTTTACTAAATGTCCGATGACGTATTGAAATTTGCAATAATAATCAAAATCTTGGTTAAGCCCTTTGTATTTTTTTTTAACCAAAACGAATTATCGCCAAAACCAATGTAATAAACGTTACATAGTTTGTACAGAGAAATATATTCACAAGAAACACGTTATAAGTTGGTTTAACATAAGTAAATACGTATAAAAACATAGCACAAACGATTTTTGGAAAGTTAAGACTGTAATCTACGTTACTGCTATTACCCAATTAATGTAGCATAGAGAGCTCTTATTTGACTATCATCAATTAGATTCGACTGATTTAACACTCAATGTTTTGTTATTTGTAAAAGTTTAATAGGCTGTGAGAAAATTCATGCCCATGATAATCAGGATGTAATTTATGTTATGTAATCAACGTTACCATAGTTTTCCAATTTCGGCAAGAAATTTGATTTCTAAAAAAGTCTTAAATCAGTTTCAACAGTTTCCAGGTTCTGTAATAGTTTCTTCCAAATAAATATAAACACAGTTTTTTTCCCTTTTTTATAAATTTGCTACTTTCCGCCATTGCAAGCGTCTGTAATTTTTGTTAAGAAAAAATCTACAATAAAGTTCAAGTTGTCTTCAGAAAACCAAAACAAGGTAAGATATATGAATATTTTTTCATTATAGTTTTTATTTAAATGAATATATGCACCTTAAATGTCAACATGTTTATGTAATACCGCAATAAGTTCAAACAATTGTCGCGAATATAGGTGACAAGGCCCACTAGATTTATAACATAACATTGTTTTTTGGTCCCTGTTTTAGCTTACCAAAATATTCTGTCGCCATATTTTGATTAAATTAGATCTACAAAGATATTGGCATGTTATCAGTATTATACCAGATTATCCAAGGTTTGATAAAGGTGAAATAAAGCTGATACAAATGTTGTTAACGTAGATAACAAAAATATCGACTTGTGTCATCTCTTACATTATTATGTAGAATTTTTTCTTAAAATTTGACATGTTCCTCTGTTGTGGATCATTACCTAGTGGTTAAGTAAGTTCACACTGTTTGTGTCTAAAAGAAATATTGTAATATAGGCATATTTTAACATTGGTAACGTTGATTAAAAAAATGTAACGTAGATTACTTCTTCTTTGTTTCAATAGGTATGGGTGTTTAGATTGGAAAGTTTGAATGCGTAGACAGAGTACATAAGCGACATTGCAAGTGGATAGTAAAAAGAAGTCATCTAATACATTGGCTTTATATAGTGAACTTGGCAGGTTCCCATTATATATCGAACGTTATATCCGAATTATAAAATATTATATAAAATTGTTTGTAAGTAAATCGAATAACTGCATTTTGAATTTCATATTGCGTAGAGAATTGCGTATTAACCATAATATTAAAAACTGGTCATCGAGAGTTACAACAAGCAGGTTTCAATGACGTTTGGTTCTTTTCCGAATCCGTTAATGTGAAATTATTTATTCCTGTATTGCGATCAAGCTTATGACATATTTATATTACAAACTGGAGAGTGAGTTTAGAAAATCATAGTTCGTAAAGCGTATGCAAATGAAAAACCTACAGGGATATGGCCAGTAAAACCAGGGCGCTCCTTCGATAACTCCTGAAAGAGCGTCTGTACGTGCCATATAGTTCGGATGGGTAGAGTTACCGGGTAATACGTCAAACTCTGTTAGTATGTAGGAAAATATCCAACTTATTCCAGTGGCCAAGATGATCTTAAGAAAGAAAGAAAAGAAATATTTTCAATTCACAACAAAAATGTTATGGTATAAATCGTAACAAAATTTTCTACACGCTTAGCCTTATCTCAAGGATACCCAAAATTTATATTTGTTGTAAGCGATACGTGTATACACTTCGACGAGCCTCACTGCAATAGTTTGTAAACATTCATTTTTTGGTGTAAAAATTCAAACCATACGATCGTATGACAATAAAACTAATTTAAACAAATACATTAGACTCTTGAAATAAAAATGCATGAGAAAAAAAAAAAATTATTTTTTTGATACATACCGAAAATAACTGGAATATTTGCATACGGTATATGTAGCATCCTTTCGTAGTGTTACATGCAGGAAATGGGACTTCATACTTCCCGAGAAGCAAGGAGAATATTATTATCAAGGCTATGTTTCTGAAAAGATAATAAAAAAATTGACGTAACTCAGTACATGTATATTGTATACCTAAAATCATAGCGAACCGTAACTTTCGTCCGTTAAATCGAATAGCTTGTTTGCTGTGCAATACACCGTTTTGTCTAATGTCAGAATAATTTAACTGGATGTTGTATCATGCCATTTATCTTCAGCGTGATACCGTAGTGAGACAGCATTTGACCAAGTCTCCAAATAATGACTGAAACTGAGTCGGTAGGGCATTAAACATTAGCAAAAAAGAACTTTATAGAACATGCAATGTTCCTTGAACATTGTTTTTACAGTCTAAGTCACAAGATGGACTCAGTTGTTATATGAAAGTTGTACACGAACCACATACATAGCAATATAATTTGAGAGTATACCACTCGATATTTGCTTAGGTTCACTTGGTGTTCCTTTCATATTAGAACACTCAGGTGATTTATTCCAATAATTGAGAAGGATTCTTTTTAAACTTATTGCCCAGAACAACCAAATTTACCAACCAAAAGCTATCACATAATATTGTGACTCATATCAAACAGCAGTGCTATGGAACATTCGATGATAAATGAAATTTATACCGTAATGTTACAAGAAACCTTGGTTAAGCATTTCGCTTAATTAATATCACTATTTTACTTTTAATTTAGAAGAATTCAACATTCATGGCCAACATTTGTTGCTCGGCTTGTACCAGAAATTGTTGAAAATAAACACATGTTAAGTTTATTGAAATACAAAACTTTACAGATAGTATCAGACAGTTCCTCCACTGGAAACATGTCATTTGGGAGTGAAGATTCTAAAGACCAGGTAAAGTTTAATAATTCAAAATATTTAGTTGTTCTGTATCAGAGATGTTCAGATAATAGGATTGCAATAGGATATTATATAGACTTACACGAAGAGCACATATGTTTTTAAAATATGAATAAATGATATATTCACATCAAATTTTAAAAAAGTTGTTGATCATGAATCCGACAAAGCAGGAGAGAGTAAATTTTTCAAAAAATCAAAACATGAATTATGGCCCCTTTTTACTTGAAACTTGGAACGTGATTGGTTACTTATCTACTAGGTGGTATTAACTATCATTAATTGCTGGTTTGTTTGAGTTTACCGTCGCTTCTTCAGTATTTTAGTCATATAAGCGACGTCTAGCTAATTACAGAGGGAGGTAGACCCCGGGGGACCTTTTTACATTATTCAAGGAACAGGGGCCACACGGGTAGAACCTCCGACCTACCGAAAGCCAACTGGAAGACTTTCTCACATGAAAATCCGAAGTCCCGACCTTGATTCAACCCAATAATTGCTGGTATATGTACCCCTTAATTCAATAAAAAAAAAGTGACAAATGCATTAGGATAGTCACATGCTAAGTTTTTGTTGAACTTTAAGCTACTTATCCATGAATGTCCTATATTTATGAGTTTATTTCATGATGATCTCAGGTGTCTGTGAAGTGGGCAGCAACAATGAGAGAAAAAAAACAAAGTCTTTGGCCCCATCGATGTCTCTTAAAACGTACATGGGTAGGTTCTTGGCGCCATGGGATATACAGAGTTTCTCTTCTACCACAATCACTACTCTGGATGGTGAAAAAAAGAGGATTTTTTATGACCTTTACTGTAAGTATCAACTGCTATGAAGTCAATGTATATTATTTGAATCATTGTGGACAAACTTTTTATACATTGTGTAAATGATAATTCTCTACGAAATCTTTCTAGCAGATTGTTCATTCAAAATATTTAAATGAAATTCTCCTTTAACTATAATATTTGTGATACCTGTATCGACTGCTAGATGTAGAGAACTGATAATATTTTCATGCTGCGAGAACTGATAATATTTTCATGCTGCGGTAGGTTTGTAGATCTATAGAACACTCCAAAAAGAACTGATTTGGTATAAAGAATAACCTCTATCCTTATACATTCTACCTTTAATTGTTCTAAGTCTATTCTCCTTCGAAAATGAAGGTTATTTCTAATGTACAATAAGACATCCCTACAATTTCCGCATGTACAATCTTTACTTTCAGGAGAATGAAAATATTCCAGACACAGCTGATCAGTTTTAACAGAGTCATTAAGCCAAGTTTCAGTAAATGTCATTATATCGAATTTGTGAAGTTCCGTAAATAGTATATCTAACTTATTCCTGATGCTTTGAACGTTATAATGTACAAATGAAATGTGTTTTTGACAGGTCAATGTTGTCAAGTAAAGAACAATGACTACTGGAGTTAGATGCAAATGAAGTTCGTCGACTTCCAGTGGACACAGATTCGGATGGACATCGCCAAAAAGAGATATCAGAAATAGGAGTAGGAAGCTAAAAGATGGAACCGTTATTAAAACACTTATCAGTAAATGTGTCAAATGAATATTCGTTATATGTGTACATTTTACTTATGTATAACGCGTTACCTTGATATTTTTTAAATGATGTTCTTTCAACTAATATGCTGTAAGAGTGATTGGTGTTAAAGTGGACATGAAGTCCAGAACATAGCACGGCAAATAGACGGAATTTTACATGCAGGCAAAATAATTCAGTGTTGATATATCTTTTGTTTTGTGGATACATGCCGGTTATATCAGAAGATTGGATTATGAACGTACCGCATCCAGAACATTGATATTACAGAGAAGGGCCTCGCTACAGGAGAGATGACATAAGAAGATGAAGCTGGTTTGTGTGGTGAATGGGTGTGATAACACATCCAGAAAGATAATAAAAAGTAGAAAATGGAAAAAATGGAAACATACAAAGATATTGGCATTACAGTGAAATAATTAGGAACAAGTTATAGTTTAGATACATATATACATAGATACTTTTGTTGTACTTGTTGCTCTACGAGTAGCTACGATGCATACATGTACGATCATGTTCACCTTAAAAAAATTGTTTCCATTGACATGTAACTGGTTATGCAATAACCAATCTATCACATAAGTGATTCGTATAACGGAATTTAGATATCTAAAATGTTTTTGATTACATACATACATACATACATACATACATACACTTCTAGTTCTGCGTTAGACATGTAGATAGACTTGTAACTTTTGCATGAACTCAGAAAAACATGTATACATTTGTCGCACAAATACATTAACAGCACTGTTATTGACAAATTGTTCCACTGAACATATATACATAATACAGATACACACATGGATGCACATGTTCATAACAGCGATACACAAACAAATATACACAATATACGTATGTACATATATAACCACCCATTATCAAACATGTAACTGGCTACAAAAATAGATAAACATTTCGGATGTGGATATTTAAAGCTAAAAGACACATTTGTTGGCTACGATGTTAGACACACAGATTGTGTTATTTTGGTAATGTACGAGGACTTATACACTACGCTACATATGCTACATTTAAACATTTTACTTAAACATAGTCTATTTTGGATTTTAACTTAGGCGAAGTAGCTAGTATAAGGAGATTTCTAACATGAGTATTTAGGGTTAAACAGACACAAAGAACACTTGTGATCAATAGTGCTAGATGCCAGCTTTAGGGCGTTTACATAGAAGTTTGCTGTAAGGTACATAACGGAACAAGTATTCGTGAATGGATCCTTAAGATCAGCTCAAATAATTCATGTGGCTAAACACACGCATGTATGTACACGTTAGCGTCACTCCTAGGGATACTAACTGTAAAACTATGTTAAGATTATGTAACAGACAACTATAATAGTGAGTAAAGTGACCGTATAACGGCCGTATACTGGCCTGGTTGGGGAGTGGGGGACTAATGTATACTGTTAAAAAAAAAGTTACTCTGCACCTACCAGGCGCTTTAGTTCAACAAGGGTCCCCTTTGAGTCGATCCGGTGAAACTTAGAATTATTGTCTTTGAAAATTATGGTGCCATCGGAGCTCCAGGCACTGTTAATATTTTTCAACTGCACCAGTTTCCTAGCCTCAAAAGAGATGTTACTCCTCTCTCGGGTAAATCTTCATTAACGAAGATTCCCTTATGACCACAGTTTTTTAGCTGAGATTTCAGAGAGAAAGTTTTCTGGCGGGCGCACTATGAGACAAATTTTACAATTACATCTCTTGGACAGCACGGTCACTTTTTCCGAGATTGCTGAGGAATATGATTTGGGTTTACCAAGTCTGTGGCTCCGATCAACTTCATCCATGGTTAGGTTCACTCCCAGGTCTTTGGCTAACGACATCACCTTTTCGTCCGAGTTTTCCCCCAAGTTCTTCAGCAAGCCTAAATATCCACAGACAATTACGGCGGCTGTACTGTTCTGCGGCGTTTGCTTTTAGTTCCAGAGCTGCAATACGGGTCTTGAGGTTCGTGTTCTCTTACTGCAAGTCTGTAATTTTGTAGTAAAGCCCGAAACAACCCCGTCAACAATTGATACGACCAAAGCACTCATCCTTGTCTCAAGCGATTGTTCTAGTATTTTACTTAATTTGCGTGAGGTCGCCTTCCCCTAGAGTTATGTTTGTAACATTGGTCTCCATGTTGTCACCCGACTGTACGATAATCTCATCTATTGTGTCCATGTTGTATTTGCAAGGTGAATCCTTGGCACTGTCAAATTTATTTTTCTTTATGTCGTCTTTATCAAAGGGTGGTGAAAGAAATCGCTTCCTCTCCCCTTTATCAATATTGTGATTCATATATTTATCAAATGTAATGTGTGCGTACTTTCGGTTCTTATTTCGAAGAGTATATATTCCGAGCACTGGTGACTAATGGTCAGAATACTGTAAACGGGAAAGTGATATTTATATAAGGGTCTTTAAAGGTGAGTCTCTCGTGCGTAACGCTGGTCTCTTTCACTGATCAGAACAAAGGATTTTCCAAAATCTAACTTTGATTGTCCATCCAAAAGAAATGAAGACACTAAAGCACTTATCCATAATTATGTTTTTTTATCCCTCTCTCCTTTATAATTTAATTAATATATCTTTGACAATGTCAAGGGCCTGTAATAAAGCAGTGTTAAATTTTTGTAGATATTACAGTAATAACACTTGACATAAACATCATTAACAATTCGCTTATGATTTGCTTATGATTTTGTGTATATGCAGACAAAACAAAAATATATTGTGCGTTTTGAGCCATAATTTTAGTGAATTTGTCAAATTGAACAGCATTAATTAATCATTTTAATTATGAAAAAAAAAGGATTCTCCTTAAAGTTCTTTTTTTAACCCCCGCTGAAAGCGGTGGGATATGGATTTTGCGTTGTCAGTTCGACTGTTCTTCGGGTAATTTTTTTTTTTTTTTTTTTTTTTTTTAATGTTATTTATTTTTTTTTAGCATTTTTTTTGTAAGAATATTTAATCCTAAAAATATGTATGAATTTCAAGACCTTTTTAATGGTGTTAACATTTTTTGGAGCAGATATGAAGAAAATGTATGAAAATGAATTTTTTACTCCTATATCTCATTCATATTAAACTTCTTGGAAGTTAAAAATAAATATGGCCAGCAAGAGTAAGGATATTTACTGATGTGGGAACTACGTATTAAAACACAAGTTTCACTCTCCACACATGTATGAATATTCATTACAAATTAGAGGTATATATCAATAAGTTCATTTATATTCTATTTCTATGTATTATAGGTATGTTATTTTTTAACTTGAAACTTTTTTTCTTTGCATTTACGAAAGATCATCATCCATGACATTAGCAACAATAAAACTGCTTCCTTATATTTTAAACAGTACTTTATACAATAATATCTTCATGTGAATTTGCCTTTGGGCGTATATTGCCCCGCCTCAGTGGGCCTTTTGTTAGCGTTTTAAAATAACTTGTTTATTAATTCCTTTATTAATTGACCACTAATTCAATACTCAATTTCACTTCAGTGTTTGCCTCATCTAAGCTTGGCATGTCTGACAAAGAATACAGACTTGCTGTAAGTAGGAAAGCAGGGACAAGTAGGAGGACAATGTTACGTTTTTACACCAGATCATGCTGTTCCTAACCTAAAAAAGGACTAACCGATGCTTAAAAAAAGCAGCTCGTTCACAGATGGTCATTGACTAAAAATTTGGGTTTTAACTATGTGTTTGAATTACGTCTTTCAAAACCAATCTACAGACGCATGGTCACCAAGTGCAATATTCCGTAATTGTAATAGAATGGGTGGTTTCTCCATCACAGACAATAGCGTTACGGACGGTAGTGAACCTATATTTAGAATTATGAATCCCATGTTTAGACATTCTGTTTTAGAATGTCATCACATGACTGATAACATTGACTCTTCGCCACAGTTTAAACGCATAATACGAACTAGATTTGCATACTGCAAATGCAACGGTTTTCGTGATGATCAACAGTTTCAAACCTGATCAGCCAAGTTAAAATACCAGAAAAACAACAAAATTCAAAATGCTTTATATGTGACCAAGACTTAAAAGGCATCTCGAAAGGAATGTGATGTCCCACTGAGCCAGGCCCCATCTGCTGTGATCAGACCTGCTATAAAAATGTTTATAAATTAAATCACTGCGGAGTCTTTAGCCAATATAGTACCTATATGTTACGGTAAAACCTCTGATGGGTTGATGCATAACTAAATTACCTGCTACAATGGAAGTGAGATAGTAGGCTAGTTTTACACAAAGCAATAAACATATAATGACTTGACTTGACTATTTAAGTTAACCGTCGCTTCGACAGTATTTCAGTCATATAGCGACGTCCAGCTAATTACAGGTGGAACCACCGACCTACCGCAAGCCAGCTTGAAGGCTTCCTCACATGAAAATCCGAATGACCCTGCCGGGATTCAAACACACGCGGTGAGGGGCAGAGTGAGTGCAAAGTCAGCGACTTAACCCTCTCGGCCACGGAGGCCCCAAACATATAATGAATGATAGTGATAATATGTGGGTTGTTTAGTTTATGGTCCCTTACATAATTATTCTTTATTACATTTATTATTTGGAGTCAATTTTGTAACTGCATGATTATAGGATCATACGGCATTTATTTCAGAATTAAAGTTTTGATATTGAAAATTTAGAGATACGCATTTTTGTAGTAATTAAAATGAGCCTGAAGGACATAATTCTGACAATGCAAGATCTTTTTGTTTTTTATTTGCTTTTGCTAGAGACATTTCGTTACATTTTATTCAACAGAATTTCTCTTATTGAATAAACAAGTAATAAAATTTGTGTTGATTTCCGACATATAAACATGTGTTGAGGGAAGAAATGAGAGAATGAAAGTAATGAGTGATACATAACTTATTTCAAAAATTAATGTCCCTTTTTATGATAATTTTACAACAAAAATAAAATAAGAAAGAAAGAACAAAATAAATGAAAAAATGAAAGAAAGAAAGAACAAAATAAAGTAGACAAAATAAATCAACAGAGAGAGAAAGAAAAAAAAAGAAGATTTATATTTGCTCGAATAAAAAAAAGAATAATAGAGAACTTTTAGGATCATTTTTGGTATGTATTTGGTATGTTCACAACTTTTTTACAAACTGTGAATGACTATATACAACCCCATTTAGCAACATATGCACTGTTGAACAATACCTGTGACAGACTGTGGCAGCCTGCCTAATCAAAAACAGATGCCCACACAACGGCGGGTGGGTGAATTTTTGCTTGATGATATATATTATTATACTCAATACCATAATTAATTGAAAACAACCGCCATAACCAATATATTTTGTTACTATATGCTTTGTCCAATGTCATTTACTATGTAAATCTTGGAAATAAACTATTGAATTAAATAAATGGGGGAGGGTCACTTATATAAGGGTTTTGAGATGCCTTTAAGCATCCATATATTGGCAATGAGCCAATATGATCTAAGTGTGGCACATTGAACGATTTGATTAATGTTGATCATCACTGTGCGCTCAAAAAATATCTTCCAAAGTGTCCCACTTTTTATACTTAACAGTTAAAAATCAGGTGAGACAGTTGGGAATCCTGCTTATTATTATAAGAACAATAGTTCTCAGTAGTATAAATGATTTACAATTTATTTGTTATCAAAAATTTTGGTAACGTAACAAGCCATTTGGTTAAACATATATCAGCTTTCACTCTATGCCTCAAAGTTCAGTAATGCACTAGAAGGAACTTTTGGTATTTAAAAGGTGGATGTTTGTACATGTACTTAGTTGTTTTGCTATCCAATTCAATAGTGAGTGTGTGGGAGGAATAATAATACATGTAGAATATAGATACAATTCATCCTCTCTCTCTCCCTCTCTCTCTCTCTTACCCATGATTCTTTGAGCGCTTTTACACAGGTCATTTAGACCAGTGTTGACACATTGCTCTCATAGTTACACATACACTGTACATTGACCTGTTGCAAGCCAGATAGCAGAGCCTGCATCTAATTATAGACCATAGGTAACCAGATGCTCATTCTGTCAAATATTCTCTGTTTTTATTCTGGGTCATGTATTTAAATTCTCTATAAATTCATCAATTCTTGACAGATTTTCAAAATTCTTTTTTTGTCGACGAGGTAAGACATTCTTTTTTCCAATGATGACAAAATATATCACACATTTAAACTTTAAAGGCTTTAAAATCAATTCAAAGTTTGACCAAACTTCATACTGCCACCAAACAACCAAATCAATCCCGATCTGAAAAAACTAAAATTCTTCAAAAAGTACTTTTTAGAGGCTTTTGATTTTACCCATATTCTTTCGATAAAATATTTTTAGATTTTGAGATATTTAAGGTCAAAGAAAAAACCAATAATCACAATATGACCTTGACCTTTGCATTTTTTGAAATTTTGAAACTGTGAAGTCCCTTGAAACAACAAACAATACAATCTGTGAAAATTTCATAAAGATTGCTTCAAAAATAATGGCAGAATCCTCCAAAAACTAAAAAAAATGCCTATTCTCGAAAAAAAAATTTCCTCCATATTTTAGTGCACTTTGACCGCTTATTGAAAGCCATTTTATGCATTTTCTGAAATCGCCACCCCATATATTTTGTGCGCAAAGATCTTCGGAATCAATTTCAAAAAACAGAATGAGCGTTTCTAATCTCTAACAAAAATGGGCATGTTTTTCGTGGACACACCATAATTTGCCAGATTTTTTCAAAGATTCAAACATTCAACCTCTTCTAGCTCAAAATTTTCAAAGATATGGATATTGCCACTCATCATATTTAAAGGGGCAGTTGACAGAGAACAGAATGCAAAAAACTGCATACAAATAAAATGTCAAATGACAGAGTTATCGGCAATTATATGTTTTGATGCTAAACGCCACCTAGCGGCAAAACTTAGTACTAAAATGAAAAACAAACTTGCAGTCCACGAAAACCTAATAAGCTAACCGGACGCACTGTTGCAGAACATGTCACATGGTTATACAAGCACCTGCTTTAGGGATGCCGTATTCTATATTTAGGAGGTTTCCCCGAAATTGGTGTTTAAGAAAGTAGCATTCGATAGGTTTGCGCGCGTCCTTCCGTCCGTCTCGCTTTCCTGTCCGCTCCATAACTTGGACATACATAAGATGGATTTCAATAAAACTTTACAGAAGTGTTCCTATAACACAAGGATATGTCGCGAGCATCAACCATATGCGTGCTTGAAAGATCAAGGTCACAGGATCCGTTAGACTTTTGTGTTCATTGGTTACATCATCGTGTCCGCTCTATAACTTCTAATGATTGTCATAACACAAAGGTGTGTTGCGTGACCGGTGGGGACTCCTGTATTGCTTGCAATACTGACAAAGCCTTGTTTATTGATGGAATATGATTTATTTTTTCAGGCGCGTACCTAGGCTTAGGCAAATACGCAGTTGCGTATACTTCGTCCAGAAAATCGAAAATCTATAAGTGCAAAAACTGCAATAAAAATCGATGCCTTACCCCAAATTTTTCCCGGGGGAGCATGCCCCCGGACCCCTAGCAAGTCTGCGTATCCCGAATTGAGCCCCAGGCACGCCCCTGTTATTGATGTAATATGTATTCATAATTGTAAAACTTTACTAGATTTTATGTGTGTTTGGTGTAATCTGAATGTTTTCAATATGATATAGGCATTTTTTTCATGAAAAGTTATCAAATTTAGTTATTTGAATGTATTCAATTTATACAATACATCAGACTACATAACATATCTGCATTCGTATCAGCCAATAACATGCTTTTGTTACCTGCATGGTGAGAGACAAATCTTTTAAGCTGCTTATATCCACATGTATATGAATTAAAATGCAATAATTATAATATATAATATGTAGCTGATTCAAAAGAAGAGTTAATTTTTCATTCAACTGATATGCTCTTTTTTTTTCAGCCACCAGAGAGGTTCACAGGTGACCTAACGTTCTGTTCACCACAGCAGTTCACAGGCCATTTACTGCAAACAGTTCGCTGCAAACCTAATTTGCATGTGAAAAGTGAACGGCGAACAGTTTTTGTGGTTAATGGTCTGCGACATGTGGCCGTGAATAGAAAGTTAGTTGTTCCCTGGTTATTCAAATTTATTTGCGGGCTATTCACCATAGCAGTTCCCGGCAGACCTAATTGCATGTGAAAAATGAATCAACAGTTTATGATCCGCGAACAAGCATATTGCCATCAACTCTTCATTCACCAGTCATTCGCCAGCTTTAACAACATCCATTCGCGGCAGGCCATTTGTCCTAATAGAAGTTGATGACGTCAGAGGATAGTTAATGACGTAAGAGTTAGGGTGCCTGAAAGTATTACTCACAAGATGGCGATTCCCCAATGGCCCTCATTGTATGCCAGGCAAAGATCTGCCAGGGGCAGGCCGATGAGGATAATGGTCGGTGCAATAGTTAAAGGCCCGACGAATCGAATAAGGGCACCGATGATCCCTGTGCAACCTAATATCACCTGGGTAAAGCTCGCCAACATCATGTTTCCCTGGATCTTAAAAGAAAAATAGTTGACGCCATTATTTCAAAGAGAAAACAAACATATCTCTGTCCATTGGTATAGATCTACCGTCAAAAAGCAAATATTATAGCCGTTGTCGAGTTTTACTTCACCGCCGCTGCAACAGTATTTCAATCAATAACTAGTTGACAACGAAAATGGATTAAGCAAATTTTAAGCAAAATTAGTTTACACTTTCACATTTTACTGCCTTCTCCTACCATAACCTTATCCTAAAGTCGCCGGTTTTTATCGGCGACTAATTAGAAATGGATTAAGACCAAGAGCCAGACGACAAGAAGTAGCACCCCATATTTTTGATGGTAAAGTGATACTCAGTCAGCGTCCACGACCATTTGGATTCTGAATCTCATACGAAATGAGTATCATTGTAAAGATATCCTATTAGGCAGAACATGAAATGAGTATCATTTTAAAGATGTCCTATTAGACAGAACATGAAATGAGTATCATTGTAAAGATGTCCTATTAGACAGAACATGAAATGAGTATCATTGTAAAGATGTCCTATTAGACAGAATATGAAATGAGTATCATTGTAAAGATGTCCTATTAGACAGAACATGAAATGAGTATCATTGTAAAGATGTCCTATTAGACAGAATATGAAATGAGTATCATTGTAAAGATGTCCTATTAGACAGAATATGAAATGAGTATCGTTTTAAAGATGTCCTATTAGGCAGAACATGAAATGATATCATTGTAAAGATGTCCTATTAGGCAGAACATAAATGAGTATCATTGTAAAGATGTCCTATTAGCAGAACATGAAATGAGTATCATGTAAAGATGTCCTATTAGCAGAACATTTAAATGAGTATCATTGTAAGATGTCCTATTAGACAGAACATGAAATGAGTATCATTGTAAAGATGTCCTATTAGGCAGAACATGAAATGAGTATCATTGTAAAGATATCCTATTAAGAGAAGAACATGAAATGTATCATGAAAGATGTCTTTAGGCAGAACTTAATAGGTATACATTAAAGAGTCCTATTAAGACCAGAAAATGAAATGAGTATCATTTAAAGATGTCCTATTAGACAGAACATGAAATGAGTATCATTGTAAAGATGTCCTATTAGCAGAACATGAAATGAGTATCATTGAAAGATTCCTTAGCAGAACATGAAATGATATCATTGTAAAGATGTCCTATTAGACAGAACATGAAATGAGTATCATTGAAAGATGTCCTATTAGAGAACATGAAATGAGTATCATTGTAAAGATGTCCTATTAGCAGAACATGAAATGATATCATTTAAAGATGTCCTTTAGGCAGAACATGAAATGAGTATCATTTAAAGATGTCCTATTAGGCAGAACATGAAATGAGTATCATTGTAAAGAATGTCCTATTAGGACAGAACATGAAATGAGTATCATTGTAAAGATGTCCTATTAGACAGAACATGAAATGAGTATCATTGTAAAGATGTCCTATTAGCAGAACATGAAATGATATCATTGTAAAGAATCCATTAGCAGAAATGAAATGAGTATCATTGTAAAGATATCCTATTAGACAGAAATGAAATAGTACAATATGAAAGATGTCCTATTAGACAGAAATGAAATGAGTATCATTGTAAAGATGTCCTATTAGACAGAACATGAAATAGTATCATTGTAAAGATGTCCTATTAGGCAGAACATGAAATGAGTATCATTGTAAAGATGTCCTATTAGACAGAATCATGAAATGAGTATCATTGTAAAGATGTCCTATTAGGCAGAACATGAAATGAGTATCATTGTAAAGATGTCCTATTAGGCAGAACATGAAATGAGTATCATTGTAAAGATGTCCTATTAGCAGAACATGAAATGAGTATCATTGTAAAGATGTCCTATTAGACAGAAATGAAATGAGTATCATTGTAAAGATGTCCTATTAGACAGAACATGAAATGATATCATTGTAAAGATGTCCTATTAGGCAGAACTGAAATGAGTATCATTGTAAAGATGTCCTATTAGGCAGAACATGAAATGAGTATCATTGTAAAGATGTCCTATTAGGCAGAACATGAAATGAGTATCATTTAAAGATGTCCTTTAGCAGAACATGAATGATATCATTTAAAGATGTCCTATTAGACAGAACATGAAATGAGTATCATTTAAAGATGTCCTATTAGGCAGAACATGAAATGAGTATCATTGTAAAGATGTCCTTATTAGGCAGAACATGAAATGAGTATCATTGTAAAGATGTCCTATTAGCAGAACATGAAATGATATCATTGTAAAGATGTCCTTTAGGCAGAACATGAAATGATATCATTTAAAGATTCCTATTAGGCAGAAATGAAATGAGTATCATTGTAAAGATGTCCTTTAGGCAGAACATGATATGAGTATCATTGTAAAGATGTCCTATTAGGACAGAACATGAATGAGTATCATTGTAAAGATGTCCTATTAGGCAGAAACATGAAATGAGTATCATTGTAAAGATGTCCTATTAGGCAGAACATGAAATGAGTATCATTGTAAAGATGTCCTATTAGCAGAACATGAAATGAGTATCATTGTAAAGATGTCCTATTAGGCAGAACATGAAATGAGTATCATTGTAAAGATGTCCTATTAGGCAGAACATGAAATGAGTATCATTGTAAAGATGCCTATTAGCAAACATGAAGAGTAATTGTAAAGGTCCTATTAGGCAGAAATGAAATGAATTCATTGTAAAGATGTCCTATTAGACAGAACATGAAATGAGTATCATTGTAAAGATGTCCTATTAGCAGAACATGAAATGAGTATCATTGTAAAGATGTCCTATTAGCAGAACATGAAATGAGTATCATTGTAAAGATTCCTATTAGACAGAACATGAAATGATATCATTGTAAAGATGTCCTTTAGGCAGAATGAAATGATTATCATTGTAAAGATGTCCTATTAGCAGAACATGAAATGAGTATCATTGTAAAGATGTCCTTATTAGACAGAACATGAAATGATATCATTGTAAAGATGTCCTATTAGGCAGAATAGAAATGAGTATCATTGTAAAGATTCCTATTAGGCAAACATGAAATGAGTATCATTGTAAAGATGTCCTATTAGGCAGAACATGAAATGAGTATCATTGTAAAGATGTCCTATTAGCAGAACATGAATGATATCATTGTAAGATCCATTAGCGACAGAATGATATCATTGTAAAGATTCTATTAGGCAGAACATAATATACATGTAAAGATGTCCTATTAGCGAACGAAATGATATCATTGTAAAGATTCTATTAGCAGAACATGATGATATCATTTAAAGATTCTTAGCAGAAATGAATATATCATTAAAGATCCTATTAGCAGAACATAAATGAGTTCATTTAAAGATGTCTTAGGCAGAAATGAATGATATCATTAAAGATGTCTATTAGCAGAACATGAAATATATCATTGTAAAGATGTCTATTAGCAGAACTGAAATGAGTATCATTGTAAGATTCCTATTAGCAGAAATAAATGAATATCATTGTAAAGATGTCCTATTAGCAAACAGAAATGATACATGTAAAGATTCCTATAGCAGAACATGAAATGAGTATCATTGTAAAGATTCCTATAGGCAGAACATGAATGATATCATGTAAAGATTCCTATTAGCAGAACATGAAATGATATCATTGTAAAGATGTCCTTTAGCAAACATGAAATGAGTATCATTTAAAGATGTCCTATTAGCAGAAATGAAATGAGTATCATTGTAAAGATGTCCTTAGCAAAATGAAATGATACATGTAAAGATGTCCTTTAGGCAAACATGAAATGAGTACATGTAAAGATGTCTTTAGCAGAACAGAATGAGTACTTAAAGATGTCCTATTAGCAAAATGATGAGTATCATTGTAAGTGTCCTATAGCAGAACAGAATAGTACATTGAAAGATGTCCTTTAGCAAACATGAAAGATATCATGTAAAGATGTCTATAGCAGAAATGAAATAGTATCATTGTAAAATGTCCTTAGCAAACATAAAAATTAAATTTTCAAATAATGTATCATAACTTGCAATGAATAGACATGTAAAGAATCACATATTTTTGCTTTAGACATAAATGATTCATTAACTATGCAAATGAATTTCTTAAAATCCTTTACAGTTGGTACTAAATCCAGGATAGGAAGTAAGTGCTATACAAAAGAAATTCATTAGAATTAGCAACTATTATTTTAAGTTTAGATAAAGATTTTTCCTTCTTGAATATTTTTTACAACATGGTCTTTAAATTCTTACAAACAGATATCGTATTCTTTGGAAATAATCAGTAAATTACAAACTAATAATAATCCTTACAAAAATCTGAAATTTAGTATATCACAATACATTAATCCTTAAAACTAAATAATATTCTCTTTCATTATTTTGTTTTTAATTTGGAATATATTGTAAAGATTTCTATTAGCAAACAGAATATGATTATCATTGTAAAATTTTCTTTAGGACATCAACAGAAATTGTATCATTGTAAAGAATTAATAGGTATTAACATGATATTAGTATTCATGAAAAGTTCCTCAATAAGTAAAACTATGAAAATATTCCATTGTATATAGTGTTATTAGTACATAACATGAATGATATATTTAAGATGCCATTGAGAAAATGAAATGATACATTTAAAATCTTTAAAAGCGACATAAATATTCATGTAAGAATTCACTAATTCAAACATAAATGAGTAATTCTAAGAGTCCAAGAAATTAGTAAATGATATCTTTGAATATTCCTGATTAGCATAGACATAGTATCTTGTACAGAATGTCTATTAATACTATAAATGATATCATTTTTCTTTTATTGCAATGACATGAATATTGTAAATCATTGTAAAATTCATAGGACAAAATAGAATGAATATCATTGAAAGTTCTATTACATCTGAAAGAGTTTTATCATTGAAAAATTCTATTAGAGCAAACATGAAATATATCATTGTATAAGATGTCCTATTATCAGATTTGAAATATATCATGTAAAATTCATACAAACTGTAGTGAAGGTTATAGAGAGAAAAGAAATCGATCATTTGTGAAAAGTCCTTATCTAGACAGAAATAAAATTAAAAATCATTATAAAGATTCCTATTACAGAAATTAATAGTAACATTGTAATGATGTCCTATAGACAAATATGAATGAGTATCATTGTAAAGATTTCTTTAGACAAACATGTTAAATAGTATATTTGTAAAATTTCTCTATTTATGCAGTATACATGAAATATTTCATAAAATGTCCTATTAGGCAAATATGAAAGAATATCCATTGAAAGATTCTATTAGGCAGAAATGAGTCGGTATCAATTTAAAGTTTTTTCTATTGAGAAAGAAATGAGTATCATGTAAAGAACTTTTATGATGAACATTATGTTATTGTAAAGATGTCCTATTAGCAGAACATGTAAATGAATATCATTGTAAAGATGTCCTATTAGCAGAACATGAAGAGATACATGTAAAGAATGTCCTATTAGACAGAAATGAAATGATATCATTGTAAAGAGTCCTATTAGCAGAAATGAAATGAGTATCATTGTAAAGAGTCCTATTAGACAAACATGAAATGAGTATCATTGTAAAAAGTCCTATTTACAGAACAGAAATGAGTACATTTAACAAGATGTATTCATAACAGATATGATAGTAATATGTAAAATGTCTATTAGGCAAACATAATGGTATCATTGTAAAGATTCTATTTAGCAAACATGAAATGAGATCATTGTAAAGATGTTCTATTAGCAGAACATGAAATGAGTATCATTGTAAAAGATTCCTATTATGACCTCAGAACATGAAATGATAATCATTTCGAAAATTCCTATTAGGGAGTAATTCAAGAAGAGTATTAAAGCTTTATATTTAGTTAATTAGTACGATATTTCCTTAACTACCAAATATTAGAGTAAAAAGAAACTCTGTATTACAGATTTTTTTTTAAAAAAAGGTATATATATATATACACAAAAATACATTACAAAATCCTTATTGAAAATTCTGAGTTCCAAATTAAGTCAAATTGTTGAATTTTCCTGACAACAAAGGCCCTATTCCCCTTCCCATGTTGTCTGGACATGTTGTTTTTTTTTGTTTTTTTTTTCTTCCTTCTTTTCAGGTGCCTTTTTTGACATAATTTTAACCATGACTTTTCATCATGAAAAATAACCAAATTTGACAATTCATACTATGCATACATGGTTTCTTGTTCCTAATCTAGAAGTTTTTTCTAGTGAAAAATTAATAGGAGTTTGCATAAATGAACATTTTTAATCATTATGTGTTTCAGGTCCAAATCAAGAATTGTGAAACAAAACCATGGTGAAATAGTCACACAACGTTGTTATGTGAAGGTAAGATAAAGATGAAAAGAAAATGCATCACTTTCCGTGGAAACTATTCTGCACACGTCTATAAAAATAAAATTAAAAAATAAACAAATAAAAAAGTCCCCCCCCCCCCATTTTCAAGCAAAATTCCACCTACAAACAAAAATGTAAGTGCTCACATAACAAATATGGTCAAGTGTAGATTGTTGTATATCATTTGATTTTCATTTCAGTTTTACCAAACAAAGATACTAAACAGGACCTATTTTGTACATTTTACTTCTATAATTATTGCAGTATGAGCAGCAAAAATTGCTCAAAATTCTCTCGAAAGGAGAAATTAACACGAAAATCCCCCCTCCTGAAGGTAGAGGTACTATTCAGAGAGAGAGAGAGAGTCCTGAGCACACATTTATTTATTATCTACAATGTTAAGCTTTCTTTATCTTTGAAAGAGAAAAGACCACAAATCAAATGAAATGTACTGTATTAAATGTATTTTACTTATTATGTGAAATTGTAGTCTGTGTTTGACAGATCATACATACAGCACACGTGAAACAAGCAATATTACTTTCCGTGACAGTTTTGGTGAAGAAAAAAAAGAAAGAAAAATTATCAATGAACAATAATGTTTGAAAAAAAAAGAAGAGAATATTACACTATTTTGATAGTATTTCACCTAATGTAGTGTTGGAATTTGGAATTAATCTGGGTTTAAGTTTATATTTCTGTTCAATATTTGCACTGAAGATGTGAGCATGTTATAAGTTATTCATACTAATGATCATTATGACTTCTTTTCAGATTGCAGAAAGCAGACAAAGGTGTATGCTGTAATTTCAAAGTCAGACGTTGATGAATATTGAAATTATTTGTGATATCTTAAATGTAATCTTAGAATATCAATAAACAACTTAAAATATATTGTGTCATCATTCAATGTGTAAGTGAGAGAGAGAGAGAGAGAGAGAGAGAGAGAAGGAGAAGCCTTATATACTCATATATACTCAAGATCAATACATTAAAATTCCCAAAAAGAAAATTAAATTCAAACAATTAAATAATCCAAAAAGAAAAATCAAATGCAGACAATTAAATGCTCTTGAAAGTTATCTGGCAGTCACTCATCTAAGCTTAAAAAATAATGTTTTTTTTTTTTTTTTTTTTTTTTTTTTTTTTTTTTGCTGTATATGAAATCTACACAATTTACGGAAAACGTGTAATATATATAACACTTGAGCTGACGGGTATGACGACAGGTACAAAAATAATGTAAATTATGAGTGGAAAACATTTAAAAAAAAATCATTTCCATGACATTTTTAAGGAGTAATTCGGAATTTTATCCCATGTTAGTGAAATGCAGATCATAACCAAAATGCAGCATACAAAATCTCTATCTCCCTCTCTGGTAAACTTTTATAACGCCCCTCATTGAATACACATTCTGCCGATTCGAATTTTGTAACCGTGTCAATTTCATAATGACGCAATGACAGTGGCTAAAAATAGACAAGAGTGTGTCAAGAACCATGGTTTAAGTAGTCAATGTATTTTCTCAATTGTTTATCGTCTATTATGACGTCAAATCAGGAAAAATATTTTATAAACAAACAAAATGGCCGCCGATTGAAAAAAATGTTGACGTTGACGGACTATAATGATGTCGTTAAGGTGTCGTTGAGGTCCAGGAATGTGATGCTGTGGAACTGCTAGTGAATCTGATCAATCACGTGACGGCATTCGAAAGCAGATATTCTAAATACAAGTCCTATAGTCTAAAAATAGGTTTAATACCGTTCGTAACGATATTGATTTTGATGGAGACACTACCCAGTGTTTACAAAATTTTACGGAATGTTGTATAGGATGACCATGCATTTTGATAGACGTAATACACACGAAAAGTAAAAATTTAATGTATTAGTTAATGAACATCTGTGAACGAATACTTTACTTTTAAATTATACGTATTTTACATTGATTACGAAATATGTTCTCACAATGTATTTTAATCACTCTCGGTGGTTCATGTGGCGGAAGAAACCGTAGAACAGCATGTGTAGGACAGGTGTCCACCTTTCTTTCTCAGGCACGTGACCAGGAATCCAAATCGGAACGTATTGCATTTGGTGGAAAGTGAAGTGTTCTACCACTATGCTATCCAGAAACCCGTTGCTTACTTGTATATTTTGTATAAAATCCCTGCGACATTAATTATATTTATCTTGGGCTAAACTTTGGAATAATTAAGTGACTAAAATTCGTGTCAAGCCATTTTACTTATTACTCAGCAACCAAAGTGACATCAGTAAAGTTCAGTAATGTTGCGATAGTTCGAAGACTGACGGGAGGACTGAAAGGCTGTGATAAAAGCGAGGCTCGAAAAATACGAGAGTATTGTTTCTCTTAATCTTATAATCCTCTCATCATATCTCATAGTCCGCACACGGGGCTTGGAACTTTCCTCGAAATATTGCACTTTATTGTATACGCGTTTGGCTTTGTAAATATATATACATATATGCTTATTGGTAAAGTTAAATAAATTATATAAAAACACATTATAAATGTTGCGTCCTGACTGCATCGGGGCTTATAGTGTACTTATCGATGTATGCAAGTTACTCGAAATGTTACACTCCAACTGTTTACGTTTCGGATATGACTGAATTTGGCATTGTCTAGATATATGCTCATGGGTAAGTTCAGTAAATCATATAAAACACATTGTAAAGGTTGTGTCCCTTACCTTCAGAAGAGCAGCGCCATCTGTCCGCCATCATCATCACAGTGACAGGGGCGATAAACGCTATTGAACCACCTTGAAATATGCCTATTCTGCAAAACAAGTTTGAAGTGATAAAATATGCAGGGTATCACTAAAACAATATAAAGCAGAAAGATTCAAGATTTTACCGCCCGGTTTTGTTATGAACTACAGTATGACTTGCGTCATAAGTGTGTCTTTAAGTATAATCAGGATATGATTTAAAAACCTTTTAATACATCTATTACGACACGAAAGATTGTCCTGCGTTTTATTCACTAGAATCTCTACATTTTTATTTCTTAGATATATGGTGCATTGGATATAACTGTCGACTTTCATTCAAATATTCGATGAAAACGTATTTCGAGCATTCCGATTTTTCTGTTATTATTTCATCATAGATCAACAAATCATAGTTCAAGCTTATATGCGGAATAAGAATAGTCATAATATTTTTATACCATGCAAGCAATTACCTTAAGCCAAGAAAACTTTGTAATAAAGTCCCAATACCACAAGCGAACATCGAGGTACTAATGATTGTCGCCCTTGCATCATACTGGTTCTCGGCACATATGAGGTTGACAACCAGCGTTGGGACAACAAAGGAGCCACTGATTCCCAGCAGCACTTGCTGCATGAAATATTGACTGAATTATGTCGTTTTACTTTTGCTATTTAAAACATCCAAAACAACAAACAAACAAATTTTAAATATAATTTTGAAATAAAAATTATATCATACAAGATTGAAAATCAGTATTTTATGCCCTGTTGATATTTATTTAGATACACATTATCATAGCGTACTGTAGCCTAATTAAATAAAAACCACAAAATAAACAAATAAATAACAAAACTGAAACAATTAATACATCAAAAATGATTGTTGGGTTAGAAAAATAACCTACACGAATATGACAAATTAACGTCGTTCAAAAACTGTTCCAAAATTCGGAGATGTTGAAGTATTTCGGATAAGGCGAGGGGTTGAAATTAATAGGTTGGTGAGTAATTGGCTGTATTTCATTTAAACAAGATGCGATAGACCAAATAATGAAAAGTTCCATGTTAATAGTTAAATCAAAAATAGTATTGAAGTCGGAAAGACTGGCGTATATATTGTTGTTAGATAGTAAAAAAGCATATATCACTAAGAAAACAGAAGTGTTATTTTATTTACTCTCATATAAAGGTAAATTTACAATATGATAAAAACAAAAATATAGAATCTACCTGTAAACCAAATAGGAAACAGAGAGGCGGAGAAGGCACATCCTCCAAGCCATAAATCAATCTATTGGCTTTCGGTTGGTTGACGTAGTCGATAATTACTGAATGTTCATTCGCTTGCGGGTGATCTTCTAAAATTATGAAAACTACTTATCTTTTGTTGCAGTATTTGGTTCGAACCAGAACATCCCCCTGCAAGGCGGATGCTCTAGCTATCAATATTTTCATAATTGATTATACATTATTTTACTATACAAAACAAAATAAGGATATTTACACACACTATGATTCAAAACAAGTTCTTTATCTTTCGTTATTTACAACGCAACATACCACTGACTGTGGGCAAATTAATACCAGATATCCAAGTCAACGCCCTCTGGCGGGCAAGCTAAACGTGCACCTACCTTGCTCGTACTATCGGTGTACAAAAGAACAATATGCAAGATCTATTGATAAAGACCTTCTGTTTAAGCGTGTGACATTTTTTACATGAAAAAAAAAATGCACAGCAATCTTCTTTGTATGATTTGTTTATCATTTTATTTACAAATTGTGACAGAACACAACGAACGATAACTCGACAACGATGTGTAATGGAGAAAAAATATCGATGAAGCAAAATTGTATGTATGAGAATGTGACGTAAACATCGGACATTCGTTATTCATGAAGAGCAGCAGTTCACGCACCTCTGGCAATTAATATGTCATTTGTTAATTTAATAGGTGTGATCTAATAGGCGTGTTGCAAATAAAATAATGTCGTTCACTAACATATGTTTGACCCTCACAGTAAAACGATATATAAGCTGCAATAAAAAAATTACAAATTACAAGCCACTTGAATCTCTTTAACTGTTCCTGCTTATGCATAAAGCAACATAAGGATTCTTTATCATTTCATTTGTATCCAAATTTTCTCTCTTTCTGAAATTTATGAAACTGTAGACTTAATTTGTTTCTTTGGAATCCTATATACGTACATTTTGACTGAAGATATGTTACTCTTTAAATTATAAGCATTAATAAAAACGTATACAATATTATATAATTCAAAGTACCGAAAGACATCTCAACGTCGACATTTTTAATTGGAACAGTTATCTGATTGTCCGCGTCTTGTCCTTCCATCTGGTCGATTTCATCATATTTTTTTTATTTACGTGCCCGTTCCGTAATTCTCTCTATTTGGTTCCATATTAATTTCCATAAATTCCCTTAGTCCTAGTTCACAGTACACCCTAAATGAATCCTACAATATCATTAGACTCGATTCGTAATCATAATCACAAAGTTGTGTGCTTGTGCATAATAAATGACCAAGAACAGTACGAGACAATAACTGAGTGTAAGGGTCCCTGCGACATAACGTTGGACAGGGAGAAGCGACATGGTAGTACATCATGTCACATTATCCTGATACTGGGTAACGGCGTGATACTGCAGTGTGACAGTACTATATCTGTCTCAAGTAGACATAGTCTCCAAATGACTGAAATACTGTCAGTGGGACGTTAAACTCAGCAAACAAACAAATTATCAGTGCTTTGATTTTTATCTTGACATTAACGTAAACTATTTTTTAATCCTAAGACATTCACTTTCAATTTAAAATTGAACCTAACGGACAGTATATCTTGACTTGACTATTTGAGTTTACCGTCACTTCGACAATATTTAAGTCATATAGCGACGTCCAGCTAATTACAGGTGGAGGAAGATCCCGAATGCACGGAGGCATCCGGGTAGAACCACCGACCTACCGCAAGCCAGCTGGAAGGCTTCATCACATGAAAATCCGAATGATCCTGCCGGGATTCTAACCCACGCGTTGAGGGGCTGAGTGAGTGTTAAAGTCAGCGACTTTACCCTCTCGGCCACGGAGGCCCCCTAACGGACAGTATTACGGATGAATTACGGACACATGAAAAGGGTCCATAATGGCCAATGTTTTTGTATAAGGGTATATTTTTATATACAGGAGCGTCGTATCCAATAAAAATTTAAATAAAAAAAATGTGATTTTATTCTTATCTTTTTCCAGCTGCTTTTCGAGACTTTTTCGAGCAGAACATCTTTGAAATTGAGTATACACATTATTTCAAATCATCCTGATGTTCAAAAACAGATGTAGAATAAAATATTCTTCGGCCAGAAAAGCAAAGTGTTCTCTATGTGCTACAGATTTGTTACAGATGCAGTCTGTACATACGACAACGTACTACAATGCATAAATAAGAAATAACCTACTAAAGTTCATTCAATTGTATCACGAGTGCATAAATTTGTGACGTAGCAGATAAACAAATTATGATTTCAAATTCAAATTATTTCCGTGAAACAATGTATTTGTCTTTATCTAAAAGCCAAGAAGTCCTAGTTTATTGCATGTCAAACAAAGAAAATGTTCTTGGTGGCTCGATACTTTAAACATTTTGGTGGTCCACTGTGCTGTTAGGGTTGTACGCCGGATTCAAGATCACCGATCCGGGATACATCAGTTTATTTCATGCAAACCAAAGAAGTATGAATATTTAGTTCTACAAGTTTTAGCCTACCAAAATTTCCTTCCAGGGCATTTCTAAATGATGAAGTATGAAGTGAAAGCCGTTTTTCAGCATTTGCATATGGAAGGGATAACCTTAGAGTACGAAAAGGACAAACTGTAGGTGGTTGAACATTTCTCTCCAAGTCAAAACTTTCTTATGTTTTTTTTTCTTTAAGTCATGGTAGCACAGGAAATGAAGCAAGAAATTCAAGGACTTTAATAGGGCTAAGTTCAATTTAGGCTGATATCGTGTTTTCTTAATCGGGACAACACGAAGCCGTAATTTAAAACTGCACGCACCTGCTAGACTGACTAAAAATGGTCGATAAAATGGCGTATAAATGGCGCACATCACGTGATATCACGTTTATAGTTAATATCACCTGACTTCAGACTGGATCCCGTCTCATCATAAGAATCACGAAGCACACATAATACTGAGCGGGCTAACATCTCATCAGGTGCTAATCTTATATCTGGCAAGTAGCGAGGGACGACTATAGATGTTCCTTCCCATGGGAAGGAACAACAAGCTCTGGAAATGAAGCATGAAATTCAAGGACTTTAATAGGGCTAAGTTCAATTTAGGCTGGCATCGTGTTTTCTTAATCGGGACAACACGAAGCCGTAATTTATACCTAAGCGCACCTACTAGACTGACTAAAATGGCCGATAAAATGGCGGATAAATGGCGGACATCACGTGATATCACGTTGATAGTTACAATCACCTGACTTCAGACTGGATCCCGTCTCGTCATAAGAATCATGCAGCACATATAATACTGAGCGGGCAAACATATCATAAGGTGCTAATCTTATATCCGGCAAGTAGCGAGGAACGACTATAGATGTTCCTTCCCTTGGGTATCACAATATACGGTTTTTTTTCGTTTTTTTTGTTTGTTTTTTTGTTGTTGTTGTTGTTGTTGTTTGTTTGTTTGTGTGTTGTTGTTTTTTTAGAAATAAGATCGTTGACTTGGTATCGATTATTTTGTCGGAATGGCTAAAATTGTTATCGTACTCCATTATCACTGAGCAGCAAAAATTGCAGAAAAGAAATCTTCAAACAGGTATAACTTTTTTGTTTGTGAACGTAACATAGCCTTGTGGGTATTCTAAGAACGTAATCTAAAATACTGTCCTTTATTTTATTTTATTGTGCAATATTTATTCCATCACCACCGATGTTGTTGTTGTTGTTTTCATGATCTAATATAAAATGTGCTTGTTTTTCGTAGATATAGAATGTATCAAACCTCAAAGTGATAAACATGTAATTTCAAATTATTTTTTTCGGCGGGTGAGATTTACTCCATATCGACTCAAAACAAACAATTTCTATATCTCAATCTGGCAAGGTAAAGACTAGGCCTTTACGGACGTGCCCGGTTCATCCCGGTAACCCCTAGCTCACTGTTACGGGGTACGTCGGGAGCTTAAATTAAACTAGGTCAGTAATACTACAAAAGACTGCTTATAAAGGGTTGCAACATTTAGCGTTTATTTTGCAACATATAGCGGCAGTACAATTTTTTGCGACAGTTTGCGTCACAGATGCAACATATAACGTCAGGAGGTTTTGCGATATTTAGCGTTGGTTGCGACATTTAGCGTTGGTTGCGACATTTAGCGTTTCTACAGTGACACATATTGGCAACTGATAGGCTCAAGTTATAATGAACGCTAAAATAACATGACTTTTCACTACATTCAATGAGCGTTCAGAATGAACCGAAATGACCCTAATGACCGAAATCGTCCAAGAATAACCTCAATGCTATAGAAAAACTTATTTCCAATAATCAATCTGCTCAGATACCGTTTAAATATGTTTTATATGTATGTTTCATACGTGATCATATGACATAAATTAATATGAAAATATACACCATTTAAACAAAAAAGAAGATACACTTCTCTTGATAGTCCTCCGCTATTGAAGTTTTAGATATAAACAGAACATGGCATTTCTAATCACAGTATATCTGGTGCAAAATTATTGATAAGAATTTTTCGATAACTTAGGGTCGAATGTATTTATTCATTCGGAGCCTCCCTTTACCTGTATTAATATTAGGTGGACATTGTACTATGACAGAAATACTGTCGAACCACAACAACAAATGTGCACAGAAAGCGGAAACAAATCCTCTACAAGATCAACTTTATGCACACACTGTGCATTCAAAATTTACATTTTACACTGAACAGCATTTTTCTATTCTATTCTTCCAAACGTATTTCATCACTTACCAATTTTATATTACAGATATGATTTTTAGAGTATTTTATAACTTCATTAGTATTGTTCCAGATTGGTCATTCAAAACTGATCAATTTATGACATTTATTTTACTCAATAAATCAATTAATAACTTATTTTCTTACATTTATTTAAAAAAATTATAAACATGTTATAAAATAATACATAAAACAGATATAAGTTAAATATTTATGTCGCATCATGGAGAGTAAACAATTCGTGATGATAATGGTGATGATAATATGCATGAAAACGATGAATAAAAAGGTAAACCCTTTTCTCAAACAACTATTAGGCACTATATGCAACCATATATTTGAAGAGAAATTGAAAGTAAGTCAGAACGGAGTTCAGTAATGATAAATAGAGAAAATATCTTTTTTTTTTACTTAGCGATATTAAAATGAAATGATGGTAAACTTCTCTTTTCTTTTGCAAAAGGCTTTTATGTCAAAATCTGCAATTAAATTCTTATTTTGAAATTAAATTGATATAGGACGACGATATTAACGACACTGATGATTATCATGTACACTCATCAAAGACATAATGGAAACAATTTTTGGAATGTTTTGCAGAGCCAAAGCGATGTTTAAAATGGATAGAATAAAACACACTTGCTTAGGGTCTATAATTACCAAGTCATACCAAATGTGTAAGCAATCGGCCATTTACAATATTCTAAGAGGACTACGAACAAAGCATGAAAGTATTTAAATTATATAAACGTAATTAACTTATGATATAATGCGCACGTAGTAGTTTTACACTAGTTTTGCAGTTTTCTACAGCTTTTAATTTAAAAAGAAAAATCGCACAGGAATTCCCCCAAGATGCCTTGTCTAATCAGAACTACACCCGTATAACGGCCCTGTCAAAGCGACAAGCCGATTGTTACTGCCTGTATTTTTTTTGTATTTTTTTTTTAAAAATACGCCCCTTAGCCCGAACTCCTGGATCCGACTCTGTATGTCACTAGGGATGTTAAAGGTTGTAGGATTACTTAAAACAATACTAACATATGATGAAGTAAATATTAGTAAAATGAAACTTTGAATAAAATGTACAAAAGGAAATGGCTTGCATAATGTCGCAATCAGAACAATAAAATTACATGAAGCTTTTAATACAACAGACATTATACAATGTTTACAGTCTTAGTTTGCGTGTTGATACATCTTAAAAAGCAATAAGCTGCTTGAAAAGTTATCCATCTATACATGTTAAAGCACTTTTCACAAATGCATGAAGCAGAGAAATAGTAAATAGCAGCTTTTGTAAACAAGAGTTTAGAAACCTGCAATCAACTTATAAAATGAAATGGGTGACCATTACACTGTTGTTAGCAAAAAAAGGATATTATTGGGACTGGTAAAGTAGTAAAAATGCCCCCACCCCCTTTTTTGCATATCATATATTTTCCTGGTATAATTGCACCATTAAATTCATATAAGATAGTAGCATCAAGGAGACATGGAAGATATTTTTATATCACGCCCAATGCAATAACCACTATGTTCGCATGCAGTAGCTTTCGCATATGCATGCAGTAGCTACAATGTTCACATGCAGTAGTTTTTGCGTTTGCACGTGGTAATTAAGGTTATTGTATGCTTAGACATAGTTATCACTTGTGCAAGTGATGGCTACTGCGTGTGCATCCAGAATCAATTTTGCACACAATGTTTATCGTTATATATATATATATATATATATATATATATATATATATATATATATATATATATGTATATATATCCATTTTATGCCATCAAAGTTTAAAGTTCCAAAAAGATTGCTTATTAATTTAAGCATCTATTTAATTAAAAAAGTTCTTTGTCAGTAGTTCTTGGATTTGGCCATTACTTGAACCGTGTAAGGCTATGACAGATTTTTGTCCAAATTGGTGTTTGAACTCACAAAACTCAGTTCCATTGTCATATAATGGTAACCTACGACTGGACCTCACTGCCCTTATGCTTGATAATGAGACAAACTGTTGTTAATGATAAATGAAATTGATAGAGTCTGAAACTGTAAAATTGGCATTTTAAATATAATTAAATTTAGCTGAGGCCTTGTAGCCATAAACATTGCTTCTAATTAAGTGAGTTAAAATGATGTGAATGAACGAGGAGAGAATATAAAGTGAAAATTTAGCTTCAATAATGCAAAGGAAATAATTCTAAGACTTACAGGTCAGATATACCAATATTCATTTAAATATTACAGCCATGAACACTGATTTCAAATATTTTATCTCATGGACATTAACATTGTCTTGAAGTTAAATCTAGATTTGTTAAAGAAATAAAGATCTTAGAGTGAAAAAAGGGTGTATTTGAGTGATTCAAACTCAGGTGATGTTTCACTTTGATATCCAGACATTTGTTTCAGAAATATTATGTTTAATTACTTTTCATCTTGATAAAATACCATGCTAATCCAAATCCTGGTGAATTTGAAATCCCAAACACCATATGGGATTTGAACTGTTCATATTCTTTAAAAACAGGCAACTGCAAAAGCATGTCGCAGGTATTTGCTTTGGGATATATCTCCCAATGCAAGAATGTGATTGATGGTAATGAATTAAAACCAAAAGGAGGGACGCGATAACTACTGCGTGCGAACGTGGTAACTATTACGTGCGCACGTAATAGCTACTACGTGAGCACGTAAAACTACTAGTGCGAACTACGTGCGCAGAAGGCTACGTGAGCACGTAAACTACTAGTGCAACTAGTGCCAGTAAGCTACTGCGTGCGCACGTAAATATACGTGCGAGTATACTACTACGTGCGCACGTAATATAAAAAATATCTTCCATGTCCCCTTCCACCTAGATAATATGTTTAAAGGTTATTTTATTTTGTTAGTATTCAAGATAAAAAAGAATTTATTGGTAATTTTAATTGAGGGGGTGGGGGGGGGGGGGCCAACTACTAGCATTTGTTTATGAATTTCTATACGGAGTGTTTTGCTGCACACTGATTTTTCATTTAAAAATTCACTTCGTAACGCTTATTTCATCTAAGCTGATTTCATTTTCATAAGATTTTTTGTTGATTGTATACTTTTTAGAAGACTTTCTGTAAGAACAACACGTGCACGTGATATCTTTGTCAAAGCTAGGGGAGAACGGAACATAGGAACAACACGATGTTCTCTTCATGCAGTTGGTGACTAATGGCAGATTGTACATGTCCAAATTGTCGCCCTTGATTGAATTTTCACTTTCGTCCACGACGGTTTCCCGCCACTTGAGCATCCCTCTTTCTTCGAGAGTACCTTTAAATACAACAATGTATGTTTGTATAAAATATGTCGAAACTCGTGAGCATGGAATAATTCCAGTGATTGAATTTGAATCATTTTGATATAGTACATCACTTTAGGGCGAACACAGACATTAAGGTAAATGTTGCAAGATGGCAAGACATTCAGATTCATTATATGAGTGTAAATACTTTTTTTATTCGTTTCCTTTTTTTATATATACTTATCTGAAAATTAAAACCTAAAATTCAAATTAATATAATTATTTTGCTATGTCTAATTTAAAGTCATAAATATAGATATACATATATATGTACCTTGTTTAAAAATAAAGGATTTAAATTTCATTTTGTACGGAATATTCGCTGCACATTATATTCATACAAAAAGTGTCTGTAAAACAAGTTTGATTGTTGTTGTGTGTGTGTGTGTGTGTGTGTGTGTGTGTGTGTGTGTTTAATGATATTGTATCTATCCATTTCAGTATGATTAACGTATTGTTTTAGATAATGTTAAATCCCCAAGTATGTAAATTTCAGAATATGTTATTTTTATCAAGTGAAAAAAAAAATAAGTAGTAATATTTCTATTCTAATCCATTTTAATTACAGAGACTTGACTCAAACCATCCCATATAAATATTACAATAAAACTCTTTCAAGTTTCCCTGGGTTATATTTAGCTGCACCTAAAATAACAATTAACGGGACAGGGCATGACGTGATGTGACGTGAGTCGACTCGGCCTAACGTTAGGGGTCGTGACGAATCGTTCGTTAGTTCATTATACACTAACATAAAATATAGAAGCTGTATAAACAGGCTCACTTACTGAAAAACAACAACATTTGTTAAGGAATTTTGCTACAGTTTTTTACATTTTCTATATAGACAAAAAAGAAAAGTTTAAACTCTTTCATAGATTTTTTAAAATTTTGCATGATTATAGAGAATCATAAAAGAAACATTTTATTGGAAAAGAATTCGGGGTCGGCGACCTAATTTTTGAGTTATCTGCCCTGAATGTGATATTTTGGCACTTTGAGGCCAAATTCAAGGGCAGATAATTCAAATAATAAAAATTAGCACCTCATTAGTTTTCAAAATCAATGTTCAGTATTTCATTCCCTGTCTCTGTACAAAATTTGAAGAAATTATATGCAACAGATTTTATAATAGAATCACTTTTGCAAATTATCTCCTTTTTTTCAAGAAAAATGCAAAATATCTACAATTTTGAACAAAGCAGAACTCCTTTGCTATCAGTTGGTTTCACATTTTCCCTAATGACTTTAAATAAAATAACAAACATCTATAAGAAATAATATAAGATATCTGTGAAATTTATTTTGAATTATCTGCCCTTGAACATGACCCCAAATTGCCAAAAGAAAACGTCCTTAAATAATGATTTAATCCATAATGACGTTAATACATGCTTTCACTGAGTATGTATACAGGGGAATATTGATTATATATGGTCCAAGCCAGTGTTTCTCTATACATCTTAATTTGATATTTTCTAAAACACAAAAGTCTCAAAGGGCCTAGATAGCGTGGTCATAACGCTTCACCAATGCGTCCCGGGTTCGATAATATATTGTATCAATATATTGTATTCTGTGCTGCTGTTATGGATGTATGCATACAAACAATATATTTATAAAGCATACATTTCCGATGTAATGGTAATCTGATTAATTACATTTCAGAATAGCTGTAATGGTAATGATAATTGTAATGTCATTTTTGCAATGTAATTTTTAATATAATTAATTACATTGCCATGTAATTCAACCCATGCCTGGTTCGATTCCTTGTCACGTACATGAAGGGGTACAGCGGTCGCCCGTCTTTTCCGGATTATCCGGTTTCCTCCCACAATAATGACCACATACGCCGCCATCGAGAGTGATTAATATATTTTGTGAGAACTTGTTTCGTAATCGATGTAAAATAAATAAAGTTTAAACTTAAACTCAAAGTTTATATCACCACAAAATGGTAAATTGTGAATATATTAAAGATCATTTTCTTTTAGAGTATACCAATGCAACATTTTTTTTTATTATTGTCAATATTAAAGTTTAAATCTGGATAGTGAAACGTAGACCAGATAAAATGATATCTATAATTTAAAAAAAATGTTTTAAACCTCTAATGAAATCATCAATCTCATTTTTTCCACGAAGATTAAATATTTCATAGTGTTAAAAATGTGTTTCGGTCCGACTTACCAGGAACGATGTTGTCCAGCAAACACCCCACGCCGCCACCAACAAACATTGCTGTACCCAGTAACACCTTGACCATCTGGTCCAACTCTGTGTTTCCTAGATATCGCATAATAACTTTCGATAACACTCAAGATTCATTAGAAACGAAAACATTAAATGAAATATGAGAACACTAAGCATTATTGTGTGTGTGGGGGGGGGGGGGGTGAAAATAAAAGGTAAACCTAAAATGGAAAAAAAATGCACATGTCAGATCTTTACATATCCCCATATCATTCTGATTATATCCTGATCACTAGGTTATCTCTCCTGAATAACCTTTCACTGCAGACCCTCTTGCTGTTGTATTGGAGTTTACCGTCGATGCGATAGTATTTCAATCATATAGCGACGTCCAGTTAATTACAGGTGGAGGAAGACCCCGAGTACACAGAGATACCCGGGTAGAACCACCGACCTACCGCAAGCCAGCTGGAAGGCTTCCTCACATGAAAAATCCGAAGTCCCTTCCGGGATTCGAACCCACAGGGGTGAGGGGCTGAGAGATTTGTAGTCCACTACTGTAACCGCTCGGCAACGGCGGCCCCACTGCAGACCTTCTTGATGTAGCAAAACACGTTAAAACAAATATGTTTAAGACCATCTCATTTTTTTTTCAATATGTTTTGATGTAGATTAACTTGATAACAGTCTACATGCTGGTCTGGAATTAAATATTTCATGTCAGAAAGAAAAAAACAACGAAAATACATTTCAGAAAAAGTGATCAATTTTGTTCGCAGTATTGGGGGAAATACAATGCAAACCTGTGTCGATGGCGTCTGTATTTTCTGGATCGTTGATATAGCCAGGTAATATAAGCCCAAGCATCAAAGACACGCCTAGTATCGTCAAATTACGGGTGGACTCCAAATTGAGGAACTTCACCACGGACAGACCTACTGATGTCACGAGTCCGAACAATACTATCAGGGTCCCGCCAATTATAGGCTTTGGAATGGTGGACAGGGCCGCTCCAAACTTTCCGATAACGCCACAGATTACGAGTATGACCCCGGCAGTTATAAAAGCACTTCGGCTTGCTACCTAGAAATAACAGGATGTGTAGTTGTCGTTTGTACTTTCCTTAAAATAAGAACAATATTGTAGCTCAATAATTCTAAACAACATGTTGATAGAAATGTTGTCAACAAAAAAAATCAGAAGGAACAACGAGTTTTCGCATTGTTGACAATGGCAATGTCATGTGAGTTATATTCTGTATTGCAGTCGTTATGCCTACCTTTGTTATTCCGATTGCTCCGATGTTCCCGCTGTAAGACGTGGTGCCGTGACCAGCACCCACCATACCGGAAATGATGCTCGCAAAGCCTTCCATAGCAATGCCCCTGTTGACGGCGTGTGGCGGAGGTGGCGGTGCACTGGAAATACGTGCGGCAGCGTGGTAATCCCCTATAGACTCTACGATGGACGAAATGGTGGCGGCAAGCAGTCCGATGTAACCAGCTCCGCCGATGGTTGGCGTCCCGAACTGAACTGTAAACAAAATAAAAGAAATTGACACAATACATTGTATAACTGCATGACTAACATGGAATTTAAATTATATTTACATATATTTTCTCTTCGCTTTTTAGTGCACATATGAAAGTTCTAAAGTAATGAAAATTGATCGTATAACCAGGCCCATCCAGCATCTAAAAGGGGACCTTAACACTACAAGCTAAATATTGCCCATTAAAAGATTTGTATATTATATATACTGGCATCATAGATATGTGGATATTTATGTCAAACATTAAAATTTAAAGTCTCGTGTCCACACATATCTACCTGTTATTATGCGTATACATTTATATTAGAATCCCGTTTATTATACAACAAGAAATGTCTTTAACAAGAGGGCCAAGATGGCACTGAATCGCTCACCTGAGAAATATTGCTTTCATTGCTTTTTACAACATAGACATACTGAATACAAAATCCATGCAGAATAACAGCAATATAATCTTAATTCCACTCAAAAAGTTTACATGTGGTCCAAAATACCAAGTTAACCCTAGCGTGGGACCAATATTGACCCCAGGGCCATGATTTGAAAACTTGGTTCAGGTCGACAAGGCCATGTTACATACCAAATATCTAAACCCATGATCTTGTGGTTTCTGGCAAGGATATCTAATACAAAATCTTTCCTATTTAATCTATGTAAAATCCAGTGACCCCTGGGGCGGGGTCAATTTTGACCCCAGAGCCATGATCTGAACAAACTTAGTAGATATCCATAAAGGCAATGTTACACAATGATATTATAAACTCCGGGATTATGGTTTCTGAGAATGAATTTTCTAGATTTTCTATTTAGTTCTATGTAAATCAAGTACTCTGTACGTGCCAATTTGTTGAACCAGGCCATCGCATTAACAAACTGTAAATCAAAGCAATATTGATAAAAATTTAAATTGTTGTATTTCTGACAAGAATGAATTTTCATTTTCACATTAAATTATAGTCTTTGTCCAAAATCAATAATCTGTATATGCGTATCAGTTTTGATTCAGGATCCATTGATTATAAACAAAACCTGGTAGATGTCCAAATGGCATGAACACACCAAATATCTTATCCCGGCGTGTTTCTAAAAAAAAGAATTTTTCATAGTTATTTTTCATAAAAGTCTATGTTAAATACCAGTGACCCAAGGGCTAATATTGACCCCAGGGCAATGATTTGAGCAAACTTGGTATATGTCCATAAGGCATGTTATACACAAATATCTAAATTCCTGCTTGTAGTTTCTGACAAGAAGAATTTCAAATTTTCCTATTTATATGCCTATGTAAAATCAAGTGAACCCTGGGTCGGGTCCAGTTTTGACCCAGGCCATGATTGAACAAACTGTAGATGTCCATAAGGCAATGATACACACCTAATATCTTAACTCCAGGCCCGTAGTTTCTGAGAAAAAGATTTTTCTAGTTTTTTTCTATATAAGTCTATGTTAAATCAAGTGACCCAAGGGCTAATATTGACCCCAGGGCAATGATTTGAGCAAACTTGGTAAATGTCCATAAGGCAATGTTATACACCAAATATCTAAATTCCTGGCCTTGTAGTTTCTGACAAGAAGAATTTTCAAATTTTCCTATTTATATGCCTTTGTAAAATCAAGTGAACCCTGGGTCGGGTCCAGTTTTGATCTCAGGGCCATGATTTGAACAAACCTGGTAGAGATCCACTAGACAATGCTACAGACCAAATATCTTAACTCCAGGCCTTCTGGTTTCTGAGAAGAAGATTTTTCTAGTTTTTTTCCTATATAAGCCTATGTAAAATCAAGTGACCCCTGGGGCGGGGCCAATTTTGACCCCAGGGTTATTATTTGAACAAACCTGGTAGGGATGCACTAGACAATGCTACACACCAAATATCTAAGCTCTAGGCATGCAGTTTTGCAGAAGAATATTTTCAAAGCTTGCATTTTATTATTTTAGCTGTTGTGACC
The DNA here is from genome assembly GCA_021229015.1 of Solen grandis. Taxonomy (NCBI): domain Eukaryota; kingdom Metazoa; phylum Mollusca; class Bivalvia; order Adapedonta; family Solenidae; genus Solen; species Solen grandis. Next base: position 34,724,263 of record CM037785.1, read on the forward strand.
TACTTTTTCAACCAATAAAATAACTTGAACAATATTGATAGAGGGCATTATAAGGATGATTTCTATGAAGTTTTGTCAAAATCCATTCCGCGGTTTAGGGGATGATGTTGTTTAAAGGAAATTGTTGACGCCGGATGCACGGCCGGACGCACGGACGCCGGACAAAAGGCCATCACAAAAGCTCACCATGAGCTAGTTGTCCCAAGATTATGGGAGATATTGTGAAGACTATATAACAAAACGAATTTATTTACAAACTAAAAAAGGGCTAATCTACCAACTTCCATTCATTACAATTCGTATGTTACCAAGCCAAAACGAAAGATCATCGCGTATATCCGATTATTGTTTCCAGACTGGCTCAATAAACTGCTCAACTCCTCCGCAGTATTTACCTCCCCTGAAGGCCGAGTCCACTTTTACAAATTAGGGGAAATAGTGGTCTAAAAAAAGACATTCGCCTGCTTCTTATTTAGTTGTTTTAAATCATATTGCCAAAACATCATTCCTCAATTGATAAAGAAGTGTTAAATTTTCATTACTGTGTTACCTTTTATGTTAAACTGAAAAA
>CM037785.1:34724933-34774933 GCA_021229015.1 Solen grandis
AATGAATTTATAATTTAAGTCGCACATTCGAACATGCATGCGCATATACACTCGTAAACAAAATGATGTGATGTTCTTACTTACATATACATTTTAATCACTATAACATAGAACATGAGTTTGCATATTATGTGTACAAATCAAGCACCTTTATAAAGAATATAAACCATCTATCGATAAAATGAATTATAAATAACAGAGTATCTGTAGCTGTAAAAACAATATATTGGTACTTATCATATAGATATTAGTTAGTTATCCTTCTTTTAAAAGAACGGTGTTTGTAGCACCCTGTGGTTGTTAAATATGCAATTTCAACCGATTTTAGTTGAGTTCCCTTCTGTATCACGAATGAAGTCTTAAGAATAATAGAAAGTGCAGTAAGTTCCTTGGACACAATTTTGACGGCGACCTTGTTTATTCCCCGATTCTTTTTCGCAAAGAATTGGAATACAACGAATCGAAGGTGTAGGTCATGATCGAAGCTGAAATGCTTTATCTTTACGAAAATGTACACTTCTGCCACTCTTAAAACTCTTTGGACCTCACAGTTGTCTTTCATTCATTAACATTACCAGGTTTTTTGACAAATCGAAAAAAGAAGTTGTATAACTATAACACTCATGCTTCTCAAAGCAAACTGCATAAAATCGGACCACACATCAATAAAATGTAATTAATATCACCGATTGCATTTTAAAAAACAAGACCAAGCGTCCCAGACCATGCAACAGTCGGCGAAAGTTTTAGCTGTTTTTATGTAAAATTTCCTTCATCCTCCATTGTTGTGTCATGTGATATTTGTTAACAAAACAATGACAAATTATTTTCAGTTTTTAACATATTTTTAAAGAATAATATTTTATACTTGTTATATTTTCCTAGTCTTATAAACTAAATTTCTTATTTGACTGCATTTTTTTTTTATCAAATTAGGGTTATTTAGAAGCTTTTCTTGGATTATTAAAGTTATTTGAGGCTTATTTCTCAATGTTCCGATTTTTTTCTGAACATTCATGTAAAATATTATCCAACGTCAAAGTTATTGAGATACTTTAATTTTTATAATTATTTTCGTTAGTAATTGTTGTGAGCCTCTATTTTAACTATATCAACATTGCTAATTATTAAGTCTGATTTTTTATCATCCCAGCTTTTTGTGCTTATCGGTTTTACATTATTTAAAGATGCAATACTACAGATACGTCAATTTAGCTTGTATATTTTGAACAAATCATGGACATTTATCATCTATGACGGACGTTCCAGAAAGAAAATGTTCATAAAAACTCGCCTGATGTCTTATATGATCCATATCTACCATACCGTAATCATATCAACAAGTACGGAATTTCACGGCCAACAATTCGACTGTTTCTGACAAGTCCCGGAAACTGCCTTATTAATATAAGTATAAAAAACAAGCCATCTAAACATAGAAGTACATGAACTACTTCATCTGGGAGTACAGTGCTCAACTTTATTATGAAAAACTAATTGTTATGCAACTAGAGAACACATTAATTCATATTCTCTAAAGAACTTAACTGGCTTAGGAGAAGAAATTGTTTGGCAAATAGATGCCTGGCACATATAGTATAAACACACACTTCAACATTCACACGGAATATACATGAGGACACTCGCCAGATACCTGTTTTCTTACAAACGCTTATGATTATGCATGACCTGCGAGGACCAATCTCGATCGATACCGGAAGTCTTCGTGTAAATATTTGGGAAATCTACGTGAAGGGGTAGAGGAATTAATTTCCTACAGTCATTTAATATTTGTGATTCTATCGACATCAATCGGGCTAACCGTTTGACATGCAGGGAATATTTTGCATATCATCAAAATAATGGTTGAATTTTCATATTTTCACCTTATTTTCTGTATGTATAGCTTTGATTTTTGGTAGTATTGCAACTTTTATTACTGAGAGTTTCCTTTGTTTTAGAATTCTAAGTCTAAAATTCCGTCTAGGTCGTTTTAAGGTCACTGTCTGCAAAAAGTTTGATTGTAATAAATAGGTTTCACCGAATTATCGTTGACTAACAGAACGGTATAAATTAGCAATATAAACACCATATTTAAGACACTACATAAAACATTTTAACTTTACTGTTGCTGTCTATGTTGTTCTATGATTTTACAAACGTTTAATTATCCGGTATTATCATGACCGATAAAAAGGCGATGGCGCATGCATTCTGGTTGACTTATAATAGTGGTGGTAGAGGTAGCAGAAGTGGTGGTGGTGGTGTTAGAAGTAGAAATAGTAGTAGAAATAGTAGTAAAGGCAGAAGTAGTTGTATTAGAAAAAGTAGTGATGGAGGTGGTTGAAGTTTTGGCGATGGTGGTGGTTGTAGTAGTAGTTGTTGTTATGGTGAAAGTGGTGATGGTAGCAGAAGAAATAGAAGTAGATATGTTGGTGGTGGCGGTGGTGGTAGAAGTAGTACTGGTGTTGGTGGAGGTGCTAGTGGTGGTAATAGTAGTAGAAGAATTGGAGGTGGTAGTATTAGTAGTTGTGGTGGAAGCAGTAGGAGTAGTTGCGGTGGTGGTAGTAGTAGATGTAGTGGTGATTGTTGAAGTAGTAGTGGTGGTATTGGTTATCGTAGTAGTAGTGGTGATGTGTTGGTGGTAGTAGCAGAGGTGGTTATGGTGATAGTAGAAGTAGTAGTGGTAGTAGTAGTTGTAGTGGTGGTGGTGGTGAGGGTTGTGGTTGTAGTACGAGAGTTGATCAATCAATTTCTGGACGTGTGCTGTAATTTAGTCAAAAATACCAGTCGTCCTAATTCGTGTTTGTTATTATCATCAACATTATTCCTTTATTCATGTATCAATACAGCCAGGTAGATCATATGGCTAACTAGAACCCGGCTGATAGAGCAACAAGATTCTATTTCTAATCCTTAGGTGGAATCTTTTGGATGTTGCTCGGCATGTTCTTGAAAATTTAGCTTATAAAACGGAGGAAAATGTCATCTTAATTATATGATGTCATTAACATATATCTTAATGTCATTTCCATTAAGCGCTTTGTTTTGTGAATATTAATTTAAATGTTTGCTAATCATGCCAAATAAAATTGTGTCACCAAAGCAAACGCCAAAAGACGTCATCTTAGAGCAAAGAGTAGTTATAAAAAAAAACTGTGTAAACATAAGAAAGTCACCAATGTAATATTATTGGAACGAGAAGCGAATGGAATGAATATATGTAAATCTCTAATAAACAAATGTTATAAACGCTTTTGTGTTTAGCGATGACGAAATGTACGGTCTTCTTACTGTGGAACACACGACATTATGAGTGAAGCCGTTACAAAGGATATTAATATTTTAATGCTCATCGTATGAGAGCTTATGACTTCATTGACATGATTTTTGGACAATGCAGACATTACTGACTAATAATCTGTGCATGTTACGGGAAAAATACCAGATGGGTGTTGAGGCTTCTATCCATGAAAAGAGAAAACTAGATTTTCACGTTAATGTCATGACGTTATTTCAGCTGCGATAAAGTACTTTACCTAATTGCGTTGAATATGTTATTTTGAAAAGGTTTATCATACTGTACTGACATTTCAGCATGTAATACAGAAGACATGCATATTTAATTGAGACAAGTTTTATACTCCCATGTAAAAAAATGTGTTAGTTATTAGATGTGTCAAGGAATTTATTGATCAATCGTCGTATTACGCTTAACGTTGTTTATTGGTCAAGCCTCATGCTATATCTTTCTGTATAAAATGAATCGAAAAAATCTCTGACCAGTAGATCGTAAAATCGTAAAAATTAATTACTTACGGTGCCGTTCCATTCTGATACGAGCCGACTTTACGTGGCTCCCGGAACTGCGCACCATTGTATTTTGACCGTGACCCGGTTTTTAATGAGATGACTAGTCTGACATGTTTCAGAACCAAATAGTATCTTGCTGTGTAGGGGTCAAAATATTGATTCTTAATGGTATAATAATCAAATTATGAAGTGAAGGTTTGATTCAAAAACTTTAAATAAAATGTATAAATTATAGAAAAAAAATATTTTGTTAGGACACTCATTGTAATTCAGATTTGCATTTAGTAATACGGCCTTTTTTTAGTATAGTTTTATATCGTCCAATATACCGTGATTTTCGATTAAAATTATTTCGCATTAAATATTAGTTACTATTATAAACAATTACTGGACACGGCATCATAGTTTAATAGTACAGTTGTACATTTTTATTTGTGCAACTAGTTAGTAACAGATATATACATCAAAACGAAGATCTATTTTGATCTTTCTGAGAATTCATTGCTAATTTAAAAAGTAATTTGCCGTTCTGGTATAATGATGAGTTCATCCAACATTTTATCATTAGTTTTCTTTACCGTTACTTGACCAAACCCGTCTTTTTGTTTCCAGGGGGTCTGTAACACATGTTGCAAACGGGTAGTCCGACAAGGAGCGAACCTACTTGTCCCCTTAATTAAGGATAGTCTAACGCATCAAGAGTGATTGTGATTCCTCTATTAACTGAGCGATAAAACAGAAACGTATATAAGGGTTTTGTGTCAATTCGCTGCGGACGAGGAACTATTGACGGCGGTTTGTATTTAGTATAAATGATATATCATTTAAATGTTACTACGCCGTACGATTGACTTTGACTTTTCTGCACTTTACATTTCAACAAAAAACCGATATTCCATTCAACCTTATCGCCTGTCAAATAGAACGTCGCCTTGGTTGAGGAATATAAACCACGCCTCCGTAGCGAGAAGAATCAAGTGCACAGTTTTATTACTCTATAAATAGAGACTGTGACGTCACTAGCTTCATTCAGACCGGTGTTGACACATTGCAGTTTTATAACGTGGGTATTATGAATTGACTGAGGTATTTATATGTCACGTGTAATCTTGCGAGGAAATAATGAACAAGTTTGAATAAACTATGTAGTTTCAAACGAAATAGGTGGCACTTAAACTCGGGGTGTTTTAGCAAGATTGATTTTGTGTTTTGAATTAATAAAACACAGCAAAAGCATTGGGCGTAGTTACTGTCAAACGGAGCGTGACATTTGTCCTTGTCATCATGGTCTACGAACGTGTGGCTTTTAACATCTAGCCATTTTAATTGCGGTTCTTCATGTAGAAATTATATAAAATCCTCGAATGTCATTTCAAAACCTTTCCAAAAACGCACCGCTGACAGCCTTTATAGGGATAATGATTTTTTAAAGTCCGTCTCGGCCGACACTTCCATCACGAAAGATAATGTAAACTGAGCAAAAATCAATAACCAGGTGAAGCCAAGGGGCGGAGCTACGTTCTGATTGGCAAACACAATGCCTTATGTTTCTACAGTAAGAGGGAAAGCGACCACAGTTTTATCGATGTAAAATTATCGGAAATGTCAGTCATTTGCACGACGTGTTTTTAATCTACCATATATTGACTAAACGTATGTAAGTTTACGTTTAGGGTCGAAAACATACACCTAAGATCGAATTTGCAAAGTATGTTGATTAGAATGTTAAATAGATAAATAAAAAAAAATCATGAAGTATCCGCCTTGCAAATGCTGTGATCCCCAACATTGCCACTGCGCGTGCGCTATACCCTTAACGCTACTGTGTAGATGAGTTTATGGCCGCCAACACAGAAATGTCATTTTTGTTCACCACTATGGGATCAAGTTTGATCTAGTTTTACCCCTAAAGTAACCTTTATACCACTCACGTAGTTGCTCTGTAGAAACGCACATTTTTGCCGAAATTTTATGAAAGAGTGGATTTAATTGTTAACAGTGGAAAAAAACATTTCTTTATCCCAATAAACCACACATGTTATCATGTATGTTTTCCATATTCATCCCAACTCACAGGAAGCTTTTACGTGTAATGAAACCTGATTCCAGCAACATTTTCTATTCGAATACACGCGAAACCTGTTTTATTATTTATAAACAACTAACAATGAGGACCCGTTTTGTAATACTTGTAATTTAATACAGGTGGTATTCGAGGTAACAATGCGATTGCACATTTTGTCTTTGTGTTACTGACTAAAGGAGTTATGTGTAGACCTAAACTAGAAACTAGCCTAGCCCGAAGTTCAACTAAAATGCTTAGGGCTAAGTAACATTAAAGTTCTTTAATTAGATAGGGAAAAACATTCCATCGTTCTTGTTTTTCAAAATATTCAAGTAAGTAAAGCTGTCATAGTTTACACAGATTATTACCTGAATAGCAAAAAATAATTGTTAAATGTGTGGGCATATTTAATAGACAAATAAGAATGATCAAATTCGCCCATAAGTATACAAATACTTCTAAGGGCTATGTATAGTCTAGATGGTGGAATTCGATAATGATAATTAAATACACGTTATCATAAATCAAATTAACTATAGTAATTTCAGCATGACTTCTCGTTCCATATATTGAAATTGTCAGATACGTAATATGCGAACTTCCATGAACCAGACTGATCAATGTCAGATCAAGGGTAGTAGCGTGGTTTGTGGTATTCTGTCTGGACTGTCCTTAGTAAAGCTCATAGATGACTCTTGTTAAACCCGACAGTTTCAGGAAAGAAAACCCGAGTTCCTCCCAAGGCATTTGATTATAAAGGCTGAGGGGTTTGAAAAGTGAGATTTTTCAACAAAAACAAGAAATATTAAAAAAAGATATTTGGTGGCGAAAGTTAAAATAATGTAATAACATCAAATGCATATCATTAAAAAAAATATCCAGACATGGCCATCGAACGTAAGACCGACGCTTAACCAACTGCGCCATAAATCTGTTACTATGTGTGTATAAAATTGAGAATTTAATATGCAATTTAGGGCCAAGTCTATTTAGTTTTCTAAAGATAACACACCCAAACTTCTTGACGACCATCTATTCGTTGATGGAGTCACAAATTCTTCTTTTCTCAAAAAGTATATTTCACGTTTGAATTGGAAGAATAAATTGCTATATGCCAATTGACTATCGTGTAGAAAGAAGTGATTCTGAAACTCCTTTTTTATGATAGAATAATCTAAAATAATTTATGTCAATCAATGAAACAGGTGTTTTTCCACTGCCAACGGTTGTTAACAGTTTTATTGGATCAGGAATTAGGACAATCCATTTTATACAGCTTACGCCGAAAAAGAAAACAAGCCAACAAACGTTCTTAAAATAAGATTATATGAGTAGAAAGCTAATAAATTAAAATATCATAAAAAAATACACCTTTCTGGGTAAAAAAAGTGTCCAGGCATGCCTCAGAAACATCACAAATTGCTTTGTTACAAAATACACTATAACCTAGTGGCTAGGCTATCGTAGACAAGGCGATGTGTATTCTGAATATATTGCACAGGTGAAGATGGCTTCCTTTAACTACTCCGATCACTTGTCCACTATTCTGTCCAATGGAATGATTACACTGGCCATCGGTATTGGGAAGGAGCTTGGACTTTTTCAGGTCTTGCTGGACGCTGACCAGCCCGTCTCTGTCGAGGATATTGCGGGACAGCTAAACTTGAAGAAAAGGTTAGACCTTTTTTCCCTTTCTACCCGGCGTTTGTTTCGGTTTCAAACATAAGTAATATGACCTTACTTTGTACATGCGTGTTTTTAAAATCTCAAGTGTAAAAGAACAAAGAACTGACCAGCACAATCCTTGTAGAAAATTGCACACATATATGCTTTGTAAGTGAACATAATTTTGCAGGTTGCTTTTTATTTTTTACATTACAAACAATGTTTATATCGATTGTTGCGGTTTTAAAGTTAATACATATTTTAGTACAATGGAAAATAATGACATGGTTTACGTTTATTATCGCTGGGTTGGTTAAAATAAATAAATTTCTGATACGCTTATATTGCGGGGACATCGTTCGATTTACTCGATGGGGTAGCTGTGGGGCTAGACCCCCCCCCCCCCCTTCCAATTAATAAGGCTCACGAGGTCTTTCCTGTGAACAACAACAACAAAAAACATTTTTTCTTCCTTTTTTAAGATACAATAGCAACATAGGCGAAATTAACAATAAATAAAGGCATTACTAGCATTTTGTGCCAATAAACAACATTAAAAATGCATGTTCTAGGTAAATCTTTACAATCTATTATATACATGTATTTGATATCCATCACTCATGGGACAGGACCAAATTTGATATCTTATAAAACACATTGTTGGTTCAAAAACAACTTAGAGTACTGCACAGAAACATTTTGAAAACAGATGAACTTACGTTAAGATTAAGAAATACGGTGGAAAATAATTTGGACACCCTCTAAACCGTTGATATGATCCAAATTAGAAAGGGTCCGGATAAGATTGTTTGATTGCTTGCTTGATTGATTTCTTTGAGTTTACCATCGCTACAAATGTAAGTAAACGAGTAAATTTTGTTAATGCTTGTCGATTTTTTTTTTCCTTTTTTTTTGTAATTGGGTCTGTTAATTGAAAAGAATCAAAATTGTGAAAATTAATGAACAAATGACAAGTTGCAATCCACAATAACATTTAATTTGAAAATATACCTCAGTACTTTAGATAAAATATTGAAAAGTAGATGTTAATTGAGAATTTTGTGAATGATGTTTTCGAATAGAAAACGTTTTGCTTTTGGGGGGTTTGCGGCCATAGCCGCAAGCTAATAATATTACTTCATTTTGTGATTCCCTTATAATCGTTTACGTAACATTTCTGGCATGTTGCATTTGTAGATATCCGAGATTATCCGTTTGTGTACAAATCATATGCGGGTTTCCCAAAGTAAAAATGAATTGTAGAAAAGAACAAACAATCAACCAGAAACACAGGCAATTTATGAATAGAGACCGTGACGTCTCTAGCTGCATCGGTGTTGACAATTTAAAACATAATGTCTCAAAGTTTTATGGGGCCTTGAAAATGGCATTTACTCATGAGTGCCAGACTATGCAAAAGGCAAAAAAATCTTTTGGACATTCGGTCTGACAAGTATGAAAATTTTGTCAGACCGAACGAAAACCTGTCTGACCGAAAACAAATGAGAAAATATGTAAAATATCTAGTTTTTGTCTTTCTTTAGGTATATTTAATTGATATATATTGATACATATAGTTTTAGCCAAATAAACATTTAAATTTTAAAAATTAACCAAGGTAATTTCATAACAAGCAAGAATAGCAAGGAAAGTTGTTTCCCCCTTATATTTACAGTTTGAGTTTGCTGAAAAAATCCCTGCCAGTCATCTAGACTGAGGAGACAGAATTGTTTATCAGACCGAAATGAAATCTGTCAGACATGTCTACCAGTCGACACCTTTCGCGAAGTCTGGAGTGCGACCTTACAAGCTTATTATTAGTGATTATGTTTACAAATACAGCGACAATACATTGCGTTGTATACATAGGTAAACGCAAGTCATAGGCTAGCAGACGAAGTTACTCGCTAGCCAACCGTGACGCAAATGACTTAAGATAATACACTAATATAAATTTTGACAATGTTCGCCCTTATAGCTAAATTATTTACGTAATAGCGGTGGCGTTAGTGTTAAGGGGTTGTCTTCAATGCGCCTATTTTATAGAGCATTTATATGAATATATGACAGACTGTGTTGTTTTAAAAATAAAGTTGCCCGAAGTATCTAATATAGATGATGTGATTCTGTATTTTGCAAAACATTAATACGTTTATGTTGCTTGTTTGATATGCATATTATGAATGGGAGGTATCCAAAAGATTTTACGTGCAGTGCTAATGACGGGATATATCATTGCTAGCTTATACCTGTTTCCTAATATCGTAAACTTCCAGGTTTTGGATAATGATGAGTCAGACCATTTCACTGTTTCATACGTATTACCATATAAGCAAAGGGAATAATTAAAGGAAAACACGTGTATTCTAGAACATGAACGTTTCGCTGGAACGGTATTTACACAACCAGTTATGTAGATTTTGTATGTGAACTACTTTTAATTAAACAAACCCAGATATTGACCGAGTTATATAAATATATAGAGAGAGAGCGCGGTCTCGAAGTTAACGTCTGCTCGTAAAACGACATGGCCTTAAGACCATTTCAACGGATGAAGTCAAAACCCGATTTGTGGTCCCCGCAGTGTGATAGGAATAAAACGTATTAGTATCTAGCGTTGTGTTAGTTTAGGAGGTCAAACTAAGTTGTTGACCTACGAGAATACAAAGTGAAACGCAATTGCTTTAAGCAATATAGTCGTAAGTAAAAAGTCATTTTTTCAGCATAATCAGCGACTAAAACTGGTAGTCTCAAAAAATAATCCTAGTGCGATGGGGTAATTACTTAAATGGTCACGTAAAATGAAGCGCCCCTGCACTAGTGTAACCTCTCATAAATGGTTGACGTACTTTAAATCATTACTGTATGAGGAAAATGCTGCTCCATTAATATTGGATATCTTTTTCCAGAAAAAAAAACAATAACGAGTTCAATAAGCCATTCACAAGATCTGAAATAGAACAAGTAATAAATAACGGTAAAAGCCCGAGGCCAGACGATATACCGTAAGAATTTTATGGAAATATTGTGCAGAATACTAATCATATTAAAGAATGATTATGTAACAATCCTCTTGAAACAGGTAAATTTCCATTTTATTTGGTGAAAAGTGTCATCAAGAAAATTCACAAAAGTAGATCAATGGCAGACCCTAGCAACTACAGACTCACTCTAATGTTGTAAATACGAGACTTTATAATTAGGCTGAAATGAATGATAAAATCGACGAGTCCCAGACAAGTTTTAAACTAGTTATTTGAGAATAGTTAACATTTTCTGTCTACAAGTCATGATTCAAAAGTACTTAACAAGGAGAGGTGTTAGGTTCTACTGTATATGTAGATTTTAAAAAAGCATTTGATAAAATAAATCATTCAAAAATGTTTACAATACTAGTAAAACAAAGGGTATATGGAAAGTTTCTGTGTATACTTAAGGCTATTTATTGTAATCTGTACTTCAATTAAGCGAGCAATTATAATGGATATGTTTTGAGGAAATCAAGATGGTGCTATTGTTCAACGGATTACTCCTTGTAATATGGGGAGAAGACAAATGAGCGTAACCAGTACTACTCTTTATTCTCTTTATTAATGATCTGATCATTCGACATAAACAATCCTGCGATTCCGGTATATTTATTACAAACAAATACCTGATTTCCACTGCCTAATGGTCCCTGGCGATATTGTCAATTGTGATGAAATGGCGAATAAATTACATTATAAACATTAAAGATTTTTTGTCAAGAAACAGATATGGAATAAAGTATTATAATAAATAATAGGTCATGGTCATTCGTAATGGAAAAAACCTACGCAACTATGAAAGCTGGTGCGATCCCAGAAATCCAAAAAATGTTGTGTTGGTATAAAAATATATGGGTGTTCATCTCACCACGACATTAAAGTGGTCAACCACGTATGAAAAACTACCTATCCATGCTAGGTCAAACACATATGAAAAATTCCCTATCCATGCCATGTCAACCTCCTATCCAGGCTAGATCAAACGTGTGTAAAACTCCCTTTCAATGCTGGGTCAACCTTGAAAAGTCCCTATCCAGGCTAATTCAACCACATATGAAAACCTCCCTATCCATGCTAGGTCAACAACGTATGAAAAACTCCCTATCCATGCTAGGTCAACCACCTATCCATGCTAGGTCAACTACTTATCCAAGCTAGGTCAACCACATATGAAAAAAAACCACCTATCCATGCTAGGTCAGCCACGTATAAAAAAACTTTCTATCCAGTCTAGGTCAACCAGGAGAAAAACTATTCAGCCCCCACTAAAACAACCTTCCTTAGAACCTATATTCCTATCTACCACGTATGAAAACTCCCGGCGTATGAGAAACTCCCTATTCAGGCTAGGTCAACCATCTATCAAGGCTTCCTCAACCACGTATGAAAAACACCCTATCCATGCTATGTCAACCACGTATGAAAAACACCCTATCCAAGCTAGGTCAACCACGTATGAAAAACACCCTATCCATGCTATGTCAACCACGTATGAAAAAAACCCTATCCATGCTATGTCAACCACGTATGAAAAACACCCTATCTAAGCTAGGTCAACCACGTATGAAAAACACCCTATCCAGGCTAGAAAAGCTTTCTTTTTATTAAAACAATATCAAATTTCATTTGCATATTTCCCAATCAGAGAGCATTTCAGTGACTGGATTTGCTTGTTAAAGTTGTTCTATGTTACGCTTCACAGTTCGGGGAATGGTTATGTTAATGCTACAGGATCTGTTCATAACGATTTTATAAAAACTATCTTGGGTTATACAAGATTTCAATTAATACTTTAGCTCTTGGTGAATGTTGCAGATTGCCCCTCTGTATAGCGTGCATGGCTACTTGTGTGAAGTATTGGTGTAAATTACGTAAACTATGCATCAATCTAGACATCCGTGGCAATGTTACTTAATGTTAAAATGTTATGATGACAATGGCAGATGCAATTGGGCAACTAATGTAAAAATGCTATTTACAAATTGTAAGGGTTATACATAGATTTCGCAAAAAGATTGGAGATAACGATACAATTTTATACTTGTCTAGGCAGAGAATTATGGATTGTACTACCCAAACTTGTCATAATGATATAAATACCTCTAGTCGATGTCATCATTATGAACATTTCACAATACTTTTGAATGTAGAATGGTATTTGGCGTTGTATATGCCATTTAAATACAAAAATTTAGATGCTAAGCCATAATCTTAGAATTGAGACGGATAGACATGCAATTATCTCGATAGAACAAAGATCTAAATAACAATGGGAGATTGCTATTTGATTGTGAATTTCATGCCTGTTTTTCAATGTTTTAAACAAAATATTGTAAGACAACAATACTTGTTTAAGTGGTACAGTTTGGGAACTGGTTTGCAGGACTTTTATTCACTGATAAATTCAAGTTGCGATAGAACTATTCGAAATATAATTTTTTTTGTATACCATATTCTAAATTTTGGTAATATTTATATTTGAGTGACGTATCAATATAATTTATATATTTCTGAATGTATTATGGGCCGGAGACCTTATTTATGAATAAAATGTGTTGAGTTGATCAGAAATTGACTGCTTTTTCTGGTACACTGCTTTGAACTTCACAGTTCGGTTTATAATTTAGTAGATGAAACAACCAACACATAACACTTTAAAAAAAATCTGTATAAAACTATTGATGCAATCTGTTCATATATGACATCAGTAGTAAACAACGCTTGCAAGCATGTGCCAGCCGTGGTAGATCCATTTGACGGTACTTGGTTATTATACTGGGTCAAATACGCGAACAAAATCAATTGGTGATTAAGCAACAAGTGCTTTGAATAGACAGAATAGACAGCCTAATAATGAAATGGGCAAACCTTCCTTTTGAAAGGAACTTTGTTGTTGTCGTCGTCGTGCTTTGAAATCTAAATGTTTAGATTTTGTATTTTGAGATTTTGCATTAAAGGTTTGGGTTTGTAAAGCATGGTTGTGAAATTTCCAGATACGTGGACAAGTATAACAAAAGATTTCACAGTGACACATATGATATGTGGTGCTACGCAAACTTTGAGTAGTATGGATTCCAGTTAAATTATGTATTCATGTATTCAAAACTTCAAGGCTAACATGATGCACTGATTATAAGACACGTGTTAAAGGACACACATAATTTACCATTAAAGGTAGTACATCTATCATTCCATTTTAATTATGGTCCTTCAAATGCTTAAAAATACTTAAGTGCAGAGGCAAGCATCCATTGACTTGGTGTTTTAGGCTCTTTTGCATAAAGTCTATACGAACTTGCATATACCATACGTTTCCCATGATCACTTGATTGATTACTATTACAATTCAATGATGGATGGACAACCTGAATATGTATATATACATATTCATCCATTTCTGTAAAAAAGTTCTTACAGTTCTGGGACTAAGAATCGCAAAAACAAAACAAACAAAAAAACAATATTTAACGAAAGTAAAAATATATATAGGCCACTAAAGGGTTAAGTTTACGTACAAAAAGAAATGTTTAGCTTTACTTACCAAAACTAGGTTAAACAATATTTTATATATTTACAAAGAAACAGTACTTAGTAAAAGAAAGACACAATAGTTATATTCTTCATTAATATTTCCCTTTTTGCCTGAAAAGATTAACACTTTACTTTAAAAAATTGAATCACTAAATAAGGTTCTGTCACAATCAAACATGTAACAAGGGTGCATACTAAATATTAATACATATACTCGTATAATATGTGAAAGGCAAAGCCTCGAAACTACCGCGGCATTTTTTATTTTGTTTATATACTTGTTTGTCCTTTCTTGACTTGGGCTGGATTCATTAATTACTGGCTTCTCCTTCTTTTTTAACAGGAACAGTGCGTACCCAACTTTGCTACTAAGATTTTGATACCGATCTCTCACACACATACTATATTATCAATATCAAATACCACTACATGTATTCATTTTTGAATATCAGAAAGTTGATATCTTGATTAATTAGAACTTAAAAGAGAGAAAGATAGAGGAAGAGAGAGAGTATATATAAAATAAATTATTAAAACACACACACACACACAAAAGGACATAACTTATAATTAGATAAACATGTATATTCTGTAAAAAATCTCAGATAATAGATCTAAGTCTAGAAGATATTTATTGCTTAGAATGACTTAATCACATACTGTACGTTTTTTATGATGTAAGCAGCTTTGTGTAGTCTGGAGTGCCTTCCCCTTGCACTATATTATCCATAGTTAAGTGTTACAATGTAATACGAGTAGAAGGGAAAACAATGTTAACTTTATTGACCAATTATCGGGTTTCGTGTTTTCAGCGAGCAAATACGTTGAATTTAGCTAATACTTGTTTTATCTCGACAATAGGTATACTCAAGAATGGCTGTCGTGTATGAGCTCGGCCAACATCATCCAGCTCGACAAGGACACAGAGCGGTATTTCGTACCAGAAGACAACAAGGCGGTCCTTGACGGAATATCCTCCTTAAATCCAATGGTTTTGGAGTCCGCAAAATGTGCAAGCGATATAGAAAACTGTTTCAAAGAAAAAGGGCCGTACGGTACATGAGTTTTAAATTCATTTAATTTATACTGTATTCAACATAACGTTCTTGCATATTATTAATACAACTATGACATTGGTCTTAGATGAAACTGATCTGTACACGCAATTAATATTATTTTTGATGATGACCTCTTTACTCACATACGTTATTTCCATGTATTGTATGTCACGTTATGTTTCTGTTCCAATCGATACAGGCTACTCGTAATTTCATTTTGAAATAAAAACCATGAAAAATACAAGAAAACATCTTCATTCGACAGTTTAAAGCATATATATTTACGAAAATAAAGATTTAAAGTCACTCGGGCAAACCCAGCTCACGCGCTCACGTAAAGCATATAAACTTAATCCTAAAATTGTAAAAAATGTCATAGAAACTGGACCGTACGGTGCATGAGTTTTAAATTAATTTAGTGCATAATGTATTCACCATTAAGTTCCTGCATGTTACTCATACAACTTTGACATTGAGATGTCTTAGATGATATTGAAATGTACACGTAATTATATCGTCTTGATAACCAATCATATACGTTGTTCCCATGTATTGTATGTCACGTTATTTTTCTGTTCCAACCGACAAAGGCTACTCGTGATTTAAATTTTTAAATAACAACCTTGAAAAATACAAGAAAAAATCTTCATTCGACAGTTTAAAGTAAAAAACTAGGAAATTACATATTTAAAACAACTCGGGCAAAACCAACTCATGCGATCACGGTGAGAATATTAACTTAATTCTAAAATTGTTAAATATGTAAATATTGTAGTCTTCGAAAAAAAAAAACGGATGAAAAATCACAAATATCAGGTTAGAATCGTAAAATCAAAGTTTGTCTGTGCTTTGTTGTTTGTTTAACCACACAGTTCTTGTTCAGGTGCTATTAATCATATATATAGGATCTGACATGAAATGTTATTTAATATTAAAATTTATTAAACGAGTTCATGAAAATATTATTAAGCGAGCCTCTGGCAAGCTTAATAATATTTCATGAAAGAGTTTAGTAAAATTTTGATATGAAATGACAATTCATGTCAGGTTCTTTTTTGTCATATGACCTATACAGCGACAGTAAAACGCCATTATAACAATTAACAAACAAACAAATGAAGGAACGGACTGTACACGAATTACTTTTGTAATCTAACACCAAGAAATTATTTTCAATTAATAACTGAAAATAACGATTTAACGTGTGTTTCTCATACATTTTCAACATCACATAAATAATGAATCAAACACATTTAAACCAAATGTTCGAGTTCAACACGTTATGCATACATATAGAATACACGCGCGTGACGCGGAGTGATGTAATTCGGCTTAAAAGTTATATGTAACGTGTTAAATGTAAGAAAATATGTAATGGGTATACGACACCAGACACAGCTGTTTTAGCACAATTTCATATGATAAATAATAATTTGCAACTAACTTAAATACACAACAAAACACAGGTAGATATTGGATACGGTTTTTTCTTAAACATACCACACTAAGTTACTTTATCATAACACGTGACGGGCCAGCTATAAACGGAGATGATCATACAAGAGAGACATAAGGGCTTAGCTTTGTTCAGACCGGAGACATAATCCCAGATCCCGCTGCGACGCTGGCGTCCTATCACTCTGTCTTTAGATTTCTATGAGTGTAAAAATGAATAACTTGTTTATATTTTGTCTCATATCTTATGCAGGTATAACATACAACGAGAATACAAGTTTTTTCGACTACTGGGGAGGTTTCAGATCAAGAACTGCACCGTCGTTTGTCAAAAACGACCTCCTGCCACTGTTTGAAAAACAGAAGCTTTATCAAAAACTTGGTAAGATATTTTAAGTTATAGATCACAAATAAAATTTAGATAGAAAATTGGATACATAAGTAGATAGAAAAAAAATAAATGGTTGTATACTCATAGTTTTCTGTTACATCTATACTTTAAATATACATGCACTATAGTATCTTTTTAATTTATTCGTCAGAAGGGTACTTGCACTGTTAAACCTCAAGTCATTCGTCCGCCCCTATGTCCGTCCTTATAGAAGAAACTTTTGATCGCAACATCTTACAAGAGGGATTTGGTTCAAACTTGCACACAAATGTAGGCAGAATCATATGAACGCAGTGATTTGTTTCAAATATAGCCAACATACATGTTCATTGTGATACATTTCCCTATGCTTAAAAATGCCTGATTATATTACCGGTACACAATATTTATGATAGTTATGCTACTGGCAACAAAAGTGTAACATTCAACTTACATAATTAACATACTTGCAACATACAAATGTTCTTCATTTGTAGATTATTACGCGCTTGCGGTGCTCTTGTGTAGATAAATCAACAAACACCCAGCATGTTCCATCAATTTTTAGGATGTTTAATTATCGATTTTTTTTTTTTTTTTTTTTTTTTTTTTCCTTTTTTTTGTATTGTTTGGTTTGAAAGCATTTTAGCAGAGAAGAGAGTCTGGCTCTCATAATATGAAGCTATAATTAATCAGCTATTGTATTGATACAATGTTCACATGTGTTTCAATTGAAATTCGAAACAATTTCCTTGACAAAAGGAGATAGGATCCATTAAAAATCTTGATTTTGCTTTATTTTGACCCAAGAAATCCATTTTTAAATATGAATATTTTATCAAATTAATCAAACTATCACAAAGAGATATGTGTTTGCGGCAAGTATTGATATCCTTACAAAGGCATCTCCGTGTCGAAGCAAACGAAGCCCTGTCGCCTTCTTTGGCATACCGCAAACATATGATTAATAATTTTCTTGCTAATCTAAAATTTTCGAATCTTTGTTTTAGTTTACATAAACTTTAATCTAATCAAACGCTTTCAACTATTTCCTGTATAGTAGGTGATTTGTTTAACAAGAAGACATTGTTAAACTAAGTTGAAAATTATATATATACAAAGTGAATATTTCTTATTGACAGATTCGGGAATTCGTGTCCTTGACCTTGGGTGTGGTACAGGTCCGTATACGCTCGCCCTGGCTAAAATCTTCCCACGTTCCGAGTTTGTCGGAATCGATCTTTCAGACAAAGCAATTGGATTGGCCAGGGCTGATGCTAAGACGACTGCCATTTCTAATGTGGAATTTGAAACCGGAAACGCACATGAACTGGACGACAAGTTCAGCAATTCGTTCGACCTTGTGTTCATGTATGACGCGCTGCACGACCTGCCTGCCCCAGACAAAGCCCTGGATCAGATCAAAAAAGTAATGAAAGATGACGGGACCTTGTGCCTGATCGAAATTGGCTTTCACAGCAATCCCGCAGACAACATCGACGATATGTATGCATCTTTTGCGTATGCATGCAGCATCTTTATCTGCCTGCCATCCAGTATGGCAACAGAGCCGCATACAGGTTACGGGGCGTGCTGGGGCAAAGAAGCCATTGAAGACATGCTCCGGGAAAAGAAGTTCAAAATTGATGGCAAGCACCAGTTTTATACTATGCTCAGAGACACGTTGTTCTTATGCAGCAAGTAAGGAATCAATATAACGCATTGAATAATCTGTGTTGTAGACACAACGCAATTCAACGTGTTTTTAAAGATTTTATACGACATTCAATTTACTAATACATTTAAAATAAATTTCGTTATTTAATACTCCGAATGAATAAGGAAAAATCTAAACACCATTGCATGACATAGACGATATGGATTTATGTCACAACAGTGTAAGATCTATTAAGAAGGACATTTAATATCAAAGAAGCAAACTATTCAATTTCGGAAACAATTGTTGTAACTAATTATAATAATATATATCTTCATTTCGGATATTACTTTCTAAACAGTATTTTCTGAATATATTTTTTCAGTAATATTGCAAAACGGACAGGGTACAAAATTGTTGATTATTTTTTATTACATACGAGTATATTGATTGGTGTTGAATGACTTTGAAAAATATTCTGTTTGTCAGAGAAATTAATAAGAGGATGAAAAGAGTGGTTTTAGCACCAAATTGGCTCTGGGTTGCTCTGTGACTTCGGTGACCTAGCCCTGCTCCCCCTTAGCGCCGACTCCCCAGTTACGAAGATATGTATAAAGGTTACTAACATGTGTGCATACTTCATTCTACTAGCAATTCATTCTTTGACGTATTGTTGTGCTACTACAAAATCAAACAGATATGTGTAAATATTCAGATCATTGTTTTATTTTTCACTCTAAATCTCTAATCTTCTTTTATAGAAGTAAACTTCTATGGTTTAACAAACATACACAGTTCTCTTTTTTTTTTAATTTTTTACATCGATACTAATAAACTTTTGAGTAGAAAACACATTCACTGCAGCTGGGTTGATGTCTGATTATATCTATTTCCGTGTGTGAAAAGATAGACGTCCCCTCATTCAAACTCAATAATAACAATATAATAATTATATAATTACAATATCCAATATAATCAGAATAATAAAATACCAAAGTTTCGGTTTCATTTATGTTTATTTGTATTTGTTGTTGATGTTGCTAAACAATATTTCACTTTTTCTCAATGACAGATTTTTCAATTCAGCGACTGATTTGTCATTCTCTATATCGGATCGTATAGCAGCTTGTAATGGTCTGTTATTGATGAATAAGAGTAGAGTTTGTTTCTATGCATACTTTTACCGAATGCATCTCAAATGTGGAAATGTAAGACTTTGTGTTTATATGTAAGCAGCTCCGTGGTTTCTGGTCATGTTTGTGTCAAATATTTATCGATATTTAGAAGCCAGGATACAGAATAAAATATTAACTCTTACGTTCAAGGCACTACATGGTCAATCACCGGAGTATATTCAATTAATGTTAGAAATTTACAGACCCAGCCCCGTACTTAGATCCCAAGACGTTTCAGTGACACTAGTCCAACCTAGAACCAAAACAGCGAAATATGGGGACAGATGCTTTACTTTTAGTGCTACAAAACTCAGGAACTCGTTGCCAGTATTAATACGCCAATCCAGCAGTTTCGTCTCTTTAAGAAACTCTTAAAAACATACTTCTTTGTTCGATTCTATAGCGATCATTAAAATGAAAATTACTCGATTACTGTACTTTTAATAACTGTGGATTTAACATTTTAATGTTGGTTTTTTACACGTTTATTATTTAATGATATTTTCCCAGTTTGCTTCTTAAATTTTCTGTTGTTACTTATATTTTAAAACACTCTACGCATAATAGTCTTACCTTATTTTAGGTGTATTTAGTTTCAGTGGATGGTTTCATTGCATGTTATTTTACATCTCCTATTTTTTTGTGTGTGTTTAAACAGATTGTAAAGCACTTTTGAACGTATAACATATATGAAAAAAGTGCTATATAAATGTGGTGTAATAATAATAATAATAGTTATCGAGAAGCAACCTCACGTGTTTGTCATGCAGAATTAACAAGCACATACTTTATTAAATACTATTTGCACATACATAATCTAATTGAAAACATCTTCCAGTGTATTACATTTATTACAAGTTCATATATAGATTCCAAAGGTATTGCTGATCTGTATGTGCATATTATTCAATAGCCATACACTTGATAACGAGTGTGACAATGAACTATAAACATTTATAAACAAAGGAATGACAAGCTGATCAAGACGATTTAATTGTGAGGAAAAAATAAGTTGTTTGTTTCCACTAACATCTCAAAAGAAAAATAGTGTGGGTAGGTCTGCTAAACTTTTTTTTAAATTGTTTTCTTGTTTTTTCTTACATTTGTAGTGGATATGACGAAAAAGGGGTTTTGCAACCTTGATAACCCGAGTGCTTGGAAAAATGTTTAGGGTCTGTACAAAAAATAGGGTCGATCGGGATAGTGAAAACAAGTAACTTTTTAATTACGCTTGAAGGCGATACTGCCAACGACGATGTGAAAATCAGAAAGTACCCTATCCAGAATAATGCTGGTAGTTTTCCTTTTATTGTAATGGCTAGCAATCATTTTCTGCTCATAATGGCCATACTTTAGACTTTACGGTCAAGGATTTTCCACGTGTGGTCCCGTGTGTGTTTTTTTTTTTTTTTTTTTTTTTTTTTTTTTTGCTGAAGAGACAGCAGCGGAAGAGACTGACTTCTTCGGTTTTACAAACTGAAAGGTGTTTTATGTCACAATCATTAATATGCACACAATTGTGGCGATCTAACTGTTTGTCAAATGGCTTCTGTGATCCGTTATCTAATTTTAAAGCACCGAATTCTTATTTTTGAAGCCAACAGTCACGATTTTTACAATAATAAAAAGTCGAGAAAAATCAAGAGAAAGAGAGAGAAAAAAGGCCGACAATTGTGGCGCATATTGGAGTCAATATTGCATTAAAAGTTTCAAAAATTAAAGAAAAAATACATGTTTGCCAGTGCATGCATAAATATTTTAATTAATACAGTCGTTGCATTAAGCAACAAACTAAATTGCAAAGCTGTTCACGGTCGCTATTTTAACAACGACTAGGTCGAAAGTAACTACAAGAATAAGACATATGTTGTATTTCTTGCTTTAAGTTTTTACTTTGGAAAATGTATAATTAATAAACGGTGTATCAAAAATAATTATGTTTCTTAGTTAACTTTTTACCCCTTAATATGCGTTATTATTAGTAGGTTATGTAGATAAGGCTATGTTGTCGGGAAACAGAACGCTCCTTTCAATCTTTGTCAGAATGGGGGAAAGGTCAAACAATTATATAGAGGTTACAAATTTGTGTTTGCTTTCTCCTTTTCTGCTTTTCCATGGTCTCCCAAACAACCTGTCTATCGGCGTGTAGACCTAGAAAGAGACTATCAGCTAGTATATGCTTCCAACTTTTGTGAAGATTCTCCGTTAGTACTGTAGTGCCGAATGTTTGTGTATGTCACTTCGGAAAGATTAAATATCTAGATTGCCTTATACATCTTGCTATACAGATGTTGCAATCGACCTATTAATATACACATTCGTGTCAGTTTGTTAAGTGTCGCAGTAGTTATATGCAGCGCGCTGCAAGATGAATTGGGGAATTTACCTTTTTTTCCCATATTTTTAGTCTAAAACCTCTTGACCAGAACGCGAGAAACGTGAGGGACCCCATCAGAACGAGGCGGACCGGGAGGGAACGTACTGACATCCGTGGTAGACCACGGGCCGAAGCGTGTTGCGCCTTGGTGCCACCGGGGCTCATTCCCTTCCCCTCCACGGCTCGTCACGGATATACCGTGATAGACCGTGAGTAAACTTGGCAGGACTTTTCATAACTTGTATACAGAGTAAACAAGAAATATCTTTAAAAAAGATATTCGGCGTAGGATGAAAGAAAAACGAGATTTTCATTCATGCATAAATATACTTTAATTAAGAAACTTATAAATGGAAATATATGCAAAACACATTTCAAAGACTCTAATGTTATGATAGGTTATAAAAGCATTGTTGTAAATAATTGTAAAAAACATGTCTAATTTTGGTAGTGAACAATGATGAATGGCAATGTTTTTAACAAGGTTTATTTTGCAAATAAGAAAATAGTCCACGAGATGTGTACAACAACAGGAATGTAGCAAAAAAAAGTACAATTTAAAAATAATGTCTATATATATTCAAAACAAAATGTACAGTAAAGAATGACTAGACTATTATACAAAAGACACGACTGACCATTGTCGTAAACAGGCTTACCTGCACCATAAAAAATTGTAAAATGATTAAAATCAGAATATGAAATGATTTGATATAACAAATATTTCAGAGTACCTCCAAATGTTCTTATTTAAAAGCAGTGTAATGTTATAAATTATCCTATGAACTATAAAAAAAATCTATGATAATCAGCTGCATAAAACCTAATTTAGTTCCAGGCTGATCATGTAATGAGCAGTTATCTGCTCGTTGTAGTTAGGACATACAATTTTTTCTTCACCTTTATTTTATTTCTTACTGACAAAAGCTTGTTCAGGTCTGATTTTATCAGTTGTAAACTTTAACAAAATAGTTTATACAGGCATATACATTAATGATCATCACCTTAAAGCATAGATTCATTGATAAAGGAAGTTACAATAAACAAGATAGCCATGATGGCCCTGAATGACTCGCCTGGGTATCACGGCTACAATTTTATTTTCAATTTTTTTTTTTTAATATAAAAAATAGACAACAATTCTAGTATAACTTAAAAATATTTTACCCCTGATGCAGTGGTGCGAAATTTTATCACCTGAAGTACATGGTTTCATCAATAAACTAAATACCTAAGATCTAGACGACATAGTTTCAAATATGAAGAATTTGAATGTTTATCCAATATATGTCTATGTAAAATAACTGTCACCTGGGTTGTGGCCGTTTATCTTTCGATATGTTCCATTAGACAATGCTACATGCCAAATATTTAAGCTGTAGCTTTTCTGGTGTTACAGAAGATTTTTTAAGTGATCCCATTTTAATCTGGAAAAATAAGTGACTCATTTTTTTTTAAATTGCCAGTGTATGTGTAATTTTTGAGAAGAGTGTTTTAAGTGTTTTACCCATAGGCTATTCATTTAGACTATAATGCAAGTATACCTAATGGAAAAAGATATGGATAAGCTAATTCTTCACCATGTGGAACATCTTTTAGCCATAAAGGCTGATCAAACTTAGTGGGAAGGAAAATCTTTTTACCAGTTCGAATAATGGACTCAATATCTAGTTCAGGTAAGACGAAGTCATTTGGGGTAACAGAACACTGAGTTGCCTTATTTAACTCTTCATTAATGATTTGTCTTGGTATCTTAGAATTGCAGACGGTGTTGCTTATTTCGATGTTGCAAGACGGTAAGTCTGGAAAAAATTTATACAAATGATTGTGCTCTTTAAGCCACTGTAATGCATTTATTACATGTTTGTATCTAGAACATTCCGAGGAAAAGCGCGCGAAAGACCGACGCACAACAAATTTAGTACGCTCTAGAAATAGTTCAGTATTTTTTCTATGAAATATACTTATTTATAGACGGTAATACAAAAAATTTATCAAATTGTTTATATTTGTTCATATCATTATTGCACATGACAATTATGATATAAAAGCGTTATTAGTTGTTTTGGTTTTGGCGAATTAATTTTCAATGAGAGCATCTCGGCAGGCTGGAAGAATTCAATATACATAGTAATTAAGGGGTTTCATGTCATAACACGGTGGATTCTTTTTTGTTGTTTTAAATCATTTTCACAAAGTAGCATTCCTCAATTAATGGAAAAGGATTGTATTTAACTTACTGAAATCACTTTCATGTTTACATCAATAAGAAAAGTAATAACACCAAGCTGAATGATATATACAAGCTGCACCCCTTATTTACAGTAATTTTATAGTCCATAACGATGCGTTAACCAATAACAGGAGTCCTTTTATTCAGCTTAGAATTATTTACCGCTGTTAGCGTACATTTGATTAGTTTAAGATGCGAGTTGAAATCGAAATTATACAGCTACGCCGAAAAAAATAACAAATATAAAATACGGTCCACAAAGTTATGTGCAAACAGGGCAGAATAACTACTGTGTAGTAGACTAGTCACAAGACCCGAACTTCAGCAACAATACTTTGCGCTATGTAATATCTTAATTCTTAGAAAAACATTCCATCCTTCGTATTTTTTTTAAATATTCAAGTAAGTGAAGTTGTCATACTTGACATAGATTATTACCTGAATAGCTGGAAATATTTGTTAAGAAATTAATGTGAGAATATTCAGTAGACAAATAAGAATTTTCAAATTCGACCTTAAGTATATAAATATATCTAAGCGCTACGTATAGTCTAGATGATGGAATTCCATACTGGTGATTAAATATCTTAATTTTATTTCACTGTAGCAACTTCAGCCTGACTTGTCTATTTATCTTATTCTAAATATTGAAATGGCCAGACTAGAATTCTCCTGCACCTGACTGATGTCAGATCAGGGGTAGTGGACTGGTTAGTGTTATTTTTCGGGACTCTCCCTAGGTAAGCTCATAGATTGATTCTTGTGGGATCTACCCGTCCAATCCCGGCAGTTTCATGAAGTAAACCGAGTTCCTCTTAAGGCATCTGAATATAAAGGCTGAAATAAGAAATTTTTTTTTAAAGATATTCGGCGAAAGTTTAAAGTAAGTGTAACAGAATTAGATAAATATTATTTTGAAACAAGACTTCATAGTATTTTGGACGGTTTTTTTCTGACCTTTTCATCAAAAGTAGGTCAAAGTCATCTGCATAATGAAGAGGCTCATCCACTTAAAACCTATCCAGACACCTTTTTTAAGGAAGGTCAAAGGTCTATCCACATCTCATGAAGGACATATAAGTAATAGCAGCTCAAATAAAGTCAACCTGATCGGTCGCCCGTCGACGCCAGACGCCCAACCGGATATCATCAATGTAAAGGACGGAATTACTCGTTGAATAGCCTAAAAGAACTGTGCAAACCAATGAAAAAGGTGTTTTTCCACTACACTCGGTTGTTAAAAGCTCTTAACCAAGATTTTACTGGATCAGGAATTAGGTCAAAATCCATTGTATACAGCTTACGCCGACAAAGAAACAGCAGCAAACAAACGATCTGAAAATTAGATTATATGAGCAGAATGACTGTTAATTGAAATATCATAAAACAATTGCCTTTCCTGGGCGAGAAGAGGGTCCACAGCCTTATATATACAATGTATAACATTTTTTTTTTGTTAGAAAATACATTGAAACCTAGTGGCTAGGCTATCGTACACAAGTCGACGTGTATTCTGAATTGCTCAGATGAAGATGGCTTCCCATAACTACTCCGATCACGTGTCCGCTATTCTGTCCAATGGAATGACCACACTGGCCATCGGTATCGGGAAGGAGCTTGGACTATTCCGAGTCTTGCTGGACGCTGACCAGCCCGTCTCTGTCGAGGATATCGCGGGACAGCTAAATTTGAAGAAAAGGTTCGACTTTTTGTTTTTTCTTTCCACCGTTTGTTCCAGTTTTAAACATAAATAATATATCCTTAATGTTGAACTGCGTGGTTTTAAAATGCCAAGTGTTTAAGAACGCGTGATTAAGCATCACAATCCTTGTAGAAAATTACAAACATATATGGTTTGTAATTTACCGTACGTTTGCAGGTTACATTTCATTATTTACAGTATATGCAATGTTTATACCGATAAATGCGTGCGGTAAGTTTGCACATTATAGTACAAGGGGAAAAGTCATAAATATCCGCCAATATTCTAATTACTATTTCTATTTTTTTAATATTTGAATGTATTATTTCAAATAATAATTTACAAATTATAACACAGCATATGCTAAATATCTCTATCTAATCACAATTACATATAAACAAGTTCACACCACCTTATTTGGAAATAACAAATCTACAAGTTACTAGTCTACAAGTTACAAATATCTAATATCATAAAGAAGTTGGCAATGTCCTCTCAAGATGGCGATACTGGATACAGATGGCACTGATCTAAAAATAGAACAGAAAAATAATAGCACCTGCTCAAGCGTCTATTAACTGACTGCATGTGTCCCGTACATTCAAACTGTACGCATGCGTTTTTCAGCAGTTCGTTTTCTGACCTCCATCAGAACTGCTAACTCAGACACTTTAAAATAATTTTCTAAGAAGAATATGAGAGTTTCTGCTGTAAAACTGAATGACGGACGCCCTGGTCTACCAGAAACTAAAAATGGAGCAAACTACTGTGTTAGCACTGTTATTAGGTTTAATTTGACAGTTCTGTAAAACAGATGAAATTAAAGCTATATAAGACTGAGTCAAAATTTGTAATGCTTAACAAATGGAGCAATATTTCAGAAGTGTGTTCTTACTGACACTCCATAGTAGTACACCTTCCATTCACAAGAACTTGTGCAATTGTGCATATTTTTAAGTGCAATATTCCGTTATCTGCTTTTTGGTATCAGACATTGTACTGGTGTCAGGTCCATTGCTACTCTGCAGTCTATTCTCCCTGTGTTTGTTTTTTTGTTGTTTTTTTATCATCTAAATATCACCAGAATAATTAGTTTTAATCTAGATAGGCATTTATAAAATACATTAGAAACAATTAAATACTTTACATACAAACTGAAAGATAGTGTAACATCAATGTTTGAAACCCTTAACTGGTCTACCCTGCACACAGACAAAAAATCAGAAGATAATCAACTTTTTATAAAGCTGTTAACAACGAGTCTCCTATCAACATCCCTGAATACATTTCTTCGCGTTCCCTTCGTAACACCGAGCACATAATAAAGCCTTGGAGTTACGTGCTAACTTCGCAATATATATATATATATAAAACAGCTCTCTACCACGTACAATCCCTCCTGACCTCCTGACCTAGTGCTATCCAAATCTGTAGATGAATTCAACATTCATCTTCCTGGCAATGCTTTAGAAATTCAAGTGTTTTTTAGACTGGCGGCTGGCCGCCAGTCTTATGCTGAAATTCGAAATCAGGCCTTTCTAATTTGCATATTTTCCACAACATTTTTAACTGTAGCACCCCGCGCTTTGTACGGATCCATACAATGCAAGCTGAGCTAACGAAAGCGAGTGGAGTGTGTTACACAGATGTGTTGCAACGACGTTTAAATGACATTTAGAAACTCTTTCAATGTGTAAAGTTTGTGTGTCCACTCTTCTGTTCCAAATTCCTCAAGCTGAATACAACCATTTTCAGCGTGAACAAAATACCTGCGTCTTTTACAAAACAGAGATTTAACCCAACTGGGGTACATGTAGATCCACACATGCAATCAAGAAAAATAGTGCTTCACATAAGTACATGTACGTAATTAACCCAAAGTAGTTCAGCAGCGTTTCGCTCGATAATGATATATTTCGTTGTATTTCTGTTATATTACGTTGCATTTCTATCTTCTCATAACATCAATAGCCACGCAAAAGCTAGAACAGTGGAAAAGAAGCGGTCATAATTTAGTGGAATGGAAGATCACGTGACCCAATGTTTTGAAGTGGTAGGCCTAAAACACGCAATGAAAATTTATGGAGCAATGGACGCAATGAAACTATTACCTAGCAATGGAAATTTTATTTTCAGAAAAGCGCAGTATTAAATGCCATAAAACTACTTTTGAACCATCTATAACTGTCTTCTTATATATAAACATAAATTTAAGACAATAGCATACGAATTAACTTGGTGGAGTTATTAAATTGGAGACTATTATGTTATATTATTCTTGCATGGGTTAAAATAAGAATACAATACTAATGATCTGGCATACGTTTTTTAATATGTTCAATCTAAATAAAGCAGACACACGTACGATGTTTACACTGCTAGCTCCGCTCTCCAGGCCAGGTATAAATTAATGGACAGTGTATCCATATAAACATGCATCATATCACAAAATGATAATAATCAATATAATGTTTTAAATTTAATGATTATTATTAATTTGTGTATCTATATCATCAAGATTTTTCATATACCGCGCAATGTAAATAACCGCGAAATGGAAATTCCATTGCACCTTAAAAATACCACGCAGATGAAAGTTATATGTTCATATGCAAACTCGTACCAACGACAAGTTATGAAGACATGTTATTTATATGTATTAGATACTCCAAATTAAAACTGTTCAATTCATTATAAATTTGTCATGTACCATACTATACACAGCGGATC
This sequence comes from Solen grandis, assembly GCA_021229015.1. Lineage (NCBI taxonomy): Eukaryota > Metazoa > Mollusca > Bivalvia > Adapedonta > Solenidae > Solen > Solen grandis. The sequence continues at coordinate 34,753,794 of CM037785.1, forward strand.
CATTTTTCGGTGATACCGGTATACCCATACAGCATTGACTGGCGCGTGTATGCCACACTTCCAGTAAATTAATCAAACATGCGCATGCTGACGCAATAGAAGTATGAAGAAGGAAATTTAAGATTAAGTTTAGGTACTGCCGCACTGCAGTATCACGCCGTAGACATGAGGCATGATACCACACCCAGTCACATTATCCTTATACCGGGTCAACTAGTCCTGGAACTACCCTTATATGCTGAGCGCCAAGCAAGGGAGCTATACTAGTACCTTTTTTGCGACTTTGGTATGTCGCGGGAACAATATGCATAGCATTTTAAATCATATGAACAATTACAAGTCGCGGCCGGGGGTCGAACCCACGACCTCCCGCTCCCGAGGCGTCCAAACTTTTTTTTTTCACATAGTTTGTTCTGACACTTCACAGAATGAGTTTTCAATCTTGGAGTTTACTTTAAGCATTCACTTCAAATGCACATCTGCCTTAGTTAATTGTTTAAGCCAGAAAGTGTTTTAAAGTATTTTCACAGCGTTATCTTCTGCTAATTATTCAATACCTTTACACCATTAGTGGGTACCGTTGTAAAACAAGCAAATAAAAATAAGTAAAAAAAATAAAGAGAAAGCCCGACCCACCCTATTTTTTTTAGGTGAAAATGAAAAAATCTTCAGAAATTATCATATGTAAAAACATGTTCTTGTAAGCAGATATTTTAACATCTATGCATTTTTTTTTCACAAATTTCATTAAATTCTTTTCCAACTGCCTAAAAATACTGTAACCATCAGGTTGTGATCACTGAATGCATATTTCGCATATTTTCTTTATTATAATAGTCGCTAACCATTACCGCAATGTAAAAGTCCGAACCTTTACGAAAAGTACGTTCTTTTCTGGAATCAATACAAACACCAGAAAAAAAAAAAGAAACATAAATTTTCATGAAACACTTAAATCACCCTTGAGCATGGACGTCAACATCTATACTGACTGAAAGACGAAAACATCATAAGGGCTAACAGTGAACACTAAGTAATTATCAACGAAATGTTAACAAATAGCATCCTGAGATATGACGCGTTTTTATCCCCACAATATTTTTTATTCTTTTTAGCTCAGCTGAGCACGAAGTTCTCAGGTGCGATATTGTGATCCATCTCTGTCCGGCGTCCATCAGTGCGTCGTCAGCTTTTGCTTTAAACGACATCTCCTTCTAAACCACAGAGCAGATTTTTATCAATCTTTACAGGAATGATCCTTAGCTGGTACGGAGTAAAAATAGCTAATTTCGTTCCGGTCCGCCTACCAAAATGGCCACCAGAGCTAAAAATAGAAAAATCTTAAAACGTCATCTTCTCCTGAACAGCTACGTAGACTTTGTTGAAACTTTACAGGAATAACCATTAGGCGATTGCTGCCTTAGCTAAAATTATAAATAAATCTTTAAACGACACCTCTTTCTTAATCCACTATGCATATTTTGACGAAACTTAACAGGAATGATCCTTAGGTGATACTGCACAAAAATAGCTTAAACCGTTCCGGTCTGCCTACGTAGATGACCGCCAGAGCTAAAAATAGAAAAATCTTTAAACGACATCTGGGCAGATTTGTGTTTTGACCCTTTGCTTCTCAATTTCTATATATTATGTGCATGTTTTTCCTTTCTTTAGCATTTTCTCTCAAGCAGTTGAATTCAGGTGAGCGATTTAGAGTCATCATGGCCTTCTTGTTTTATTTAAGAGTGTGTCGCAAATAGAATTTATTTTCACCAATCTATATGCATGACGAGAAATATCAACTTACCTTGTATAGACTTTTTAATACACTTGTAGATAATAATGTTGTATATCCAACTTCAAACCTCGTTTCAGAATATGAAAAATCTGGATACCAGTAATGGATTTAAAAGGGATATTTATTATATTGTCATGGACGTCAGTCAATTATCAAAATTGATAGTGTATGTTCCTATGTTGAAACGGATATTTTAAAGATGTTAATAAAAAAAAACTCTAATCACGATAAAAAATTGAATGGGATATGAAATGATCAATTCCGATTTCTTATGTTTTGTCTTTATTTCTAGCATTGAATACAATTTTTTTTTTTTTTTTTTTTTTTTTTTTTTTTTTTTTAATATTTCCCTCAATTCTAAAAAGTTCATGTTTATTACAAAAAATGCCGTATTCAACCGAAAGAATTTAAACCTTCAATCCGCTCCATTGACAATACACAAACTAAATACAGTATGCCCGGTGGTGAGCCGCAGTGCAATAAAAGAATCTTTAAATCAATTCAAGTTTGAAACTCCATGTAACTTTTTAACAGGACTGCTTTCAAAGCTGGTCTATGGCGGCACACATTTCTGCATCGCAATTAAATTTTGTTTTCTGTGTTATAAATAAATAGTGTTTCATGTTTATTTCAGTACAATTGTGCATGGAATTCGAAACTGAATTGAAATGTGTTGATAATCGATGCTGGAGATAAACTATTTAATCAACCGTAATGAAAAAAAAAGTGCGCAGCGTAAAAATCGCACCTCATTCGGATATATTTTGAAACTGACTGGAATTTCCAGCGATATATGGATAAAATTTCAGTTGACCTATTGGCGCAGCAGGTAAAGTAGTTCGGCTGTTCGCCATATAAGATGTTTTAAAGGGGTGTAGGTTCGAGTCCAAGCGGGATCATATATTCTATAATCTTTTTCATTATTATTTTTGTAATACAAGATTTATATTTTTGTTATATTGAATATAATTAATTAACGTATATATAAAAATGAAATGGAAAAAACGTAGATTAAATAATGATAGTTTGTTGTTTTAGATTTGCTTCCACATATTCATATAATCTTATAAAAAGTAGGCAAGAAAAAGGGAAAGTAACAGTGGCGATATACTTATTGTTAGCAGTCCATTGAGACAAATGATGTGTTCATCTTTTTTAACGACCGTGTTCACGCAAGGTTAAAGTGGGTTATAACTTTTGGTTTATTGGCATTGCTTGAAAATTTGATCATCGTTTATTAAATTTACTTTGATAAGCAAAAGAAATGCGACATTATCACATTAAAAACCTTTGTCTCTCCGCGCTTTCAGCGCTTTGATTTTCTTCACATCATCATTATCATTGATACTAGTAACATGATAATATCATAAACGCCATTTAAATTCAGGATACTTTACTTAAAACTGTAATAGCATAAAGAAATACTTACGTGACACTTGCCTAAATACGTCACACTCCTAACAGTGATAACGTCACGCTGCGCTACTTTAATCACTGCCACCAAATAAAACACGTGACGATATTTAATCCTTATGATCAAAACATGGCGACCCGTTGCTATGTAAGAAGAAAGTCAGTGAAAACTGTTTTTGCTGCGGGGATAAAAACAGACTATTTAATGTCCGAAATTATAAAGATGGGATCATTGTCAATAAAATATCCTGTTTAATAGGCGAGTACAGTTAAATTTCATGTTTAGCTAAGTGAAGGTCGTCTGCTCTTGTAACGTTATAATCTTACTACATGTATTTTCATCAAATATTCTTCTTTGCTTTTATCTTTTATTGGCCGCAAGTCATATATTGCTTCATTTTGTGATTCCCTTATCATCGTTCTCGTAACATTTCGGACATTGTTGCATTGGGCAGATAGCCGAGATTATCCGCTTGTGTACAAGTCATTTGCGGGTTTCCCAAAGTTGACATGAATTGAGGGAAAAAACAAACACCAATCAGAAACACGGGCAGTCTATAAATGACACATGGTCTAAGTCCATAACAGACTCAAAGTTTGTGTCGTCACTAGCTTGCGCTAATCTTTAAATAGACCGTAGGATTCTCCCCAAAAACTGCGAATTGTGATTCCGCGCAAGTAGACCTACGTAGTAAAAGGCTAAGCATTTTATGAATGTGACCAAAGGTAAGTAACATGAACATGCCTAGATATCACTTAATGTGTTTTATCATTGTTAACACATAATTTCAACACTGGTATAGCATATTAAGCAATCCACATATAAATAAGAATTACTATCCTACTTTCATTTTCCCATATATTTTTGGAAACCGCTGTTGTGTATGTATAATTTGCAGCTTGGTATTTTTCTCTAAAAAGGTTATATACAATGCAACAAACACATTTAACATCATAAATCAACAAAAACTAAATATCGTGTGAAATTATTTGATGTGTACGTTATTTATTCACTTATCGATCTCAGTGGCCAAGCCATAATTTACTCATAATCCATTACGCGGTTGGTGCATGGGGCGATCGCTTCCGTGGCCGAGACCGCGTGGGTCATTCGGATTTATAGCTCACCTGAGCAAAGCTCAGGGTGAGCTATTGTGATCCCGTGAGTGTGCGGCGTCAACAATTTTTTGTGTTTACACTCTATAACCTTTATTTCTTAAGCAATCATCTTCAAACTTTAAGACAATGTTTATAACCATAATATCTCGATTGAGTTCGATTATGGCTGAGTTTCGTCAGGAGTTATGCCCCTTTTAATATTAAAAAAATGTCATATTTCACTTTGTTTACACTCTAGCATCTTCATCTTTTGAGCAATCATCTTCAAACTTATGGCAATGCTTATGACCATAAGTCTCGATGAGTTGATTAGCTGAGATCGTATTAGGTCAGGAGTTAGGCCCCTTTAAATTTTCAAAAAAATCCAGATTTCACTTTGTTTACACTCTAGCATCTTCATCTTTTGAGCAATCATCTTCAAACTTTATGGCAATGCTTATGACCATAATGTCTCGACTGAGTTTGATTAAAGCTGAGATCTGTTGATTAGGTCAGGAGTTATGCCCCTTTAAATTTAAAAAAAAATGTCAGATTTCACTTTGATAACACTCTAGCATCATTATTTTTAGCAATTTTTTTAAATTGAGTTCAATTGTGGCTGAGATGGGCCATTTAGGTCAGGAGTAATGCCCCTTTTAATACAAAAAATGCAAGTTTTCACTTTGTTTTTCTCCACCAACTTCATTTTTTTAACAATCTTTTTTAAACTTTAAGACAATGTTTATGCCCATAATCTCGCAACCGGTTCCATTATAACTGATATTGACTAGTTAATTTAGGAGTAATGCCCTTTTCACAATAAAAAAGCCAGATTTCACTTTTACACTCTAACATCTTTATTTCTTAAGCAATCATCTTTCTCAGGTGAGCGATCAAGGGCCATCTTGGCCCTCTTGTTATGTGAGGAAGCCTTTCAGCTGGCTTGCGGTAGGTCGATGGTTCTACCCGGATGCCTCCGTGCATTCAGGGTCTTCCTCCACCTTTAATTAGCTGGACGTCGTTATATGACTGAAATGCTGTCGAAGCGACGGTAAACTCAAATAGTCAAGTCAAGGCATGGGGCGATCGTCCCCCCGGAACTTTGAGCCCCTGTGATCAGCAATTGACTGCTTATTCTATTTTTAACAAAATACATATCCGGAAATAGGAAACCATGTATCATTATTAGAACAATTATCATATTGGCCTTCACAGTTCGGTTTGTAAGTTAGCAGATGCAATAATCAACACATAACTTTTTTAAAAAAAATCTGTGTAAAACTATTGGTGCAGTCTGTTCATATATTTCATAACGTATTAATCAACACTTGCACGTATGTGCCAACTATTTCAATTTTTTTCTGGTAAGTCCATTCGATGGTCAGTGAGCTACAATTATGACCTCAAATACATTTGTAAAGTTTCAAGTGAATACCTTAAGTGGTTGTGGAGATATAGCTCTCACTACTATTCTTCAAATAGTCAAGCTAATAATGAATGTTTTTCTTGTTATATTTAGCATAATAGAAATTACCTCACCCCAACCACTCACTTTGCCTTATTGTTTGTTTGGAATCTATTTTCTTGCAAATTTTACATACATTCACAAACTTATTTATATCAAATGCTATTCTCGATCAATATAATATGATATTGAAACAAGAGGCCCAAGGGCCATAAACGCTCACCAGTGTAAAGATGATTTTTTCTATAAGGAAATCAAATGACAAACCAGAGATCAACTTCATTTTAGCAATCATGGCAGACATTCATGAAATCAATCCTGACCATTAATTTCATGGAAGTAAAATTCTGAAATTTATTAATTGAAGATAATATAATATATTGTATTATCAGTTGCAGTTACACGATGTGATAGTTTGAAAGACCCAGGGCTTTTTGTATAGGAAGAAAATGAAAGCAGTTTGTTAAAATGGTTGATTTAACTTTTACATAACATGATTAAATAACAATCTGAAACAAAATATTTCGAAAATTCTTTAATATCGTTTCAGATTCCTTTTATTTACAAGTTGTCAAAAGAGAAAGTAAATCCGCGAAAACTGATGACATTTAGAAATGCAAAGCTTTTTTGGTTAATTATTTTATTTATATGGTCAGAGAAAGTTGTGAATCTATTTTGCAAAAAAAATATGGTTTATAGCATACGTGTATTTTATTATTATTAGTGAGATATTATACGACATTGTAGCAGATTTGATACAGATAATTAAAAAAAAACTTATTATGTTAGTTTAGGTGGTAAGACAGCTGTGTAAATAAATGAAAATAGGCATTGTGTCTAATTCTATCTTAAGAAACAATATAAAAGACATGAAGGCAAAATGGTTCTCTAGCAATTTTGTAAAGAATGAAATGTATTTTAACCCTTCCCCTCATAGAGAAAACCATGAAAAGACCTATGCGAACAGCATAAAACCAGATCAGCCTGCGAGTTAATCAGCCTGCGAGTAACTCGCAGGCTGATCAGGTTTTATGCTGTTCGCTGCTCCTCAGTGGTCTGGAAATGAGGACTTTATAATTAAATTTGGTAAGGTTTTACTGTGGTTTTCTGCAGAACAGGCTTTATGTGGTACCTATTGAGTGCGTCAAAATGAGTCTATATGACGGAAAGGGTTAAATGTAATAAGAATTACTACCGCCCCAGTACATCGAGGGCACTGCTTTTTAGATGATCGATAACGTGCAAACCCACGGGCGATATATGAAGGAGTCTATCGTGGGTTTCCGACAATGGGTCCTTTATATACATACTGTAAAATCATTATATTTTACTGACATTTAATGTCGTTGATTAGTACTAAAAGAAATTTCGTGTGTACACCAATACGTAGATTCATGTTCTAGGAAATGCAAGGTACATGTATATTGAATGAACGACTTTCGTGGAGGTTAATACTGCGGAAAAGGCCCTCCACGAAATCAACGAAAATTGGTACCTCGCGGTATTTAATGAACTTACAGTATACTCGTATTTCTGCAGTATTTGAAAATATGATTGAATTCGCTGACGCTAATCCTTCGAGGTTAGTGGTAGTACTGATCTAAACCAAGGAACGTCGAGAGTCCAAATCAACGGGTTGAAAAATCGAGTAAAGCCAATATATTGACTCTAGAAGTTGCAGGCTTTAAAGTGAACAGTTAAAAGTGACTATTTTTTTTATTAGAGATTGCATATCTTGTTCAACAGGTATACACAAGAATGGCTGTCGTGTATGATGACGGCCAACATCATTGAATTCGACAAGGAGACAAAGCGGTATATTGTACCAGAAGAAAACAAGGCGGACCTTAACAAAATATCAATATGTGCTCCATTCGCTTTGAAGTCGGGACAAATTGCAGATGTCATAAAAAATTGTTTTAAAGAAACTGGACCTTACGGTAAGAATATTAATATTGTTTGCTTGAGTATAAATGACAGCACATCAATCATGTAGGTATTTTTTATTTATCTACTTAAGACGATTACAACACTGCTGTCCATTATCAAGTGACCTATACCATACCACATACAGACACATTGCTATGATACGAGTCCCGGGAAATTCATTATATTTTGGTGTGTCTCGTCCAGGGATGTCAAAAACAACCTACATGCTATGCGCCTCATTTGGGGAGAGGGTGAGTGCTAAAGTAGGAAGTTTGACATTTTTTTCCTTTTTTTTTTCTTTAGCCTAAATCCCCAACCTAGGGCCTAGGCAATATGTCAATATCCCTACATTATATGCTTGCCAATGTCTATTTCGGTACCATTCTGTTGAACGGTCTTCTGCCAAAAGCTCCACACTGGTGCAAAACATTATATATTACAGCTGCATTACAGGAGAATTGAGTAATATCTCGAACTGAGATGTTTTCGAATCACATGCCTACATTAAAGAATTGTGTTGTTGTTTTTTCGGACAGAATTGACTTTATGCTGGAATTGCAGAGATTGGTTTGTTGATTACTGTTCTACTTAATATACTGAGTAGATCTTAATAGTTCAGTGTTTTTATATCTCATTTCAGTATTACCTCATATCCTCAACAGTTCAGGTTTCAGTGTCATGATATGCAATAAATTAATCTTGAATTGTTCCACTCCACCTTGACCGCGAGGGTTATTTGGGTCTAGCATATGGCTTCCTAGCGCCATATATGTCAGCTGCTCATACAGGATTACAAAAATACCCAATAATCCAGCTGGGGTACGAGCACTAACTTTTAAATAGACAATAACTACGTATTACATATGTATACATATATTACCTGATGTAATGGTTTAACATCTTTTGTGTCTTGATATCTCATAACAATAAAACATTTTAATGAATTCAAATTTAACAAGAAATGTTTGTAAAACATATATGCCCCCCTCATATGCCATAATATTTATATAGCTATATTATATGTAACATGGGCATGTTACAAAGTTCAGATCTTATCTTGATGAAGGTTTACTACTGATAATTATTAACACTGCTAAAATAAAGAAGCTATATATTTTTGTATATCTATTTTGATATATCAAAGACTGAACGCAATTATTTTGATATAACACAAAAATAAGTTGTTTTACAAAAACATAATATTTTATATCAACGATGAAGAATTTTATTATAAAATTAAATGTTAATGTCATCAATCCTCATTTTGTATCATTCATTAACTGTCATTTTTTCAGACTTTTCCAGCACGATTGGCTGCCACATTGCAGGAACTCTGCCTTTCTTTCTCATCTGGCTATTTGCTGCCCTCTTCCTTCCCCACACAGCAAGAGCACCGCAGTTTTAATGCATTTAGCACTATGACATTAAGTGAAAAGCATGCAGACAATTAACAAGAAGAATAATGTCTCATTGGAGTTTTACCTTGTATACTGCACCCAGTAAAGGTGAAATGCTGAAAAAAATCTGGTGAAAAAGATTTGACCAGAACCCATTTTGATCAGAATCTATCTCAGCATTCAATTTCACAGTGACCTTGACCTAGTTACCTCTAAATCAAAAGGGGTCATTTACTGGTCATGCAAAATCTCCATACTAAGTTTGAAGTTCATAGGCCCAGGCGTTCTTAAGTTATTGATCGGAAATGGTTTGGTCACCATTTAAAAAAAAGGTCTGGTATTATACATACACAACATGTGACCTTGTGACCTTGACCTTTGAGGTAATGACATCAAAATCGATAGGGGTCATCTACTAATCTGAGCAACAACCACAGAAGTTTGAGACTTAAAGGTCAAATAGAACTTAAGTTATCACTCGGACAAGGTCTGGTATTATACATACACAACATGTGACCTTGTGACCTTGACCTTTGAGGTAATGACACCAAAATCAATAGGGGTCATCTACTAATCATGAGCAACAACCACATGAAGTTTGAGACTTAAAGGTCAAATAGAACTTAAGTTATCACTCGGACAAGGCCTGGTCTACCGACAGACCGACGGACCGACCTACGGACCGACCGACCGACATGAGCAAAGCAATATACCCTCTCTTCTTCGAAGAGGGGCATAAAAAAAAGAACAGTGCAGAAATTTTCTTTTATTTTTTTCACTAAAAGACGAGTTTCTATTATCACAAACGAGTAAATTTTACACTATCACCGGTAATGCAAATATATTAGTTTTATAGAAACTCTAGAAAATGGAAAAGTCAGGATCGATAAAGGGTTGCGTGTTATACATGTATTTCAAATGCAAAGTTTTCATTTCTGTTACCAACCGCAAATTTGAACCAGTGTTAGGATATATATTGCCGTAATTGTCTACTGTACTGTACATACTGCAGCGAACACACTTTGTTACAGTGTAAAATATACACAGGATTTCGTTAGTATGTCTACAGGCCTATAAATATATATATAAACAAGAAATATCTTTAAAAAAAATACTCGGCCGTGGAAACCAGCTTGATGATTAGTGTCTGAATGGTTTAACATGTAATAGATTTTGTTGTTAGTTTAATAGTTGTGTAATTCCTGTGTCAGTGCAGCTCTTTGAAATACCACGGAACCAAATAATTTGTACAATCTTGGTAGACACTTACAGCCTTAAAACATCGGCGCATTAGACTTCGTTTCGCGGGCTACAAAACGAAGCCGGTTGTTACGTTTTTGTTGAATATAGGATCTGTCAGGGTCGAACAATCAATTTCGAAATCTGTGTTTTTCCTATTTTTTTAGCGTTTTACTCTTTCAGTTTACCTTAAAAAGGTGCAATGTCTTACTATTCGGGACAAATCGTTCGCAGGGGAAGAAAACTTCAACTTTTAAAACAAACAGAGATCTAAAGAACTCGTTTCCGCAACTCCTTTCTTTTCTTTTGACTAATTTTACAATGACCAATGGGAATTTAGCAAAGTATATAAGAACTAATGAAAAGCTTAATTTTATTCCGCTTCATTACTATGTGTTTCACAGGAAGTCAGGGTGAAAATAAACGGCCTCACGGCCGAAAAAACACTATTTAAAAACGATCACGGCAGTTTCATCATTTAAAAATAACATTCAGGATTACCTGATTCTTTGTATATTGATAGTATATTATATGATCTACTAATATATGAAATAAAACAGGGGGTCAACGGCCTTAGAAAAAATAATATTTTATTATTAAACCTTGTATAGAACAGTTTAGGATTAAATTTTACCCATGAAAACTAAGTCTATTTTTTTCTTCAAATTAATGACCATTATTAGCAAATATTAAGTTATGATATTGGTGAAACATCATATATGTTTTTTTTAAGTATCCATCTATTATCAAACCGGAAAAAAACCTTTATTTTGAAAAAAAAATACAAACTAGCAGTATTTGTTTTAAACTTAAATTTTTCTAATCAAACATTCAGATTTTTTATCGCTTCAATGAATACTAGTAAGGTACTTATCTTAATGATAAAGCTTAAAAACAACTTATCACCAGGCTTATTCTTTCAGAAAATACACTGAAGTTTGCGGGTGGGGAATATCCTAGTGGGGAAATTTAACTTCGGAGTAAATAATAATTCTTTTTATATTTAGGCTGATATTTTTCTGAATTTTGATTCACATTTGCAAAAAAAGAAAAAAAAATGCTATTTGAACACATGAATCTAAAAGATTGAATAATCAAATATTTTGTAAATAATATTTGATATAAATGAACATGTAATATACGAAAATATACATATTGGTTGAGTAGTACTATTCTCAGAGGGTACCCGCTAAAACGGCCAGTAGTATTTTATATACATTATCTCATACCTTTTGCAGGTTTACCATACAACGATAATATTGGCTTTTTTGACTTCTGGGTAGAATACAGATCAGCCACTGCGCCGTCAACTGTCGAGGATTACATCCTGCCGCAGTTTAAACAACACGATGTTTATCAAAAACTTGGTAAGGCATTTTTGAGTTACTCGTTCACAGATGGTCATTGACTAAGAATCTAATTTTTAACTATTTGTATTTATTGCGTCTCTTAATACCCATCTACAAAAGCATGGTGACCCAATGCAATACTCCGTAATTGTAAGAAAAAATGGTGGTATCTCCTTAACAAACAACAGAGTTACGAACGGTATTGAACCTGTATATAGAATTATAAAATCTATATTTAGAATTTCTATTTTCGTGTGCCATTAGATGACTGATCACATTCACTCACTCTTCGCGCATGCGCTCATTTCACATACTGCACTTATCATGCGTCTGTAGATGGGTATTGATGGGTGAGCTGTTTTAAAGTACACAGAGTATGTTATTTGTAGGGAATAAATGCGTTGAATATAAAATAATGAATGAAACAACTATCTTGATTTTTGTGGACCTCAAAATATAGGCTATCACCGTTTCAGTTTTGAAATATATTGTCAGTTGAAAAAAAAGTGTGAGCCCAGAGATGCGTTCATTTCAATGCATAATCTATTTTCATTTCATTTTTAGTATATGGTATAACAAATATTGGTATTTTAACGGGTAGTTTGCAACCCCATCAAGATAAGGGTCAAAAGAAATATGTCGCCATTGCTCTGGATAGTACACAATTTCCCAAGATATAAATACTTTCGAAGTCAAAAAGCACAAAATATTGATCTTTGCAGTTCTTGAGATTTTGATACAATACATGGCATATATCAATTGAACCTTAAGTGTTCACTTTCTTTTCCAATTTAGAATAGAATGAATAAAGGGACGAAATATTGAACAAAATAGTTGTAAAATATCAAATTCACATTTCATAATCAGTAAGTAGTAGCCTCCTAGTTATACCAGTTGTGTATGGTGTTACATAATTAATATTGTAGTCAATGCATCGAATGCAATTTTAACTTATTCATGGATGAAATACCGACCGTCCTACATTAACATATACTGTATATAAATATACAAAATCAATATATCTAATTGGCCTTTCTCGGCAGATTCGGGGATTCGTGTCCTTGACCTGGGATGTGGTACAGGATCGTTAACACTCGCCCTGGCTAAAATCTTCCCACGTTCCGAGTTTGTCGGAATCGATCTTTCAGACAAAGCAATTGGATTGGCCAGGGCTGATGCTAAGACGACTGCCATTTCTAATGTGGAATTTGAAACCGGAAACGCACAATCACTTGACGATAAGTGGACCACGTCATTTGATCTTGTGTTCGTGTATTTCGTGCTACACAACATACCCGCCCCAGAGGAAGCCCTGTGTCAAATTAAGAAAGTAATGAAAGATGATGGGACCTTTTGCCTGTTCGAACTTGGTTTCCATAGCAATCCTGCAGACAATATCGGCGTTGTGGATGCGTCTTTTGCGTATGCATGCAGCCTCTTTATGTGCCTGTCCTCCAGTATGGCCACAGCGCCGCATATAGGTTATGGGGCTTGTTGGGGCATAGAAGCCATTGAGAAAGAGCTCATAAAACGGGAATTTAAAATAAAAGGTAAACACCAATTTCCCCTCATGGACAAAGATACTCTGTTCGTCTGTACCAAGTAATGAGCCAACATAACGCACGGATAAATAGTAATCGTTAAAGATGCTGTCTGTGGATTTCAAGAATATCATACGACATTCTGCTGATTTACTAGTAATATACCAATATATCATTGTTTTACAGTGACATAAAGGGGATATAAAAATATCTTTTTATCGCGTGCGCAAGCGATAACCACCGCGTCGTACTTGTCGCGTTTGCATGTTTGAAATAAAGTTATCGCGTGTGCATATATCAACATATATTTCATGGCCCTTTTATGCTACCGTTCAGCTTTCGGGTGTTTTCGGATTTAACATTGCCGGATATGTCTTTTTTTGTGCGACATGCTGATATGACAATTCTCCCCAACAGGATCTCCACGCAGTTATCTCCCCTTCATTCTTCGGCATATATCTCTGCCACCACGAATAGTCATTTATCAGGATTTCTGTTATATAATATTTTTTCTAATTGTTAAAAGAAAACTATTTCTATGTATCAGCTTAGTTTTCTCTCATTCATATATGATGAAATAAATGGGGGAAAAAATGATAACAAATAAAAATATTTAAAAAAAAATGTGAAAATAACCGTTACTTTTTTATTTTTTCATTTTTTTTTTATTTTTTCGTAACAGGCATTTTCCTGTGTATATTTTCTTAAATAAACATCAATAAGCGCCTTGTAGTAAAAATTAATATGTTTAGAAAATAACTTGCATAACTCTGTGCATGAAGATCTATAAATAATAAATCTTCGCCATTTTGTAAGCCTACCATCATCACGTGACATTTGTGACGGCAGTAAGCGTGAGCGTGCAAGGGAGATCACTGTGTGGAGTTTGCCATCTTGTTATTGATGCAATTACTTCCCCTGGTTATACCTAACCTAGGCGCCGATTTGAATGGCTTATACAAAGGTCAAATTTAGACGACCTTCTACACGATGTGGTCAGAGTCAGTTCAAATATACTGAATCTGATTTTAATGAGATTGACTGAAAATATCTGTGTGAATAATGGATATGACATGAATTGCTTGAGAGATACATTTAATGGAATTATTCGTTATTTTGTAAATGTGTTAAGACTGTTGACTCGAAAGAATTACTGATTCGCCAATTCAGAAAGATAAACAATGGTTCGATGAAGAATGTTTTAAAATATTTTAAACGAGAAACGTAATGACTGTAAAAGCACACTAGATTAATAAAAACAAATAGTTTTCTGAACTAAGCAATGATATATTTCAGGTCAAAAATGCTGATGCTGTAAAGTTTGACAATGATTGCAATTTTGATAATAAGTGTCATAATGGCATATTATTAGATAGACCTATATCTATAGACGAAGTGATTTCAGTGGCGAATAGAAGTATGTCTTCCGGTTCAGATTTTTTCTTAAATGAGCATTTTATTGAGGCTAATGATATTTATGAATCACATTTATATGATATATTTAATGCTGTTTTGAAAAGAGGCTATTTTTCCAGATAAATGGACTGAAGAGATTATTGTGCCTTTACATAAAAAGGGAGATAAAATGTCAATAATTATCGTGGAATTGAAAATTAGTAAGTTGTTTGTCTAAAATGTTCACTGCTGTATGAAAAAAACGTATTTCAACATACCGTGATAAGTATAATGTAATAACAGATGCTGAATTCGGTTTCAGGAAAGCACGCTCGACTGTGGATGCTCCATTAATGTTATTTATGGTAAATTTAGTACAAAAAGATGTAAATGATAATAAGAGATTATATTGTGTATTTGTAAACTTTTAGAAAGCGTCTGATTGTATTTATTGAAATGCCGTATGGCTAAAACTATACAAAGCTGGAATAAAAGGTAAATTATTAAAAACTTGTGAAGGCCATGTATGAAAAAGTAAAATCCTGTGTTCGTAATTGCAATGAGTATTCTGATTTCTTTGCATATTCGATTGGCTTGAGACAAGAAGAAATAATTTCGCCCATATCTTTTTCTCAATTTTAGAAGATACGCTTGTATTGAATTATTTTTACAGGATGATATTGCATACTTATTGCAATAAATGGTGTTTGAGGGTAAACATTGATAAAACAATGATTATGGTTTTTCGTAAACGTGGTCTATTACCCGGAGAGGAGTTTTTCTATGATAGTATAAAGTTAGATGTGGTAAATGATTTTGATTATTTAGGAACTATATTTAATTACACAGGAAATTTTGTTTTAAACCAGGAGCACCTTATTGGCACTTGCGCTTAAAGCTTTCAATTGTTTACTCTCAAATTGTAGGAAATTTAAAATTAAACCAAGTTCATTTTGTCAGTTGTTTGGCGCCTTGATTGATTCCGTCTTAAGTTATAATGCTCATATATGGGGGTTATAGTAAATCTAAAGCAACTCGTAGAACGAATTCATTCAATGTTTTGTAAGGCTATTTTAAACGTAAAACAGTTTACTTCAAATGTTGCTATGTATGGAGAATTAGGGCGTTGCATAATCCTCTTTATATTACTCTTTATGTAAAATTACTGGTATAATGTAATTAATACAGATAATATAATTACGAAAGAAGTTTATGAAATGTCATACACTGATTTTATAAATGGGAAAATGATTAGTAATGTTAAAGAAATGTTGGATATACATTGTTTTAATTTTGTATTTGAAAATCCATTCATGTTTGTTATGAAATCAGTGGATTTGTCCTTTAAAAACAGACTAATTGTTAATTTTAAACAGGATTGGATATATGACAAGGAAATACATGTAAATGGTGCTTTGAATTTGTATAATGTTATAAAATTAAATGTACTGAATAAAGAATGTTTGGATGTACTTCCTTATAACCTAAGATTTTATATGTCGAGCATTAGAATTTCATTTCATTCACTTAAAATGCTTAAGAAAAAGTCCCGCGTAATCGCGGGAATGTTTTTTACTGTCTGAATAGATATGAGTTATATTATGTTCCAGTGTCCAACCACATGATAGGGACCATGGGTTTCACATAATAAACCTGCTTTGGAAGCACTTAGCTGTGAAGCCGATGGTTGTGGGTTCGATCCCCTGGGGTCGGGCACGTTTACCGTCTTGAATGACTTACAATTTCTTTCTGATAGTTATTCGTATTCCACCGCCGTACTTAGTTAACTACAGAGGTGCGTGCTAAAATTTCCGTACTTGCCATCTGTTAGCCTTTGATGGCATACTATGCCGTTCAAAAATTTAGATAAAATCATAAAAACCAAGTTAACATACAAAAAATGAAGAACATAAAATTAAAAAAGACACATTGTTGTCACATGTTTTTAATTTCACAGGAGGTGGGGGGGGGGGGGGGGGGTTGAGAGATAATAGTTGCAACATTTGGAATATAGTGCAGAACGGGCTAATTAATGAGATCTTCCCATTGCTGAGAACAACAATAGCTTTATTGCGACTTGCATAGCAGATTAAACTATTTACATTACCGTTGTGTAAAAGCCCAGTCTAGGGATACAACAACGTAATCATACAGATACAGAATTCTACAGGAATGACACACGAATTGAAAAAAAATATGTATCAAAAATCTAAAACTTATGATATGGTGCGAGCAAAATGCACAGGTTAAATTTGTGTTGTAGAATCCGTTGCCCGTTATTTGTGTGGCAATATTAGCATCGAATCGGTTATGAATGACGCCAAGAGCCCCACTTAATACTGCACTGTCTTGGCCTAGGATCATATACCATGCTTTTCACGTATGAATACGTGAACATCGTGGTATATACGCACGTCAGACTACAGTGTCTTCCTTCCGAGCGTTCGTATAAACGCCACACAACATAAATTCGAAAGATAGATTGGATAACTCTCTAAAATAAGTAATAAGACCCGTGTACTTAAAATGGGGACACAAAACCGATTCCGATGCTTTGTAACGCTTTTTAACGGGGCTGCGAGGCTAGTCGAGGATCCCCAAGAAGAGTAGATTTTTTTAACAAAATGCAGAACCCACTAAAGAAAACGGTAATCTCCATAAATACATGTATTACTATTTTTAGATTTATCCACTTTCAAAGGATTCACCATAAATTCTTGCAAACTGTGCAATTTTATTCATTTTAAACACAAATAACATAACTACTGAATGATTACTGAATAACCTTGATACTCTGCATACATAGTGTTGTTTTGCAACGGCGCCAAATCCGAAACAAAAATCAGCTCGCCTTTTTAGTAATATAGATACTGGAAGATATGGAGCAAATTATTACCAAGAAATGAAATGGCGCTACACTTGAAAAAATGAGGCAAGCGAACCCAAGGAAAGCAGTTTCACGATATTTCAGAAGAAGACACAGGACGAGTTCGGATAATGATGATCAACGCAAAGTTAATCAACGACGTCAGTCTGTGCCTCAACATGGATAGAGGTGAACCCGTCTTCGCGTTGGACAAGAGGAGGCCCGGACTTCCAGTCAGCCACTTTTTACTTCATAAGAACAACTCGCCTGCGCAAACAGTCCCAGACACACGCCTTGTGCTATAGGAACAGTATCCCATTCTCCGTATTCCACTGACTTAGCTACCACAGATTTCGCCATATTACCGGGTATTTTATCTCAACCATACGAGATTAAATTATTATTAATATATATGAGAAATTATGAGAAATAAACAATTGCAATAATTATGGGTATAATAATATCAATAATAGTACATAAAATAATTAATTATAAAATAATAATATAATTTTGACTAAAAGTTGAAAGGCGAGTTGCGAGGTAGACGGTTCGAGTCAGTGGCTGAATTGTTCAACTGTACGCAACAGATTCTTTCGGGCCTTGGCGAGACGTGTACGAGCACTTGGTACAGCGCCACAAGCGATGTATGGAAGCTAGTAGTGATTATTTTGAAATACAGTTAATAACGCGAGGGTGTCTCACTGTTATTTTTGACGTTTCTAATTTTGAATAAAAAGTTCACGTTGACGTCGTATTTTGCGGTAATGATGTGTTTTTGTTAAACCTTATATTTTTAATATGCATAACGATATATCTTAGTTGTACGTCGCTATATGACTGAAATACTGTCGCAGCGACGGTAAACTCAAAAAAGTAAATCAATCAGTTAATATTTCCTTCTTGATCTTCCTTTTCTTTTATCCACCTTTTTAAGATTTCAATATTTATTTAATTATTTATTTATTTATTTTTTAAGATTAACGCACAATTTATATCTTTCACAAAACTCATCTGATGGTGTAATCCTTGTCCTGTTTCAATGGTATTAACATTTTTCGTTACAAGTTTCAACAACGCTTTGCATGTTATATTTCATTCCGGATTTCATATATATATCTTTCATCCCGAGTTCAGAAACTTTAACCAAAAAATGTTTGTTTGTTGGGTTTAACGTCCAACCAACAGTATTTCAGTCATTTGGAGATGATGTCTACTTGAGATAGATATAGTTCTGCCACACTGCAGTATCACGCCGTAGACATGTGGCATGATAACACACACACAGTCAAATTATCCTGATACCGGGCCAACCAGTCCTGCAACTACCCTTATATGATGAGCGCCAAGCACTGAAGCTATAACAGAACCATTTTTTATGACTTTGGTATGTCGAGGCCAGGGATATCGAACCCACGACCTCCCACTCCCGAGGCGGATTCCCCACTATAGAAAGGATGATCTCATTTTCACAGTTATAAATGATTCCTGTATGAAAGAAAGATTGCTCTGTCTGAATAATAATAAATATTTCTGATTTCAAAATATTGATAGGAAAGAAGGTATAACAAAAGACGATACCAAAGACGACACAATAGTATGAACTATTTATAATAATTGTTAATTTTACAGTAAAATCGTATTGTATTTTAATCATTAATATATTTACTCTTGTCTCCTTCTCTCGTATGCAATATATTATGCAATCACACTACATGTAAATAATACACATCCTCTATATATGTACACTGGTTTGTATGCATAGTGTATCAATAAAAACAATTCTTTTATAGTTTATGCGAGTGTTTAATCTTATAGTGTTTCTGAGATTTCAGTTATATAAATTTTACAATTATTCCGTAAAGATAATAAAGCGATTATAAGTACCAGACATCAATTCAATGTGATACAAACACATACATGGAACATGTGAGAATAAAATCTAAGCACAAAATATCTTGATAAAGTGCGCACTTTAAGTAACAAAATACACAAATCATGGTGTAGAAAACATCAAATAACCAAATGAAGAAATAAAATGCCATAATAAACAAAGGAACAATCTCCATATCGAGGGGTAAGAGCGAAACTAGTCTCTCTCTCTCTCTCTCTCTCTCTCTCTCTCTGCTTCCTTAATCATTGTTTGAGTTTTTACACGGAATTATGTCTGTGAGTATATGTGTGTGTGTGGTTTACATGAAGGGCACCTCCTGTCGCTACTTTTTCCACCACAATGGTTTACTCCGACTATCGCTCAATCTGGTCCCCTTACTCGCCACAGGCGAGAAAAAGTTACTGTCCTGAAAAGAAAAACGAAATTACTAATCCGTAATGTCAAAAATAAATCCACAATATGATAAATCCTTAATCCTAAAATTTAACGCTGAATTTCGTCTCTAAAGAAGTATACCCATATATAGTGATTAATTTTCCACATAACTGTTTATCCAAAAGCGACTGACAGCTACTTTCAAATTTCAAAATCATAATATATATTATTGGAGCCAATATTGTAGCAATGACCTTTATGTTTTGATCACGAAATAACTTAAACCGCATGCCTACGGCTAGATACTGCAGTTAAGTTTCATTATATCGGTCCCAACTTGACATAGGCTCCGAATAAGTGTAATACTGTCGGTGGGACGTTAAATCCAACAAAGCAAACAAACATACATCCTCCTCTTCCATTTCCTGGGTAAACTCCACCAATATCTTATTGTTCTTTACCCGACTTGGGAACGTCTTAAACTGTAACATAGAAAGTGTTTGATCCTTAAATATATAGCAAAAAAAAAAAAAAAAAAAAAAAAACTCTCTCTCTCTCTCTCTCATAATCTCTATGACATAATTTATTTCTTTAATTCTTTTATGTAATTAGCTGGACGTCACTATATGACTGAAATAAGTGTCGAAGCGACGGTGAACTCAAATAGTCAAGTTTATAATTCTTTTAGATATCCATTTCACTTAATAACGATCTTTTTTACTGGTCAAAATCACACGGAGCAGTCGCTATCGATGAGGTCTCACATAACATTTTCCTCAACCATTATTTTTGAAGATCTCTATAGTTTATTTAGATGTGTGCATACATGCTATTATTACTGTTACTTTTCCGGAAAATTGCATTCAACATTTTTTTGATAAAAAAAAATGTGGCAATTGTAAATGGAGGAGAATCTCAATTAAATGCTTTGTGAAACTCTGAATATTAATCCATATTTCTATCAGCAATCTGACAAGAGCAACAAATATTCTCAGCGAGATGTATAAGCAAAATGCTGAAATTCTTTAAGATATATACAACACGTTTCGTGTGCATTGCTTTTTTGTTGAAATTAACCTCATAAAATCCGTTTATTTAGAATGGATCTCACATTTTCTGAATAATGAACCCATGAATATGCATGGCGGGTGGGGTATCATGCTACTTTTCTACAGTGTGATATCGTACTGATAGGCACTATTTCTTTCTCGTCTGAGAAAGTTCCCACCCCGAATGATTTAAACACAGTCGATTGAAAAAGCAAAGACCTAATAACCCAACATACGAGATCCGCAACTCTAATATAGGTAAAGAGCAAATCACGAGAAGCTCTCATTTATTACATGTGCGATCATGTGATCGCGCGATAACGTAAGATGGGTAA
>CM037785.1:34775033-34825033 GCA_021229015.1 Solen grandis
ATGGCATAGGTCTGAACTCTGTAAATATTTATCAGTTTTCAAAATACAGATCTGCAATGAAGGAATGTATGATTAAAAACATTAAGGATGATGCTGATCAAGTTGTGAAGAACAGAGAGGACCTTCTGAGGGTCATTTACTATTAATTCTCTTTTAAACTTTGATTGGATAATATAATCAAGTCCCTTGACAAGAAAGTCACCACACTGATGGCTTTATTAAGGTCTGTGGTCAGCGGGAAGAAGAGACAATACCCACCTCATCTAGTTATGGCAGCTAGAACAATCAGTGCTCACAGAAAAATCAGTGCTCACAGACCAATCAGCAGAAAAATCAATGCTCACAGTACAATCATGTGAGGAGGGAATAGTGGTGCGAAAAAGCCAACTGAAGTTCTTGGTGATAATCTGGACATTACTGTATCACCTGCAAGAATGAGCATTGACTGCCAAAGAACAAGTTTACATTGGTTTTTAACCATGGTAAAACAAAGGCAGGTTACATTTGAAGATGCTGCTATAGGCACTGATATAGCACACCAACCAGACATTATGGACCTATTTCAGTAAATGGATTCCAGATGCCATGCAAATGAATGATCTCCATAAAGACATGCAGTTGTTCCATGTGGCCCATGTGCTTCTCAAATACATTAAACCCACTGAAAACCCAATTCATCATATCCAGATACATCGTTCATCCTAACATGGAGTTAACAAAGCAAAAATCTGTAATTCTGAATTGTGATCTTATAGATGCAAATGAAAACACCTCACAAGGAATGATTGACATAGTGCAGAAAGTTCACACTTTAGCAGTGCCTCACACTGATGATAAAATTGTCAACAATGTTATTTTTGGGGGATGTACTCACCAATGAGAGGGCATTTACTGCACAATCTGCTATGCAGAATAACTTGACAGAACTGACCAAATTGACAGGGGTCACCCATCGACCAGAGGGGCTACACAGACAGTTCAACTTCTTCTTTGTAATATAAATAAGTTCAGTTGCCAGTTCTCAGTTGCTTGTTCTTTTGCATGTAAGTTGAGTTATATTTACATTGTTAAAACTAAGCAAAATAATGTTTGTCTTGCTATCTCACATTGATTCCCAAATCATCATTTACAAATAATGAAGTATCCGTATATGCATTAAATTGTGGCAAATGTAATGCATTATGTGTGACATACATACTATTGCATTATTTTGACAAACAAATTTAATCTAAAGAGATCCACAAACAGTTACCTTGCATGAATTTGTTTATTATTAACCTAATATGTTAAATGTTAGCTTCAAGGTAAACCAGGGTTTTTCTGCCTATTTTCGGAAAAAAGGGGCCCACAAATGAGAAATAATTATGAACATACAGTCAAACCTGTGGCCAGTTAGGGAATAATAGAAAGGAATTGTTTATAAGAAATTGCTGCTAAGTGAAGGTTAAACATACGCCAACATACTAGTTTTTGCAATATTATAACAAACTGCTAAATACAGGTTAACTGCTTAATACAGGTGGTCACTAATGCAGGTCCAACTGTGTTTCACAACCACCACATTTGAAATTCTTAAGAAGTAGAAAAGCAACTAAGTATAAAATAGAAAATAATTTAACATATTTAAAAAGACGCTTTTTCATTCATAAACAAATATTTAACAAACAAAACAAACCTCATATAAAAAAAAAGAAAAACATTTTTTTCCAGTCCATTTACCAATTATTTACAAAGAGACCAGTGCAATTAATCGAGTATTTTTATACCAATTGAGAAATCTGATCCGTCGGCGTGATGTCAGTGGACAAAAGACATTATACAGAAATGTTTCATTCATTGAACAAGGGTCAGGAATGACGCAAAAACCAGATTTTTCCTGATTAATGTTTGCTGATATAAACATGCAATTGATTATGAAGACAAAACAGGAATATTGGATGGGAAGCAAAACTCATCCTGATGATTATCATGCCAGAAGAATACAGAAACACACAAACACAATGGAAAGATGAGGCATAGAATTACTGATATAGCAGAGAAAGATTTTTAACCCTTTTTTAATGATCCCAACACTTTTTGACACATCTGAGAAACATGTTTTTTGAAAAAAAAAAAAAAGCCCAAAAAAAGTTATAAAAAATGGAGAATTTTCTCCTTAAAATTGTATTGCTATGCCCTCTCTGATCAAGTTTATCATTAGAAACGACGGGTTTTCCCCTGTGTTTTTATTAAGGTCGTCAGTTTTTCAAAGAAAAAAATACGAGCTATTGTCATAACTCTGGGCGTCCGCGTTGTCGTCGTCAGGCGTCGTCGTCGTCCGGAATCTTAATGTTACCCAAATAACTTCTCTATATTCAATATACATTTTTCTTTTTTTGGTATGCAAATTAAATTTGACAATAATATGCGAAAATAAAAATTTTCCCCTTATTGGCCTTGCCCTTTCAGCCCCCTTGAAAAAGAGTTTGATGTTTACATGTGATTTCCTTGAAAGAAAGGGATGTTAAATGCCCAATGTTAAACTTTTGGACTTTTGCCCTTGCCCTTTATTTGAAATGTTTAACAAAAAACTTTAACTTTGGCCATCACTTTTACTATTGGCTTTAATTTTTTATTTTGGAAATGCAAAAGTGTTATTAGTATATCCAATATTTATTTGGGCCCTTGCCCTTAAAATTTTTTGCCATAACTTGGAAAGTTTTAAAAATGGAATTTTTTGTCTTTTTTCAATATTTTTTTTTTTAAAAAAATTTGTATACGGTTTTTTCATCAAAATAAACCCTGTGCAGGGTGATTTTGGTATGTCTTTATGCAGAAAAAAAGGAGTTTTTTTCCCAAAAATGAAATCATATGTTCGTTTTGGTTTTTTTCTTCTTTCCTGCTTTGGGTTTAAAGGCCTCCTTCAAGATAAAAAGGTAAAATTTTAAAAGGGTATCTATTTAAACTTTGCATTTAAAGGTTTACAATTTTAGTTTGTTTTTAAAAAGTAAACTTTTTTAACAAAAAATATGTAATTTTTGGGAAAAAAAACAGACGAGCGTTAGCACTCCCAAGAAACCCCCCCAATATAAGTAGCTGAACATAATTTTTGGTATTGTATGTCATCTCTGAATCAAGTTATAAACCGGAAACTTTTTTTTAAATTTTAGTCCCCGTGACATTGCCCTTTTCCCCGGCCCTTGACTTTAAATACAATACTAAGCAGACTCTTCATTAAAAGCTACCTGTACAAAATTTTTTGGAATTGCTTGCCCTGTTGACTCAAGTTATAACCGGGAAACGAAAGCTTGACGCCGCCACCCCCCCGTACAAGGACATTCGCCAATCTAAAAACCCAAAATTTGTTTCGTTAAAAAAACAAGTTAAAAACATTGACAGTCATCCCCAATTTAAATATTAGTTTTTTTTGGGTTTTTAAAATTATTAAGAAAAGGTTTTTTTCACAGTAAGAAACAACAAAGATAGTGTTTGGATTCCCGCTCCAAATTTTATTTTTGATTGATTTTGCACCAAAAAAGTGAAAAAAGATGATTTAAAATGAATGCCCGTAATGACCCGGTGTTTAAAATAAACCCGTGGGAAGATTTTCACACATAAAAAGTTTCAAATCAAAATTTGATTTTGTTTTATTTCGGCTTTGGGAAAACAAAACAGGACACTAAAAAACAACATGTACCCCATACAAGTTTTATAACATACATGAGAATAAAAATGCCCTGACATGCACACCCAAAACCAAAGGGTAAACCGAAAAGGGAAAAAATATTGTTTCCCTTGTGGTCCTTTGTGTCGGTGGAAAGACATAGAGAGCCTTTTCTAATGCAACCCAAAAAAAATATCCCCAGATTGATTTCAAATTTAAATTTTAAAAACATTGACTAGAAAAGACAGTTTGTATTAAACTATTCAAGTTAAAAAGTAATGTTCCCAATTAGGCATGATGAAATTAATAAGAAAAAAATCTTTTACTTCAAACAAAACTGAAAAAGACAAAAATTTATCACAGATACCCAAAATTGTACCTAGTACTAGAACGTTTACAACTTACAAGACATAATTATAAAACTCGTTAAAATTTTAAAATTATTTCCTATACCGAAATAACCCTGTTACATATTATAGGGATTTAAAAAAATTACAAAATGTCCCCCAGGTACTTCTTAAAAGAAGTTTAAAGAAGGTAACCTTCCCTGTATGATATTTTAGTGGGGAAAATGTTCCACCCGGGGAAAAATCCAAAAAACAGAAGGACTTGGAACCAAAGCATTTTACCTTTGGGGTTGCAAAAACAGCCCTTTTTATTAACCTGGCCTTATAGGAAAAGGACAGTGTCCCGTGGGGGGAAACATTCTTTCATGTAATCCCGGGGCGAGCCCCTCAGTTACTTTAAAAAAATGAAAAGGATGATTGATCTACCCCTTTTTTACTGGTAGCCAGTTGGGGTGCCAAAAAATGATTGGACCCATATGTGACCTGGGATCAAGATCAAAAAACAAACAAATTTTGAACAACTTCGCCAAGACCTGGGTTAAATTTAAAATAAAAGAGGAAAACCCGCTTTGTGCAATGGGAAAATTTTAAAAAGCTATTCATGTCCAATTTGTGGTAGTGTTCTTTTATTGACATGGTTTTTGAAGCATCTGAAAAACAAGAACATTGGAACTTTCATAACGATGGAGCATGTTGAAAATGGGAAAAAACAGTTAAAAATTTTTGTTCTGGCTATAATCTTCAGAATACAAAGTGATTTCTTACCAGTTACCCGATGGTAAAGGAAAAATAAGAAATTTTCTTTTTTGAATGGCTGTCCCCATCAGCCCTTTAAACCACAAAGTAAAATTGGGGTTTGGGATGATTAATATGTTGTGTTTATTTTTGATGTTAAACAAAGCTTTGGAACATGTGTGAAAAATTTGAAAGGCGGTGAAGCAAAAACATTCCAAATGATAATGCAGGGGAAAATTTCCCAGGTATGTAACATAAAAAAAAAATAGACACACAAGGAGCTTATAAGTCCAATCATCTGCGTGAAAAATCTGTTTGACAACTCAGGTCATTGGCAGTGTAAGGACACAACTGATGCGTACAACTAGAACTGCCAAGTCAACAAGGGGAAAGCCCGGGAAGTCAGCAAAGCAAATGACATTAACATGAGGGGTTCAATGCCAAAAAAAATCAAGGTCCAATCAGTCAATTTCAATGGAGATCATTTGATACTTATAAAGATCCTATTCAGTGCATTGTTGCTGAGGATCTTCATGCATGAGTTACTCACAAAAAACAATAGCCAGGGTGTACATGTAAATGGCTCATTTCATGGTTGTTTTAAAACTGCGACATACCAAAGTTGTAAAAAATGGTAATATTATAGCTCCCTTGCTTGGCGCTCAGCATATAAGGTAGTTGCAGGACTGGTTGACCCGTGCCAGGATAATGTGACTGGGTGTGGTATCATGCCACATGTCTACGGTATGATACTGAATTGGACAGCACTATATCTGTTTTAAGTAGACATTGTCTCGAAATGTTTGAAATACTGTTTATGGGACGTTAAAACAAACAAACAAACAAACAAACAAACTTGATTTAGAATGAATCCTGTAACACATTTTCAATTTCTTTTTTAATTAAACAGCAGCAATATATACAAAAACACAATTCAGAGAAATATCATCATATCGAGATGCAGAGCAAATGCAGATGTATTAGGATTCTGTAAATCATTAATTTTCGTTGTGCATTAATTTTCGTTGTGCATTAATTTTTGTGGTTTTCTTGGTGATTTATTCCACTTGATTGGCCGTTTTAAACCCCCCAAGAACTTTTTTTCATCAAACTCAGCTTTTCTAAGACATTGATCTACAAAAAATGTGCCAACAAAATTTTCCTAAATACATATGATAAACAATGAAATTTAATGTCATTGAAATGATTTACACTAGATTTTTTTCATATATATCTAGTTCTTATGTCAACTCCAATCAAGTCAGAATTTGAAGAATCTGGGATTCTGAAGAAAGGGATGGCAGTTTGCTCTCAAAAAATGATGATTAAAAGTAAAACTTGAGTTGTCATCAAGTTACATGACTTTGAACACAAATCACAGGGACAAATGTTTACATTTTGAATGCTGGCTTAGCATTGTAAGCATCTAGAATCTGCTGTCTTCTACACACATTGCCAAGATAGTTTTTCATGTCCATATCAATATTTTTACATTGTTTAGGATTATAAATTTGCAACCAAGTTGCATAAGATCCATCTCTCCCGGGTTCTCCCATATTGTTTGTACAAATCTGTCTATGCTGGAGGCCCAAAATTAAAATATTTCACTCCTTTGAAATTGACTTCCATACCTGCCGTACTGGGCGCAACAAAAAATTCTAATTGACCCATTAATGTCACTCATATTTTGCTTAATATTTCTATCACTTTATCTGATGTGTTCGAATGGAACATTTTTATGTATGAAAAGTCTACACCCAACTTAAGTTGAACATAGTGAATAATTTTACAGCGGCCTTTTATGGACTGACAAAAGATGATATACCGTTCAAACGACTCTTTTTCAGTTGTATTTTTTTTAAACAAAAAGTAAAATATTTCAGACAGGGTATTGTGCTTTTTTTTCTTGGTTACAAATGATTTGATATCTGGCGGTCAGGATTACTCTAAATTCAAAGAATTTTTCATGCAAACATGGGCCCCAAGTTTCATTCTTGTAGCTATATTGGCTGTGGCTGTTATCATTAAAACTGGACAGTCAATCAAGGATCTTATTTCACCAAGCTTGCTGAAATATACAACATAAATCTGCTTTTGAGCTGAAGTTCAAGACTTTAAAAATGCCATTATATAACCCAAAAAAGCTGTCAAAAGAAAGTGTGCTTGACTCTTTTGCCGCTTACTAGTTTAACCCATTACAGCAAACAAACCAACCCAGTTCAGACAGCTACTATAGATGCTGTCTGTTTTAGGGTCTCCTCTGTTTGCTTATACACTATTTCAGCTCAGTTTCTAAATGTTTGTTTTACATAATTTCATTAACAATTTTAAAATCAGTATATCACATATTCATTCATGAGGTAAAAGGGTTAAGTACTAAAAAATCTTAGCAAACAACCCCCTCCAACCCCTAAAGTTGGAAAGCTATGAAAACCTGTGTGAAGTTTAGTAGATGTAATTTTTACTTAGATAAAGCTCTGATAGTACTTACCCCGCAAACGTTTTGACTTACAAAATGTTCTTGTTAAAAAACTGGCTCATCATTTGTATTAAATTTTTAAAAAAGTTATGAGTACATGGAGAAAGGAGGGTTGGAATATATAAAACTATGCATCCAGGAATTTCAAGTCATTTAATTTAAAAGTGGTTCAAGGTAAAGTTTCATGAATTTTTCTGTTTACCCTTTACAGTGTAGATCTGGGTGTGCTTCATCAATCACTAACAGCTGAAATGAGTTAGTGCTCCTCAGCATATCATTCCATTTATTGACACCTGAAAATATACAATAATATGACTATGACATGGTTAAATAAATGTGCATTTTTTTTTATATACTTTTCATAAGAAAAAAAACGAGTTCAGGGAAAACTTTTTATGTTGACCTGTATTAAATGTTAAAACACTTTGGTTAATGATATATAATTAATGTCATTTAAATAAATAATGTCCAATGACGACATAATTGCCATTATTTGGCTATATTTTATTACCTGGGACACACTCAGCTACTTTATATGCTATTCCTTTAAACCCTTTGTGAAATTACCTGCTACTCCGAAACTATTTCAGCAATTATCCATTTGTTCAAACATAAATAAATCTCTGTTTAATTTCAATTAAGAGGTTGGTAATCTGACAAATACACTGACCATCGTCTTTCTTTTTCATATTAATCAGATCTAGAATATAAAATTTAAACTTTGGAACATTTGATTAAAAACCATTTAGAAAAATGTTACGCTATACAATGCAACAAAAACATACCTAGAATACCTAGAATACATACCTAGAATGTGTAAACGAATCGAAAGTCCCCTTTCAATAATGTTCCTCTTCATCACGGTCTTTTCCAATGTACCTAGCCTTAAACCCAGCAGCAGATAAATATTCATATTGTTCTTTCATTATACTTATGAGCGGACACACGACAAGCACTTGATAGTTTCCACCATGTAGATTAGTCCAATGTGGCTGAAATGCCTGATAACAAATACTTTTACCCCCTCCAGTCTTTGTACTGAGAAAAACATCATCCCCTTTCACTAAATGCGTAAATGTTTGCTCTTGAAAAGGTTTAAGATCCTTAATTCCAAATTTATTTAAAATTTCCTCGTTTACTTGTTTGGAGGCTGCCATATTTTAAATCCTACATAACACGCTTGAAAGCCGCTATTTTATTGGATCGCGATGAACCACGATGTCATCCTTAACTCTTCGCAATTTCCGTATCGCATGAGGTGTGTCTCATGCGGCCCAATCATGCGGCTGGATTTCAGCTCATAAATTATTCATGAGTACGAGATTTTCGCAGTCAGTTTGCCGTGGGTATCATATGTATAAAGGAGTAGCCTGGGTACCGAGGATGGTACAATTCAGAAGATAGAGGAAAGGTGTGCCACAAAATCATAAACACAAACTCAAAATATTTATGAACAATACACAAAGTTAAATAAACAAGTAAAGTAAGGCACCAGACAAGACAAACGGAACCAGATTGATATAAATGCAGCAAAAAAAAAAAAAAAGATAATGTGCCATAATTCAGCAGCTTGCAGGCAAAAACAAACCAATATGTGACTCACATGCGAACAACCTAGATAAACCTGATGATCAAATGAACAGGTAATGAGACACTTAAAAACACTATTAAGTAGCAACCGTGTGAAAAATATCCCCAAACCTTTCTATGGGGAAAAAAACTCTGGAAGTGAACATAGAGCACATCACCAGGCACGAAATATCTGAGCCGTTAATAAAATTACAAGTGGTAAAGCTCAGAATGAGGAAAGATCAAACGGGAAGGAATATCTGGAAGAGACAAAATTGCTACACTCCGCATAATCATCGAACAATCAATGGAATTGCAATCTTCACTAAACGTTCGATATTTTAGACAGGGAGATTATCTGGAACATGTTACATCAGACGGATTTCAACTGAGACTGTCAGCATTATCAGAAGCTTGTACTGAAATACAACCTGGCAAGTTATTTATGGTCAGGTGCCATAAGCGCCCTTTAAAGTACAAAACGGAGTAAGATTGGGGTGGCACTAGACTTGGTCCAAAAAAAATCCCCTAGTCCAACCAAACAAGTTTTTCGAGTTCAACGTGACAACGATTCAGTTGTATAGATCTGAGACCAAGAGACATACAACGATTCTTGACTAAAGAAGTCTTCATCACTATTAGCCTAAGACATTTCCTGCAAATCAATTTGACGGGGACGCACACACATTGCATTAATCAACGAAACTATAAAAAGGAAAGAAATGAAGGAGGATTAGTTTATATGGAGAAAAGTGATGAAGAGGACTAGTAATTAAGCAAATCAGTATACATATCGTTACATATAATTCTTTACCTCAATTTTGTATTCAGTGTTTCGCAGCAGCAGAAACTCACCCACTCCATGATAATTAAAGTTTCTAAAAAAGAAAGATAAAAGATTTTTTTTTTGTGTAACAAAAACATTTGCCTCCCCTATGGCAGTTTGTCAATGGTTGTAATGATGAAATAGAATATTGAAATAAATTTCAATAAATAAAAGACTTAAATGTTATAACTGGGTGAAAAATGTGTCTACAAAATGAAAATTAAAAGTGTTTAAGTGTTAAAAATGGGATGTCCTTTTATGCCACCAAAAGGGCAATGTGCATATGACAGTTACATTTGATCTCGATCTTTACATTAAAAACCCAAAAAGATTGTATCATGCACCCTGCAACAATAGATGAAAATTCTTGGTGAATATTTTAAAAATCCTTGGGATTTAACAGTTTTGGAGCGGACGCGAAATGTAGTCATGACATATGATCTCTAATCGAAACTTCGTCCTTGAATAACGAACTATTTACGTCGTCTTGGTATAGTTAATACTTGCGGCAAGTATTTAAAGATCCTTTGAACTACTCAAAAGTTATGGACCATACACGATTTGTTACGAACGGACAAATCTTAAGGCGGAAAGGTGGATGGAAAGAGACAACTAATATTCTCTCCCCATTAATGGACGCCAACAAGAAAAGGGAAAAAGGAAGTCAATCCGAAACGGTTCGTAAATATACTGTATTGCATTCCTTTATAGGTTTCCGTATTTAGCTCACCTCATGTTGAGCTATAAGGATCGTGCGTCGCGCAGCGTCAATATTAAGCTTGTTTACACTCTAGAGGCAGTCTTTTAGGCGAAAATGGAAGCTTGAATGAGTTTGAAACTGCTTCACTTAGGTTCAAAAATAGGTCACTGGGTCAAATAAAAAAAATCTTGCGCACGACTTAGAGGCCACATTTAAAGGCCCATACATCGGTAGGTCAAATCCTTGGACAATCTTGTTCACGACCTGGATGCCACGAAGGGTCAAAAAATAGGTCACTAGGTCAAGTCTTAGGAAAACTTTGCGAAAACCCAAAAGGCAACATTTAAACCTTTAAAAACTTTGTGGAAACCCTTGGGTCCATTCTTCACAGAACTCGGTCAAAATATTAATCTTAACAAAGTCTTGGAAAATAATGGAAGTGGGCCAATTGGGAATGTCACTTCGTCAAATCCTTGAAAAAAACTCCTGAACACCTTAGAAACCACTCTTTTAGCCTAATTTCACAGAACTTGGTCAGATTTTATTTTTCCAGAAACATCCTGGATACAATTAACCCGTCCTTTGTTGCTAAAGATGAGGCTGTGTACCTTTTATCTTTTGTAAGATTTATAAAGCCAACTGAAGGCCCGGGTCATCAGGTATTCAGGGCCATCATGGCTATTTGTTTATTAATGTTGTCTTTACAACATTATAGACACCACAAATTCGTTCTGTAGATGATTTTATTTAAAGTCGTATTGAACTATAGGTCGTGCAGAGTCAAAGGGTGGAATATTTAAGTTTGTATTATTTACATCGATTAAGAAACACATTTGTACATATCATATTATCATTCTTGACGAATCCTGAACCGTACTAGTGTTTGTGGTCAGCCCTGTCTATGTTTTCTCAAAACCTAAAAAGACCAGGCCCGATTCGAATAAAAAGCTTCATATGTGCGCGATGGAAAATATATGTTGAAACTTACTACAGCCGGCATAGTCTTTATGACGTTATCTTTAATTCAGTGTATATTTGCATTTGTCACATAAATAATCTTTCTACAAATTAAAGAAGGGGTACATTTACATTAATTAGCTAGTAAATGGTACAAGTAAACTAAAAAAATAAAGAGAAATCCAAAGCCAACCAAGACTGGGCGGCATAGCCTGTCGCATATATGGGATTCATCGTTAACATTGCTCATGTCCCTGGGCGGTGTCAATTCCTAGTAGAGTCATTCTGCTAACGAAGTCTATAGTATACAGACAAAAGCTCCATGGTCACTTTTCAAGCATTGTGTGCGAAGTTGAACAAAGAACAAATATTAGCACGTAGGGCTATTTTTATGTTCGATACATCTCGACCAATATTCAAACTTTCATATATGAGATATGAATACACATATAAAATGTTCCATGAGAGACAGTAGAAATAAATATGCATTGAGAAAGAAATAACATTGTTGAATACTTACCGCAAGTCACTGGTTTGGTAATGTGGATCAACAAGAGCTTGGCAAATCTTGTTCTTGTGCTGATCCGAGTTTGTCACGTCTACCTAAAAAGACGGAAACAGAAAGATGGACAGATGGGCTTGATAACAATATTATATATCATATTGAATTCAAGCTTACAGCATAGAAGATATCAACTGCAAACAATATGGTCATTAAGATAGCAATTTATATAAATCAAAATTAAAATTGTGTCAAAGTACAGATCCCAGACCAGACATGGATCATTATCGGTTGTTCTTTCAGAAATTAAACCCTACAACTAACTTTGCTAAAGAGATTCATTACTTGAAAAGGTATACTTTACTGCTCAAGGTTAACCATGATGCCTTTGTGCATTTCAATGGCTTACTTATTTCACGAATTTATCTAAACATTCCGTTACGTTAGAATCACACATTATTTTAAACTCGAGTTGATCATTTAATAGAATAAACCCATTTTTAAATAATGAGGTGATTTTAATGACATGATATTGTTTTTGACCCAAAACCTTGTATATTTAATGAATAGATAAATGGGATGTTTGTCTTACAAATAGCATTTCGTGAATCCTTTAATAATATGTGACAATGTTCATTGTTTCTAATTAAAATATCCAACACATATTGTCATAAGTTTTAATTATAATACAGTCTTATATAATTTCTAGTACATAAAACAAGTCAGTGCTGCGACTTATATTTTTACTCAACCACCGTCTAATCGTATTAACACATAATTATACTGATTTTATTGCTTCTATTACTTATACTTCTACCTCTAAAGTAACAGTTATAACTACTACCAAGACTATTGTTTCAACTACCCTCATAAGGTTTTTTTTTCCTATTTTTCTGCAACTACTTCACCACACGACGACGAATACTATTACTATCACGCCTACTTCTACTACCACTAAACGTATTGATGCTATGACGACTCTTTTTACTTAAAACTACTACTATACATGAAGTCACTCTACCTTAATATCCTGTAGCTGGTAGTTTTGCCAAAGTTCATGACCAAAAGGATGACTTGTTCTGAAGTGAACTACAAATTCTGTCGGATCTTCCTTATTTAGATAAACAGTATTGATCTCGATCTCGATGGATGTATTTGTGTCCCAGGTTGCGTTTGGAAATACCTATTGTTTATAACATAATTAAATTTCAGACAAGAACTTCAAAGGATGGCAAGTATGCCTGACAAATAAACCAGTATTCAAAACCATAAATCTTATATTGTCAGGTACTATGAGCAATTTAAATGATTGTAACACTGCCGAATACCTCATTTCAATAGTAACAAGAGTGCCGGTTATCGCAAAATACGCCCGTCCTGCAATTCTTTTTCAATGCAAGGGTCATACCTCTAAAGTGGGATATTCTGACTGTTTTAAAACTCGAATGAGATACTGTGCAAATACACACTGTGACAAAGTTTGGTAAAGCTCGGTTCACTTTTGTCAGTGTTAGAGTGCAGACATTGTCAATTTTGCAATATTTCATCAATTAAAGAGCCATAACTCTGGAGGGTTCAAGATATTTTGGCAAATTTGGTTACGATATTGTGTCCATTCACATTGTGACCAAGTTTGGTAAAGACTGGTTCATGATTGTTAGAGAGCTGACACTGTCAATTCAGCAAGTTTTCATCAATTCAAGGGCCATAACTTCGGAGTGTCTGGAACAATCTGACTGAATATCTAAATGTACAGAGTAAGTTTGCTCATATACATTGTGACTAAGTTTGGTAAAGATCGGGTCTTGTTTGCTTGAGTTGGAGAGCGGAAAATGTTAATTTGACCATTTTTCATCAATTCAAGGGTCATAACTCCGGAGTGTCTGGGGCAATCTGGCTGGTCATCAAAAGGAAACTCGATACTGTGCCCATATACATTTTGATTAATCAGTTCACGTTTGTTCGGGTTAGAGAGCGTACACTGTATATTTGACCATTTTTCATCAATTTAAGGGCCATAACTCCAGAGTGTTTAGGGCAATCTGGCTGGTTTAGTAAAGATCGGATCACCTTTGTTTGAGTTAGAGAGCAGACAACATCACTGGACGCCGCCGCCCAGCCGCTGCAGATGATCCATAATACGTCCCGTCTTCGACGGGCGTAGATAAACGTGTACACATCTGTTTAAAGGTTTTCTTTTAAAACAAGCATATTTTCTTTTTATCGTTGACTATAGTTTCCAGGATTACATTGTACGTTTTAATATATGATTTGTATAATAAGATACATGTATATGCAAAATACTTTTTACATAACCGTTTGAAGGAATGTTGTGCTGTGAACATATTTCCCTTTCTTTATTACTAAGGAGTAGAACTGCGTGTATGACAAATTAATAAAGTTGTTTCCAATTCGATTAGAATTTTTACTTCCGTGTATACTATAACGTGTTTGTATGCAAAAACATTCCCTCTCCTACTCTCAAACTATAATGCAGTGGCTTGAAAGTGAAATGTTACCCTCCTTGATAGTACATCTTGACGGAATAAGATACTATATCGTGGGTACGAGAAAAGATCTCGAAGGAGCGAGAAAGTATCAAGTTGGAACGAGAAAAGGTGTTGAAGATACGAGATAATACCTTGTGGAGACGAAAAAACAAATATCTGAAGGAACGACTTATCATTATCGGGTAAAAATAAGGTAGAAAGCGTACTTGCGTTATTGTTTGAAGGTATTTTTTTCATTAAACTTGATTGTTTAATTATATTTTCATACAGAAGGCGTTCATGAAATTATCTGGAGATTAGTTTTTCTATCAACAAGACAATGTCGTAAAATAGTTAATAACATTAAGTTTAAATGACTGGTCAATCATGTCTTTTGTCTACAAGATAGTATCTCCCTCAGATAAGTATCTCGTTCCCACAGAAAAACGTTTACAAAAGATAGTATTTCATTCCGACAAAATAAGTTTCTTGTTCCTGCAAGATAATTTCTCGTTCTCTTTGATCTTATCTCTTTCCCCCAAGATACTAATATTAAAAAATAATAACCATATCACTTCCATGCCACCGTACTATGGTGCTTATTATTCAATGCCAGTTTAGCTGTTAACAGAATCACATATAAAACAACCAACTATAAACCAGTCTGTAATTTAGCTAAACATAAAGACCTTAGTCGTGATCAATAATGTGATATTGTTATGATGTTTATTCAAACTGCCAATACTTGTAGCTCGGACAGTATATTAAGTTGCTATTAAAGATAGCATCAGAATAAAATATCTTGATATACTACACTTACTGAGTTATTATTATAAGTGAGTGACTGGTTTCGAGTCAGAAAAGTAACTTTCGATAAGTGAGTTTAGAGTCGAAAAGGTGAGTTTAGAGTCGCAAAAAGTAAGTTTCAAGTTATACAAAAATGAGATTTATGCTTTGAGTTATAATTACTGAGTAAACTAACTTTACACTACTAGAAAAAAAAAATCTTCTGAAGTCGACAGTCATGTGTAAATGAACACTAAATCTATATTTTAACAAAGCATAATAATTGTATGTTCGACAACTTTTGTAGGATCAAATTTCTACCAACCATCAAACGTTCATTACATCGTCTTGATTCCACGATACTAGGCGCACACTCAGACATTTCCTCGGGATTCATGTAGATACCAAAATGACAAACCGGGTTTTCCGAGCCATACAATGTCTGGCATCCAATGGGTACTGTCGGCTTAAACGTCACCTTGGCGCTGCCATTTTTCGGTACGAAAACATGAACCCAGTCCACCTATTAAATGATGGAATAAAAAACTGCTATAAATTCTACAATAATAATCCCGCCCAATAAAACAACCACTTCTCCTTTCTTGAGGCCTGCCTAACCAGTTGATTTGAAACCGAAAATGTAAGACAATATATACACAATTGATTAAAAATGATTGTAATGGATTGTCAAGGAGAATGATATTGATTTACATCTTCCCCAGTTATACACCTAGCTGGAGTTAAAACTACTCTTAAGTCAAATCCTAGCCTATATTAAGCTTGAAGTAAACAAAACAAACCAGTCCCTATCATTAAGATGCAGCGAAAAGTCTGCCTGGCACGAGATAGCTGGGTTTTCAAGTACAGGCAGACGCCGAGCCGAGCCAAATCAGTTAGGCTTCAAATGATAACGACCTTACCGCAGGATTGTCACAACTACGACCTGTCACTGAGTCTGCCATGTCACCTAGCTAATACATGCACCTTAAAGGCAACTGCACAGCTGACTGATTATAACTCTCCTCTTCCTCCTTCCCTTTCCATGCAAATTCAGTACCTTCCACAACTCTCTTACACATCGACTTACATTAAATTCACCTCTGTGGTGGGCTCAGAAAGTAGTTCCAAATTCGCGCAATCTATAAATAGAGACTGTGTCGTCATTCGGGCCGTTGTTGACATTTTGAATCTCATTTGATTCACGCTGTTTATCTCTCAACACAAAATTCTCGTCGTAATGACGCACAATGCTATTAGTCTGTCCATTTCATTTATTTACAATAAGTCATCAGTTGAGAAAAATACGATGAGATATAAAAGCAATATTCATTCTGTCAAAGAGCGGTCAACGCAAGGCATGTAACCCCTCACAAATCAATTACATATAAGATATCCAGCTGAATTTGTAAAATTCATTTGGACTTTGTAAAAACGGAGCATTTGCGGATTGTTCCTATCTGTGTAACAAGGCAGAAAAAAGAGTTTCCATAATAATAATTATTATTTTCCATACAATTTATGATGATTCAAAAATTAATTCTTCAATGTTTCTATACTTTAGATTCTTGAAATACACCCCAATGGGCGTTAAATTATTGCTCTCCGTTTTGACAAGATTCTAGTCATTGAGCCAATTGTAGAGATGGTTTACTGAGGAACGAACGGCAAATCTGCTGGGAGATTGCCTTTCCACGGGAGAGGAAAAAGAGAGGAAAAACAAGAAATGTTTGTAAAACATAAATGCCCCCTCATATGCCATTTTGTTTATATAGCTATAGTATATGCAAGACGTTTGGCATCATAACGTGGCCTTGTCACAAATTGGTTACTTAAACACTTTTTGTGAGAATTCAACTTATAACCTCGTGACCTTGACCTTTGACGTACATATCCCAAAATCAATAGGAATCTTCTGCTAGTCATAACCAACAACACTACTAAGTTTGAGATCTCAGGGTCAAATAGAACTGATGTAATCACTCGGACAATGCTTTCATATAAAAATATATATTAAAGTGTAACTTTGTGACCTTGACCTTTGAGGTGTTGACACCAAAATCAATAAGGGTCTTCTACTAGTCATATCCAATAATCATATTAAGTTTGAGACTTCAAATAAAACTTAAGTTATCCCTTGGACAAGGTTTGGTCTCTCGACAGACCGACCAACCCACGGACATGTTCAAAACAATATGCGGCATTTATATGCCCCATCTTCTTCGAAGGGAGGCATAATAATCATAAAACAATAAATATCAAGCACACGTCTACTTCTAGAAAATAAAAGTAGCAGAACTAAATCATAAGTCATATCAAATATTTTAAACGATTATTTCAACACCATTAAAAACAGACAATCATGATCCTGACGGACGCACTTACGCAGTAACGCACAAACGCACACATACAAACACATAAACTAAGTCGAGCTGTCCTCAAGTTAAAACTCGATTTACATTTTTCAGTGTTAGAGCGCGGACACATTTAACTTTGTAATCTTTATTATTAGAAAAATGTTTGAACACGTGAGTAAGAATCAAAGTCCAACAACAATTGAAAAAGCCACTAATCAATTTCCTCCTTTCTTCCAAAACATTTTACAAAAAGGCAAAATCGTTTTAATTTATTGCCAAGTTATTTTTATGAATCACTCAATAATGACAGAGTTATGGTCCTGACAAGCTGTTTTAGATCAATATTTTACATTTGACCTCTAAGTGTGACCTTGACCTTTGAGCAAAACACACTGTTCTTGTGCACGACACAGCGTCTCATCATGGTGAACATTTGTGCCAAGTGTCTTTCAAATCCCTCAATAATGAAAGAGAAATGGTCCGAACAAGCATAATCCGAACGGACGCACGCAGCATGGACGCACATACACCGTACCGCCATTGTGGTGACTATGTCGAGCTCACCGCAAGCGGGCTCGACAGATATTGAAGACACAAGTTGTTATTATTAGCCGTGCTTTTTTAAGTATAAATAGTTAAACATGATATTAAGTAGATAGTGATGAGAACAAAAAACATACTTTGTCTTATGAAACAAACAAATGTCCTGTTATCATAAATACAAATCATACACTTAAAATGTTGATACTTATTCTCAGCTAATTGACTTATGCTTACATACCGTCATACCAACGAAGAAACTGCTGCTGAACTGTTCCATAGAGAATGGACTGTTTTCACTAAATTTGGCCCGGACTCCACACTTCAGCTGTTCATAAATAGAAGCAGCGGTTGTAATTAAAGAATGCACAAATCACAATTTACAATTAATGAATATTTAACAGAATTGATAAGTAGAAATACTGTGATTGTATGTAAACCAATTGCTATACGTATGATTATATGTATAATTACCCAAAATCCCATCGTCTTGTTGTCTTGTAGGAGTTCCATTTCGCTGAGATATGATGTGCTGTCATTTCTTGACGTTCCCTTCTCCTTGTATAGCTCGTTATTAAAGTACCTGAAATAGGACTGAAGCGTTTTAATTATAAATAAAATATGCGTTGTTTAAAAGTGACAAAGTAAAATACCTTCTTTTAAATTTCCTTCGTCTGTGACAGTTTATATTAAATCATAATTAAACAAAATGTTCACACAAGTGTGGCTGTGTGAAGTTGGCTCGACATACGACATACAACATACGACATTCAACTCTCACTATTCACGACATTGGACATTCAGATTTTGAATGTCGCACGCGACATTCACGACATTGGACATTCAGATTTTGAATGTCGCGGCACGACATTCACGACATTGGACATTCAACATATGACATTCAACTCTCACTATTCACGACATTGGACATTCAGATTTTGAATGTCGCACGCGACATTCACGACATTGGACATTCAGATTTTGAATGTCGCGGCACGCGACATTCCGACATTGGACATTCATTGAATGTCCAATGTCGTGAATGTCGTGCCGCGACATTCAAAATCTGAATGTCCAATGTCGTGAATGTCGCGTGCGACATTCAAAATCAGAATGTCCAATGTCGTGAATGTCGTGCCGCGACATTCAAAATCTGAATGTCCAATGTCGTGAATGTCGCGTGCGACATTCAAAATCTGAATGTCCAATGTCGCGAATAGTGAGAGTTGAATGTCGTATGTTGTATGTCGTATGTCGAGCCAACTTCACACAGCCCACAATTGTATTCTTTTTTTATATATTGAAAATACTTTCGTTTTAAAAGGAGGTTAATTTAAACTTATTTATTTTACTTCGACTTGGAAGCAAATCCTAATAACTTATACTAATCCCTCTCGACGGTTATTGGGTTGGATCAGTGCATTACGCCTGGGAAGGTCATGAAGAATTCTTGCCCTAACGAAGTTCGAACCCACAACCTTCGGGTCCATAATCGGGTACTTTACCACTGGATCACGGCGAGTTATGTTTATTCATATCGCATTCAGCACACTGTTTAATCAAAGCACTGAGAGCACTGTAAGAAGCGAAAGTTAAAATGTGCGAATTATAAAGTCAATCCCTTTCATTTTTTATGTAAAAATCAAGGAAGTTAAATCTTATTAAAACAGCAGGTAAGACAGATTATTTTATTTATTGGTCTCTGTCAAATTAAACAAACATGGATAAAGAATAGTGGTTCTTAGTATTGATCTTCTCAATATCTTTTATACTCATGAATTTGCTGCAGACAGAAATAATTCTAATAGAAAAGCAAGATAATGGGACAGGATAAAGTTATTGTTCTTTGTCACTTCACATCCCTCCCATTTGTAAAGAACGATATCCATGCCTTCAATAGTGTTTAAAATATGTTCTAAAAAAACATAATTTTACCATACAAGTAAGTAATAGGGATGAAGCAAGGTAGAGGTATTGTTCTTGGTAAGTAAAGCTTGACCATTGTATAAAGTATAAACTCAACCCCTAAGGCATTTTCTGAGTAGTGATACTACAGTCATTTGAGACCCTAATAAGGAAAGATTAAAAATAAAATGTTTCAATTGATGGCTTACATCAAACATACTGTCCCCCTCTCATTTCTA
The DNA here is from genome assembly GCA_021229015.1 of Solen grandis. Lineage (NCBI taxonomy): Eukaryota > Metazoa > Mollusca > Bivalvia > Adapedonta > Solenidae > Solen > Solen grandis. The sequence goes on from CM037785.1 coordinate 34,795,105, forward strand.
CTTTTTTGACTTTATAACCGAACCTGTCTATTATGCGCAGAACCCTCATATTAGAAAAATCGACCTCTCTATAAATAAGAAAAACAACAACAAACAAACAAAATACAAAAAAAACAACAACAAAACAAAATAAAACAACAACAACAAAAGAAAAAGAAAGAAAAAAAAATGATAAGAAACGATCTCAGATGGACTTGAACTCACGACCCCTTGCAAGAACAAAATACTGTACGACGCTCTTACCAATTCAGCTAATTCCGCAGCGGCAAATTTCTGGTGCAAATAAAATTATTCACAGGTAGTTTAATGAATGAAACTGCGGATGAACTCTGAATTATAAACTTGCTTCTTTTACAGTTTTATTTGCACAGAAATTGTGATTATACCTAATGCTTTCAAAATCCTGCATTATATCTAACTTTTCAAATCCCTCTAAAGGCCTCCTCGTCCATTACTTCCAGAAACAATTCATTTTTTGTTTTGTTTGGTTTCAATCAGTCGGGAAAATATCAAAACTGCATCACTTCTCCATGGGGTATATTCCATATCCATTCAAATATCCTCAATATATTCCGAGATTCAAGCATCGCAGTATTCTTTTTTCTTTTTGCGATATTTAGAGGCCCGTGTTTCTATCATGAATAATCAATAAGGATACTTACCAGCTTATATTATAGTAGAATCCTTCAGTCCGAGTGTTACAATGGAATTGAAGATAGGGTGTCCGGAGGTCTACATTGTCTATAGTTTTGTTGCCGTACGTGAGTTTTGCTTCTACAGTGGTAGATGATAACACAGGTGACATGGGAACTGAAATTCAATCAACGTTTGTAAAAATATCACCAGTGGTTGTTGTTTCATATCGCCATGTTACGAGGATCAATATTTAAATGCATTAATAATTTTTATACATTGCAGCCGTCATTATATAAAATAGCCAAAATATAAATGTTTATTTTACACTCAAATGCGTGCTCTCGGTCACGAGTTATACATGATCACCATGACGTAAGCGGTAAATTCAGATCCTCCCAAACAAACTGTTCGTAATTTGTCGTCCTTTCAGCGGTCACGTGTCTTCTGTTGCCAGGAGCCGCCTTGGACTTATTAATTTTTAGTTGTATGTGATGTCAGTCACTCCAACTATAGTACCTACATTCTGAGCATCCGTTTCTTTACTTTGAAAAACAAATAATATCTCAATATTGTAAATATGAGTGGTATATAAATCTATAACATTGGTTTGCTGAGATTAAGCAAAAGTGTGGAAAAATCTTTTTTTTTTTGTAATTGCCCGTGGTATAAAACACAAAAGAACTAATTTCTCTATGATGATGCTTAACTATCATTTGACCATGTGGAGGAATATATTTGTTTTGATGCAAAGGTGGCCCCTAAATAATTTTGGATAGTAAATATGCAGATTTCGGTCATTTTTGGTGTTACAATAACATATGTAAAAAGCTTGAAGTCCGGAACAAATCCGTGGGACATACTGATAATCACATCAAGCGATCGACCTCAGATACCTCCTTGGGTTATTTGTTACACTATAAATGACCGAAACCTGAATATCTACTATCCGCGAGCCACCCACCGACTTGTGCAAAATTACTTCAATTTATAAAAAGAGACTGTACCGTCACAAACTGAATACAATCAAAGCGCTGATAGCGCTGAGAGAACATGATTGTCGTATTTTTTCTCTTTATCAAAATAAATCAAATACATGGGATGAAATTGTCAAGCGATGCCAATATACCCAATGTTATAAACCGCTTTAACTTTGCATTCAGAAGGTCGTTACAAGAAAAGATGAACACTTTGTTTCAATGGACTGCTAAAAGTTTGAACTTTGCCTCCCTTAATCTCCCTATTTCTCTTGCCTACAGTATATAAGATTTATAACAATATGTATACGCTCAGCATATAAGGATATTGCAGGACTGGTTCGCTCGGTTTCAGGATAATGTGAGTGGGTGTGGTATCCTGCTACATGTTTACGAAGTGATAGTGCCGTGATGCAGCATTATATCTGTCTCAAGTAGACATCGTCTCCAAATGACTGAAATACTTCGGTGGGACGTTAAACCTAACAAACAAACATCAATATGTATATCTATAAAAAGGAAATATAAAAAAACAACAACATGTTTCTAGCAAAAATTAAGTTATCCAGCAGATCTGCAACTCGTTAAACTCTCTTTCACCTGAGACACACACAACTTCAGTGTAATCAGCGCTTTGAATTTATTATGCCCTAATCTGCGGCCAGTCAACAGGTACTGGACCGAATGAACGTAAATGCCACCAATGTAACATTAATGATACCGGAGACAAATCTCATTACTTATGTTGTTGTCTGTATTTTTGTAACATTCGAAATGTACTATTCTCATCTATAAGAGCATAACACGGAAACATTTTATATTTCAAACCACTCATGAGTGACACTGAAGTTAGTTAATTGATAAACCTTAGTAAATTCATTAAAATAGTTTGAAAACTAAAAACAACACACACACACACACACACACACACACACAGTGTAACATGCTAAACTATCACCACCCATTCCATCTTTCATATTTTTTCCGGATAAGAAATGTTTAAGTATTATTGCAGTAACTTAAATAACATATAAAAGACATTCTCAAACTATTACTGAAGAGCTAAGAAAGCATATAATAAAGTCAGGAAAAAATAGCTTATATGATAAATTAAATGTGAAATATATATTTGTAAAAGTTTTAAAGAGACAATGAACAAATATATAAATAAATGATAATACTGAGGAACCACATTAAAGTATTAAAAAAAACATAAAAAATATCCAGGTATTGACCAAGTTAAAATCTATAATACTGTATACCAAGAGTACAAGTAGAAAAATGTTACCTGTATATATGCACCTAATCTTGTCCTCAGTACTGGACTTATCTAACAGATTGGTCATAGGGAATAATTATCCCAAACTACAGAAACAAAGGGGATCCCCCAGCGTCGGATACCCACGGCTGCCTATTACATCTTTCAGCCGTGGGATACTTGGTTAGTACTTTATCGTTATAAGGATATCTATAAGAAGCACGTCTGCCAATCCAAATGCTGCTTACACAAATGAGTACTCTTCAGTAAGTGCCGTAAATACGAGAGTTTCTATTGGTTGAAAAACTTCCACTACCTAGTGGGGCTACGAATAGTGGCGCGGCTTTTCAAATAATCAATAACGAGCAAAATGCTGACTAAAAACCCACGGGCGATGTATTTAGTAGCGGAATGAGCGCTCGTGGGTTTCCGACGCTTGGGATCCCCAGGACCCATGGAATTATAGACTAATCAATCTCCTGTCCGGTGTTGGTGAGCTATTCACCTCAGTTCTCAATAATAGACTCATTTATAATACAAAACAATATCCTAAATGAAAATCAAGCTGGCTTTAGAAAAAATATTCTCCAGCAGACCATATCTTTACTTTAAATACATTGATAGAAATATTGAAACATCACAAGAAAAAAACTATTTTGTATTCATATTGATTTCAGCAAATCTTTGATTCAATTTTGAGGTTTGGGCTATGGCAGAAGTCATTAAAATATAATATAAATGACATTATTTTCAGAATAATACAAAGCATGTATAATAATATACAGTCTTGTGTCAAAATCCATTAAAACAATCAAAACCAGGAAATGAAAATTTCACATAGTAAAAACCCAAATAATTCTGCTATTGTCTCTGTGACATCAAATCTTTTCTATTTGAATACAGGGGCAAGACAAGGCAAACATTTATCATCTGTACTTATTTTACTCTTCCTAAATAACCTTCAAGATTACACGACAGAACGAAATAACAGTAGAGTAAATTTGAATGAATTTACGGGAGAAATATTGCCTCTTTTGAAAATCTCATTATCACTTGTTTTCATGCGGATGACACAATCATGATTGCAGATGATGAAAAATCCTTCCAGAATGACTTTGAGAATAACTGTGCACAGTGGAAGTCAAATATAAACATAGATAAATCTAAAGCTGTTGTATTTGGAGCAAGACATATACATATATACAAGTTCAACATTGGTGACCAAAGTCTTGAAATCTTAAATATGCTTGGAAGTAATCTTTCATGCATTAGGGTCATTCATCCAAGCAAAGTAACACTGAACAGATCAAGCATTACACTTTCTCTAAACAAGAATAAATATTCTTATTTCATCAACTGACCTTGTATAAAAATTGTTTGATCATACAATTATTCCAATTTTAAGTGGAGTGTGGGGATAAAGTTATTTTAAAATGATTGAAAACATGCACACAATATTTTTAGAAACATCCAGAAACTTACGAAGAGTACACCATCATATATGACTCTTGCTGAACTATTTATATGTGCATGCGTTGTTTCAGTCAAAATTGTCAAACCCTAATTCTTATTTCATCAACTGATCTTGTATAAAAATATATGTTTATTGTCATGACAATGTATAGTTGTTTTGTTTGTTTATGACATGATACGACACTCAGTCACATTATCCTGACACCAGGCCAACCACCCTTATATGCTGAGCGCCAAGCAAGGGAGCTATGACAGTACCATTTTTACGACTTTGGTATGTCGCGGCCGGGGATCGAACCCACGACCCCCGCTCCCAAGGCAAGAAAAAAGTGAAGAAAAAAAGATATTAAAGAAAATTATACGTATACGTATGTCTACTTGAGACAGACAGATATAGTGCTGCCTCCCTGCAGTATCATGCCGTAGAAATGTGGCATGATACCACACCCAGTCACATTATCCTGACACCGAGCCAACCAGTCCTGGAACCACCCTTATATGCTGAGCGCCAAGCAAGGGAGCTATACCAGTACCATTTTTACGACTTTGGTATTTAGCGGCTAGGGATAGAACCCACAACATCCCGATTACGGGGCGGACGCTCTCCACTCGACCACCGGGAGCGATGAGTAGTATTGTATGTTGTATCTATGTAATTTGGCCTATCATATCAAATTATACTTGTATACAGGTTTATACATCATATCACAAGTGTCTGTGCTAAGTGTACAAGACAGTCCAAAGGACAGCTATATTCCCCGCCGCTGACAGAGGAGACATTTGTTTTTTCCTCTAATGGAAATTGCCCTGCTTCTGCCAACATTTTGATGTAATTGCCTTATGAAAAACTTTCCGTTGTTCAGAAAATATAGCATGGAAACAAAAATATCCAGGAATGAACACTGAACTATCAAATGTGACCTTGAACTTGAGCCAACATGACTGTCACCTGTGTTCTGCACATCGTCTCAATTTGGTTTATAATTAAGGCAAGTTTCTTTAAAATCCTTCGAGGGGTATAGGAGTTATGGAGCGGACACAAAATTGTAAATTGAAATTGAAGGTTCAAACCCTTGACCTTCATGTGTGACCTTGACCTTGAGCCGACATGGCTGCAACCTGTGTTCTGCACATCATTTCAATTATATTTATATTTGAGGCAAGTTTCATTAAAATCCTTCAAGGGGTATAGGAGATATGGAGCGGACATGAAATTACATGTGGTGCTAACGTATCAGTTGTCAAAAAACACGATTGGAATACGATAGAAATACGGACGATATACGATATGCGATATACGATGTGCGATAGCAGGTCTGATTTACCTTTACGATTCGTTACGATGCGATGCGATGCATTCTTTGTCTGATACCATACGATATACGATTTACGATCTGCGATATACGTTATGCGATATACGATACAGGATAAGCACGGTATAAATGGCATTTTTTACAACTGTATACAACTAGATTTTACAATAAGTTCAAAAATATGAAATATCAACTAAGCTTTTAACAATATTTATCACAAGCCGTGTTTTCATCTGAAATAAACAGCGGAAATAAACAAAACGGGAAACAGGAAATGGGGACAAACTAAATTGCGGTTCCTCTAGAAATGTTACGGACTCTGTTGTCTCCGTCAATAACAACCTAAGCACGTGTAATGAAAAACTGTTTTTTTTCCTAACGAGGACGCATAAAAAATGTATTATTTATGCTTTGTTATTATGTGTTTTGATATTAATCACATTAAAAAAAAACAAATGATACCAGCAATCATCTAATATCTAGTACGCTGTCATTTGTGCTAATTAAAACAATATCTTCGGGCATTTTTCAAACTTTGTATTTAACCCATCAAACATAAATGTATATATAATTTATTGGATGTATCAAATATCAAAAGAACGCGAGTGAGTGTGGGAGAATAGCACCGTATCTATTTTCTTATTAGAATATTCGTATATATTACAAGTAGGTAACTGTCATAGGTATAGATTTAATATAAATATGTTTTCATATACTTTAACCAGAAGCTCGGAAAATCCGCTATTGTTTTAAAAAGCCCTAAGCCCGAAGAGTTGTTGTTGGAAATTGACCTTTGTAATTAAACAATTAAATACATGTACATTAACATGGGTCGAAAAGCTATCTTTGTCGAAAAGATGCCATGAGTGAAGAGGCCGCCGTTTAACCGGGTATTCGTGAGAAATGTCATACGCCGCCATGCGTATACAGTTTAATATGATTTGTTTCGTTAATCGAGTACAAGAATAAAATAGTTACCAAATCGGTTATATCTCATTTTGACTACACCCAGTTCATCTACTGTATAAAGTTATTTCACACCTTTCCAGACATGTTTCCAGATTGTCTAACACATGCATTGCTACATGTAAAGGATATATAACTAATTGTCTCTTATTAAGAAGGGAAATATCATCATGTGTTGGGCTTTCAATATTTTGTAATGGTATCCATGTTTTTGACCAAGTATTATTGTAAAATTATTTAAATGTAAAGTATTTAATATTTTATTCAATATTTATGATATAACATTTATATTGTGTGCATATATATCATCCCCGCACTAATTCACTGTGTCTTCCGCATAAATATGCATTCATCTTTCTCTCTCTCTCTCTCTCTCATCCTATATTTTGAGCTAATGGTCATTAATGTTATCATGTATGTGGTTTCGAGACACATTTTAATTTGCAGCGATTTTGATTTGAAGACACAATGGGTTTCAATCGGAAGAACAAATTAAAAAAAAAAGTCCATTTAAAGTCTGTGTATTTTACTCGCCGTTTTAACGATCAAAATATTTTAAAGAATACCCTATGATTCGCTCATTTGTGATATAAAAATAAGTCCATAAGTCACACACATGTGTGCCCGCACACTCCCTTACAAATGTATTTTTGATACATGTATCATCATTATCATCATCATCATCGTGTACATTTAAGATTTTTTTTTTCTCTCTTCGAAATATATTCTGTGCCTCATACCTAGATTGGAAACAGTTTTATTATTATTATTATTCTATGAATATTGGTGTGTTTAAAATAGAATTTCAAATTATTGCTAAAAATTGTAATCTTTTAGTACCGGAAATAACATTCACTCTGTGTACATGTCAAAAGTCTTCTCCTCTGGGGGTGGTATACCGGCAGCGGCGAGACATAAAGGTGACATATCCGGTCAAAATAAACACATGCTGTGCCTGCTGATAAGAACTTATGGCACGCCTCCGGTATTGCGAAACACACTTTTTTCACTTAATTATACATAAAAGATTAGGGATATGCAAGAAAATGTTCTAACCTATTATATCTCTATATTATATAACTGTAATAATATGGAAATGAGATCTTTAGCGAACTGTAGTAATATGGAAACAAGATCATTTTCTTTTAACTATTATCATGTCAGTGAACTCTGTGTTATCACGGAATAAAATACATCAGTTATTTTATATCTTCCATTCCCATGTAGGTTTTATGTTTATTTTTCTATTGTTATGGCTTGCAATAATTCCTGGTTTATCATATTAAATATTAAGACATAGCAGTGAAGCATATCACGAAAATGTGGTCCCGTTTTATCATTGTTTTTTTTCCATATGAAAGAGACAGTTGTACAATAAAGTTCGGGTGTGATACCCGTGCTAATTTCGCAAAAAAATGCTCCTGAAATATACGTGTCCGAGGTATAGCACCGATATACTGTAAACATGTTCCTGTGTAGAACTAGTACTTAGAGCTCCGTGTTCTCAAAGCAATACCGATGCATCTTGTACACATCATATACGTATTAGGATTTACGCGATCATCGGAAAAAATGCTCCGGTTTGGATTTTCAGTCTTCACTTACCTGAATTTTGATTATCTCCGTACTGATGAAAAAGGGGGAAAAAAGAAACATAATTTGCACTCATTCATCCAATTTTTTTGGAAGTGTGTGTGCGCGCGCGCGTGTGCGTAATGAAAGAGAGATAGAGAAACCTAAATAAAATAGGAAATAATTAAATAAATAAACTATATTCGTAAATTACAATTATCTTTTGTTCACGAATTCATTAAATAATAAAGAAAAATGAGCATTCGAGTAAATACAGCAATAAAAAATGTCCCGGGAAATAAATAATTACACGAAAGCAACATTTCGGACGATCTTGCATAAGTAGGTAAGTTTTAATTTGTTAGTTTTTAGACAGGTTAATAAAGCAAACTTTGATAAAACATATCGATCACACATATTTTAAAATTATTCCACTTTAATACTGATATAGTCACGAAGCTATATTAAAGGTATTTACGTCTCTAATATAGTACTTTTCACACGTGCATCAAATTATATAACATCGCATGGCGTCTGCTCCTGAAAGTCACGTAGGCCATAACACATGTATAAAATAATAAAGTAAAAGAAATATAACTATTGCAATTGGTAAAATATGAAAAAAATGTACTGCATAATGAGATTTAATGATCCACCATTAATAAACTTAAGCAAATATTAAATTTAAAGACACGAACATTAATTATTTCTGAAATATCGATGGTGTCCCGTAACTTAAACTGTCCTAAACCACTGGGTGGTTCAATATGATATACGTTATGCGATTTACGATATACGATTACCGATATAAGGAAATAAGGTCCAAACACAGACCCTCAATGACCTTGACCTTGAGCCCACATGGCTGCCACCTGTGTTCTGCACATCGTCTCAACTAGGTTTACATTTGAGTCAAGTTTCACGAAAATCCTTCAAGCGGTATAGGAGATATGGAGCGGACACGAAAACGTTACGGACGGACAGACAGACAGATAGACAGACAGACGAAGGCCATTCCTATACCCCCCTCCCGCTTCGCGGTGGGGGATTAAAAATGAACGTGGCAGTATGAAACAGTGATTTGATATAATTTTGATTATGATATGTGCGAGTAATAATCAAGATTAGAAAACTGGTGAATAGGTATCATTTGTGAATCTATAATGTCTTACCAATAAAAAATGATTTATTAAGGTTTCATCAAACACCTTATTTTTGATTAGCTTGTACACATACATATTCGATGGTAATGTAATCAACCTTTATTTATTTATGTCATATTTACCATTTCAACAGCAAAGAAAATGTATTAGGTAAACTTCTAGAGCGATAGTATGTAAGCATTCAGATTAAAAAACTGTTTCTTTATTATTCACGACGGTAAGTTTAAACAAGACAAATGCTTAAATTATCTTCGACTTAACCTCTTTCAATTTATAATTCAGCAGTGATTGGGATTTATGTGACTATGATTTTGGAAAGCTGATGTCAATTAAATTATAAAAGCAAAAACTTCCCTTCCCCCGGTATAGTATTGAGTCCATTCAAAAAAAGTCATCTCTACATCATGGTCCATGGTATCGGAGAGTAGAGTTAAAAAAATGCATTACAGGTGTTGCTCATTACATTCCGAATATGGTTTTGCCGAATGCCAGTTGCTATATTAAAACTGGAAATTGTTGCAAATAGTCCCTTTAAGGTTTTATTCTAAAATCAGTTGCTAACATTCCATTTAAGAACTTGTCAAGAACTGTCCTTCTGAGGAATTAAACCTCGCTAACATCATGGGGAAATACAGAATAGAAAAATTCTACAGCAAGAGAAAAACTGACTTATTCACTACGCAGAAGCCAATGGTAGTGGCTGCTGGCTAAGGATTTAGCGTGGACGAGTCTTGCTTTCAGCTATGGTGCAGACCAAAATAAAAAATGGGAGTTTTTCCCCTTTTCAAAGGTTCATAATCAAGCTGCGAAAGAAAGGTTTACGATTGTTGCAGAAAGGCAGTGCAGACAAGGCGCCATGAGTTTACTTTCCCTAGACAACTATGGTGGAGCATGGATGGACAAGATCTACACGACCAGAAATGGGGTTAAATATCGCAGTACATTATTCCAAGATGGCCAGCTGGTGTTAGATGCAAAGATGAGGATTGGATGGATGAATTGCTTGCCTGAGATTGGATTGACACATTATAAAAGGTGGCCACCAAACATGTTACAATAGCAGAAGTCACTGATTGTGTTTAATGCATTCAGCTATTGAAGTTCAGCTCCAGAACACGAATACCAGGCTGTCATTAAATTGTTATAAAAACAGAATGAACCACTAAGCTACTGATTTCTATCTTTGATATGATGTTTCTGTCACAAGTTTAGTTCATACTGAGTGTTTAAAAGTGGTTGAGTAGGTTGACCCCAAAATTGAAAAATGAGCAATTCAGTATTATTGTCACTATAAACATCTTTTTATTTAATATTTTCAACCTTATACATGATAAATGAATTCATGAAATACACATTACATATTTAATGATGTTTTATCAGGCCGTAGACAAAGGGCATGATATCATACCCAGTCACATTATCCTTGCACCGGGCCAACCAATCCTGGAACTACCCTTATATACTTAGAGTCAAGTTATGAAATTATCGCAATACATTTACTATTTTAACGACTTTGGTATGTCGATTCACACATACGCACATACACACACGCGCGCATGCGCACACACAAAGACACAGATATCTCGGAAAAACATAGTTTTGAGGTACACGCACTGAATAAGATTCCGATGATGGCGATTGATACTTCTCAGAAATACTGAATTGCTCATTTTTCAATTTTGGGGTCAAGGTTTTCTTTTCCCAAAATATCTGCTCTTCTCGCAGTGTTACTGAGAACTAATTTTTCACCTTCATATAAAGTATGTTACACTACACTGGTTATTACTACGTAAAACCATAAACAAAATCGAAATCTTCCAATAAAATAAGCCTGATGATTTTTAATTTGGTTTAAGCAGTTTCAGTTATAACAACTTTTCTTATCAAGTAAAATATGTTAACTTGGAAACATTTTTTTCTTATTTGCTCGACCCCGCATGGTCCTTAAAATTGCACTGTGTAAACACGGGGTCACATTCACTGCTTGGGAGCTAATAAACCCGGCATTTTTGTTATTAAATGATATAACGAAATATGAATTTCCAGACTGAATTAACAACACAGTTACTTCCTCTCAGTGGCATAAAGCAAGACAAATTAAAACCGCAAGCGGTATCTCGGTTTTCGCTTTTAACCTAATCAGTTTGAACACTTTATTTCAACTCAGACACAATTTTCAATATGAAACAGAACGCAAAAAAAAAGGCATTGAAAAAGTACTTCAAATTCTTGAGTTTTAAGCAATTAAGCAAGGAGCGCTCTCCCTAGCGAAATAAAATCAAACTGAAAATTTAGTACAGATCATGTGATAATATTTTTAAAATTATAAGAATTTAGCGTTTCACATTAATCTGCAATCATTTGCCAATTGTAGTGAAGAGGGGATAGCCTAACACAAGTTGGGTTCATGTAACTCCTCATTTTGAACATAACTTTTGTTATGGAAAGCTTAAAAGCTGTCAGGAAATTGGGGTTTAAACTCTAGAAAACGGTATTTGTGTTCTGTGTATGTATTACATTGTGAAGAAAACTTGAGTACCGTCGCTGTGAAAGTATAAATGTCGTATATTTGAACTTTTAGCTAATTACATGCGAGTAGCTTTTCTAGCGCAAATATTTTCCCATATCCGATACTTTAAAATCCATCAAATTCTACTGTGTTGTCAACAAGAACAGAATGCTGAAAACCGCATTTGAATCAGACTTCAACTTTTTGAGTCATAAGCAAAGAGTGATTTCAAGCAAAGCGCCCCTAGCGGCCAAATGAAAAACAAAATTGATCACAATTTTAGCATTAGGTACCTAGAAATGCAGCAAATAGTTCAATTAGGTGTACAATATATATGGGTCAGATATTCTTTTCCTTAAATGTCACAATTTGAAGCATAAAAACTGATTTACAATTGATCTTCAAAAACTAAATACCACTGGAAAGAGCTCTTCGAGAACTTACACTTTTGTCCATATACGCTATGCAACATTCAATGCAATTTAATTTTGGAAAAGCCCTCACTTGAAGTCCGATGTCCGCTTCCAAACCCCGCACTCCGTATGTCTACTTTAGACAAAGTAACCTCCTTCACATAAATATTTGTTTTTGATTTAAGAACCGTGTATCATTCATACGCCTCTTTCAAATCAATATATATTCAAAATTAATTGTACAGGATTCTGTATAACTTAGAAGAAGATATAAACGGGGTAAAGGAATAAGAACTTACCGAAACAGAACGCAGACACGCCCTCAAGGAAAGTTAGATAGTACTGAATCTCGCTGTCACATCGCCGTACCTTGATGTTGTAAGTTCTTTCACATTGGGACTGAACAGATCTTACACACACTACCAAGTCCACCGGGTCTTCCGTTAAGGTGTTGATATCTGGGTGAGGTTCTAGAATAAAAGACATTTAATACATTATCATCATACAACAATTGATAGGTGATGTATAGATGCTTTACTTTAATGTCATAAGCGCATACATGGTCAATGCCGAGAATTATTTTGTATCCATTATCAATACCTATATCGTAAGACTACATGCATTGTATTATTAAGTAAAACACACTCTTTAGACTGATCGTAGAAGTAGTATACCACCATATTGATTAAGTTTATGATCAAGTAAACATTTTTTTATGTATAAAAAAAAATCATTTTTTCGTATTAATACACTACCTCACGGCGTACCATACAACGAATGAGCTGTAATCACAACTCAGATATTGATTATGACAAGAAAAAGAATAGGATGAAGAGTAAAACTCACATGACGTGGTAATATTACCATTAAGTATTATAAAGCAACACAGAGTTTGTCCCAATGATAAGCTGAATTTCGCCTAATTTGTATGTTACTTTGCTTAAACTACTTGCATGAACGGGTCAGAAATATATAAATATATACCTCGTTTGGGAAATGGGACTAATAGTACACATTTGTACCAACATGCACAATCCGTGTAAATTAATGTACCCATCCTCTGAATTATATTCATTTTTAAAGACTTCACCATGTTATTTTCTATTTACAATAATTTTTGAATTCAATGATTAAATCAATAAATAAAATCGAAATATTGCCCATTGCCGCGTAATTATGTGATAATTTTCACACAAGCGAGGTAATAAACATTGTTTGCTACAGGTGTTAACTAGACATGAAAAAACGAACTACTGATTTTAAGGATGTGATCATCAGTATCACTCACCATTTAGGTACACTGGGTAGAGTGTCCCACAAAAGCCGATGCTAGGTCCGGGAGATACATAGGGGATCAGGAACTGAACTCCGTGGTCAAAAGTACGATACCACTGAGTTGATAATGTGCTATCATCTACATAATTTACACCATCAGCTGCCAACCATCGTTGTTCAAGATACTGAAGCGTTTCCACTGTATCAGAACAAGTCTGCTGAGCTGATTGTCCTAAGAAAGAATCAGAACATTAAATGCACGTAAAGACTGGTGTTTTTATTTTTGATATCCAACTTGAGTGTAACAGTTATCATACAGTTTTAAACTGGAAGTCTGTAAGTGAATTAAAAGTCTAACATATCTATTTACGCCAGTTATATCTAGAATAGTGCAGTTTAATAGTAATTTTATAATCGTTGGTTGCAATCAAACAGCTCATTCACAGATGATCGGTAGAAAGGAAAAAAACCAAACTACTCTCCCTCGTTAATGTTGATGAAGTCTTTGTCTCCAAAAAGATAAACTCGGCAAATGTATGTCACATTGCACGGAAAAAATGTTATTTTCGAGAAATTTCACTTCAGATAAATCGGTTAAATATATACTATGTCCCCTAAATAGATGCTTGTACCACGTGACACGTTCCCACTTCGTGGTGATTGCACCAGTTCAGGGCGTCGTATTCGTAAGTTCAGCCTGTGGAATTAGCCCATGCATGAATAGTAATCAGTTATATGACGGCACACGGAAACAGAATTTCTAAATATAGGTTTTATCATTCTAAATACAGGTTCAATACCGTTCGTAGCGTTATTATATGTGATAGAAAACCATCCGTTATTTTTTTTTACAATCACAGCATTCAGTAATCATTCATCTGTAGATAGGTACTGATAAACGTATTGAACACAGGTAATTTAAATCAAATTCTTAGTGTCGTAGAGTGAGATTGAAATAAAATGAAAATTGTTTTTTTAAATATAGTTTGTTTTAATTTTATATTTCCCCATTAAATAAATTGTCATAACAGAAGACGACAACAATACAAATGCTTACTAACTTTTATTAACCCATATCACGTGATGTTTGGCGGGATTCTCATTCGAAAAGCTTTACACCAGTTGTGTTATACCTGTACTAGACTATTGTTCAGCAGTTTGGGGGTTTAAAAACTTCCAATCCATCGATAATATTCAAAATCGAGCATTGATGTACTTCTTAGGTGTACACCGATTTGCTCCAACGCTTGGTCTTATAGGAGATACTGGTTGGATACCAAGCATGTACAGACGTCGCATTAATATTTAAGACTTTGGAACAAACTTACATTACTTGACAATAATAGACTTCTTAAAAATATTTTTGATCATGATTATATTAACCATAATCTTAAAAATAATTGGTGTAAGGATGTCAAATCTGTGCTCATTGAGATTGACCAATATGACAAATTTGTTAATAAATCTCCAGTTGACTTAAGGTTAGTGCAGGCACGCATAACTGAGAATTACAGACAATTGTGGAGGCAACAAATAACCAGTGTATCTAAATTGAGAACGTATAGACTCTTTAAAACAGAATGTAAAACTGAAGATTTTGTTACCATAAATATGAGTTAATATGAACGATCACTCCTATCACAATTTAGATACGGGATTCTTCCACTACTCTTTAAAACAGAATGTAAAACTGATGAATTTGAGCACTTATGAGGTACGTCGGCGAGACACCTGAACAAAGACTTTGTGTTTTTGTACGAGAGGATGTGTTGAGACAGAGACTCATTTTCTACTAGAGTGTGATCATTATAATGAATTACGTAATAATATACTTTGTCCTGTTTTACAAAACTCGGTCTCCTTAAATCAATCTGAACAAGAAACTTTTGACATGTTGCTCAATAATCATGTACGCAAGGTTGCAAAATTTATTACAAAAGCATATCTAGTTCGTCGTAACACTTTGTATTTAAACAGAAATTAAATTTAACTAATGTAATACAGAAAAATGTCATATAACATAATTAATAATTCGCTATTATAAATGTGATAAATGATATATTTTTATCATTAATGTCCACCATTCTTTTCATTGACTGTTTCTATTATAATAGTGTGTTTTTTCATGAACTGTATAAATGTTGTGTTATATAGGTGACTTATAGGCCCATGGGGCCAGGTGTGTTAAATAGTCCACATTGATTTATTGTTTATATATTTATACTATGCACAAGTCACTATAATAAAATATTTCTTATCTCATAGACGAACGATCACGGGTACCCTGTAGACGTTGTAATTGACCAAGGTATTAATAGCCGAATTAATGATATATTAATCAGGTAGTTATGTTTAAAACCCGTTTTGTAATAATTTGATTATATTTGTATTTCCATAGAATGAACTTCTACTTCTTTTCTTTCTACTTCGACAAGACCGAAAGATAGTTTTTTTTTGTTTTTTTTTGGTTTTTTTTTTTGGAAGGGGATGAAAAAATACAAGTCGAAATGTCATTGTATATGTATTGGTGTGTGTATAATTATGAGAATTTGTGTACATATAAATATATTTAAATATATGAGTGTATACGTTTAAGTATACATCTATATAGATAAATAAAGTGCTTTGAATTATATTTAAATTATAGGTACATGTGGGTATTATGGACAAAAGAGTTGTTCTGTTTTTTGGGTTTTTTTCCTGTGTTATTTTTTATGTATTTGATAGCCTTAATATAATTATTAGTCTATTAACTTTAATATCAACATTTATTATATATTGTATTGTAAAATTACTTTTCAGTACAAAATTGATATGCTAAGATACATAGAAACATATGAACCAGTTTGGGATCATGTGAATATTTAAAGAAACATCTTTCTTTTTTTCAGTATGTTTTGTCCTATTGTATTAAAGATTGTATAAAAACATTATCTATCAATACTTAATTGATTTGATATATTTATTACACATATATAAATCACTTTGAAACAATATTTTCTCACATATAAAGGTGTTAGCGTGAGATACTTGTGTACTTAATGCGATTAGCTTTGAACTGTTTGTAAGCTAAGGTTAATCAGGTTACTTTTTTTTCTACTAATGTGTTTATGTTTTGTTTATAAGTTCTCTATACTTATTTTTTACAAGTAAGACCTACAGACATGTATTTTCTTATAAATCTTAAATGTAGTTGTTCCATGTCCTCTATTTACACAGGTAATGAAATGATTATCATCTGTTACTATTCTTATGGATAAATTAAAGATAGCATCCTACAATTGCCGTGGATTGAATAATTATCAGACTTTTGTTAAAAAAGAAGAAAAAATATATATTCTGAATGGGATGGGAATTGTTATTTTAGTCATGGAATATCAAATGCAAAAGGTGTGGCAATTTTATTCAGAAAACAATTAGACATAAAAATCACAAATACATTAAAAGATGATAATGGAAATTTTATTATGATAGAATTATTATTTTGTGATACAAAAAAAAGGTGATCCAAGTTTTTATAATAGAATATTAAGAAATATTGATACTTTTGATGATAACAGTAGTTTTATTATATGTGGTGATTTTAATCTTGTGATTAATCCATTAATAGATTACGATAACTATAAGTCAACAAATCATAACATAAAGTCCAGAAATATTCTGTTATCAATGATGAATGATAGAAATTTGATAGATGCATTTAGAGAAATACACGGAGAAACAAAAAAATATACTTGGAGAAGGTTTTCGCCATTTCATTAGATTTCTTCTTAATAACTGATAATTTAAAAGATTACTTAAAAAACTGTGATATTGATATTAGTTATAAGTTTGATCACTCTATGGTGTTTTTGGATATGTCATTTTCGACTTTTAAACATGGGAAGGGGTTATAGAAATTCAACAACACACTTTTAAATGATATTGATTATATAAACTGTATAAATAAAAAAAATGATGATATTATATTACAATATTGTGTACCTATATATTCATTAGAACATGTACTCAATATAGACAGATCCAATGTACAGTTTATTATTGACGATCAATTATTCCTAGAAACACTGTTAATGGAAATTAGAGGCAAAACTATTGCTTATTCAAGTTATAAAGTAAAGGAAAAAAATAAATATTCAGTAAAATTAGAAGCAGAGATTTTAGAATTAGAATCAAACTTGACAAATGAAAATAAAGAAAGATTAATATTTTTACAAAATGAGTTAACAGAGTTAAGAAATAATAAATTAAGGGGTTCTTTTATAGATCTAGATCAAATTGGTGACAAATGAAAATAAATCATTATTTAGTAAAAGAAACATAACTCAAGATTTTGATCTTGAAAGGGGGTTAAATCATTGTACTGTCAACAAATTAAAAATTGATCAAGTTAATAATCTAGAAGGATTGTTAAGTTATACAGAAGTAACTAATACTTTAAAAAACATGAAGAATGACAAAAGTCCTGGCTGTGATGGTTTTACTAGTAATTTTTATAAAGTTTTTTTTGAATAAAATAGGAAAATTTGTTGTTAGAGCATTAAACCATGCTTTTGTTTCAAACTCTTTTTCTAGGAATATAAAATTGGGTTCTATTACATGTATACCAAAAGAAAATAAACCAAAACAGTTTCTAAAAAACTGGCGACCTATTACCTTGTTAAACGTGTTGTACAAATTAGCTTCAGGTAGTATAGCAAATAGATTGAAAAAAAGTTTTAAATTCCTTGATATCAAATGATCAAACAGGTTTTATATAAGATAGATTTATAGGAGAAAATACAAGACTAGTTTATGATATAATGAAATACTGTGAAGACCATAACATGCCTGGTTTAGTGATGCTTATTGATTTTGAAAAAGCATTTGATTCTTTATCGTTTAATTTCATTGAGAAAACCCTATCATTTTTCAATTTTGGTGAAATGTTTAGAAAATGGGTACATTTGTTTTTATATGATACCGAAGTATGTGTACAACTAAATGGTTTTTTATCAGATTTATTTTACTATAGAGAGAGGCTGTAGACAAGGGGACCCTATTTCGGCATATATTTTTATACTGTGTGCAGAGATTTTATCAATCAAAATAAAAAACTCAAATGGTATTAGAGGGATAAAAATCAAAGGAGAAGAATATATTATGTCACAATTTGCTGACGATACATCATTATTTCTAGACGGTTCAGACGAATCCTTGAATACAGTTTTAGATGTTTTAAGATATTTTTCAATTATATCTGGAATTAAAGGTCAATTTTGATAAAACAAAAGTTATTTGGATAGGTTCTTTAAAGTATAGCACGAGATCTATTAAAACAAGATGGAAACTTTCATGGGGGAAACTCAATTTAAATTACTAGGGATAAATTTTGATGTGGATCTAAACAAAATACAGCAATTAAATTATCAAAGGCAGGAAGAAAAAATGAAGAAAATTATTTCATATTGGAAAAGAAGGAAACTTACACCGCTAGGAAGAATTACTGTTGTAAAATCTTTACTTGTGCCAATACTTACAAATCTTTTCATTAGTTTACCCTCTCCAACAAAAACATTTATGAAATATCTCAGTGATATGTTATACAAATTTGTATGGGATGGTAAAACAAAAATAAAGAATTCAGTTTTTATTAAAGATTATAATGAAGGTGGTTTGAGAATGATTGATATAGAGAAATATAAAATTAGTATGAAAATAAAATGGTTTTAAAGTATGATATGTAATAGTAATAGTAAATGTTATAAACTTGTAGAATGTTTGTTTGATGTGAGTAAAATATTTAACACTGGAAAACATTTTTGTGTTCATGTTATAAAATCTATCAAAAATAAATTTTGGATTGATGTCCTGAAATCATATATATTGTATATTGATAAGTTCAAAATTGAAAATTTTGATCAATTATTAAATATGCCATTGTTTTATAATGAAAGCTTTATGATAAATTCAAATTATATTTATATGCCTAATTTATATAAAAAAGGGCTTCGATATGTTAAAGATATTATGAACAATAATGGTGATTTTGAAGATGTAACACATATAAAAAATATAATTGGCAAAAAATAAATTACTTGAAATTTTTTGGTCTTATAAATGTTGTGAAAAAATTTGTAATTAAGTTTAAATTAATGAAAGAAAGTAACATACATTTAACCTGTCATAATCCTTGTCTGAATTGTTATATGCACCCAATACTAACCAGAGCGGATGAAAATAAGTATATATATAATATTTTAATAAAAAACAATGAAATTCCCACAAGCAAAGAAAAATGGATATCTTTATATGACAGTTGTGAAATTAATTGGAATATAACATACAGAAATGTTTACAAATGTACGAAAGATACTTATTTACAATGGCTACAAACGAGAATAGTTCACAGAATTTTTCCAACTAATTCACTGCTTTTTAAAATGAACATTGTTAATAGTAATTTATGTACATTTTGTAAAGTTTGCGAGGAAACTATAATTAATCTTTTTTATGATTGTGAAAAAATAAGTCCTTTGATAAGATTTGTGAGTAACTTAAGTAAGAAAGTAGATCCAGAAATCATAATAAATAGTAAAAATATTATATTAGGTTTATGTGATAGTGATTGTAAATTTGATACTATAAGTTTAGAAATGAAAAAAAATATTTTTTGGTGCAAGAAGAAAGAAATAATTCCTTCCATTTTGGGTTTTAAAAAGAACCTAAGATTGTCTTGGGACATTTTTAAATTAACAGAAGTAAATAAAAAAGAAAGTGACAAATGGGCAATTGTTAGGTATTGTGTGCAGGAAGATTAACCTACATTTATAAATTAATAGAACATTCAGGGGATTGTCAGTAGATATTTCTTTTTTTTTTTTGTTTCCTTTTCCTATTTTTCAAGAATATTTTTTAACCTTTACTGACCCTAAATTTAATCTGTATAAAGAAAATTGTATTTCTATTGGTTTTTATATGATGAAAATTATATGTTAAATTTATATATGTAGATATATGCAGTTAGATATTGTAAGGTGGTGAGTAGGATGGTTCCCCGACCTACTTCCATCTGAAGACGGGGATAATAAAGGTTTAAAAAACAACAACAAAAAAAAGCAACAAAAAAACTTCTACTATTTTAGTGTAAGCTTTAATTGCAATTGTTCTACAGCTGAATAATGGTGCGCTCATTCAGCCGTGACACTGTGTAATTAGATGTGTACCTATGTTAGCATGTTAAAGAGGCTTATAATGTACATGTTTCATATATGTTGATCCATATATGCCTTTAAAATTAACTGTTTCCTTGGGTTTTTTTGTGTTTTGTTCATTACATTGTAAACTCCATATGTAAATTTAGTACTTCTTGGAAACATAACCATTGTTATTACATATGTTTTGTTTTGTTTTGTATGTATAAATATTACGATTATCACTAATTTATAAAATATAATTGTACTTCTCTCTTACATATTTTTTTTTTTGTATGTATAAATATTACGATTATCACTAATTTATAAAATATAAGCCACATCATTGGATTAGCAGCGTGGGTGGATGAACAGTGTCTATTAATAATTGTCAGAGTGGTTTAACTAAATTTATTACAAACTGTGCTTAAAATAAATCGTATTAAACGGGTTTTTGTTGAGTTGTTTTCATTTGAGACTTTTTTTTACAAAAAAATATCACATACATGACTAGAGGAGGAATGATTATGCACACCGAATATCACAGCAGCAGCCGGGTTGACAAATTATTAGAATCCTGGTCAAAATATTTGATCAGCAATAATACTGATTACTGATATAATGGTATCAATTTAAACATTCTCTTCAGTATGCAAGAAAATTTTAAAGTTCTATGTGCATAAATCATACAAATGCAAATGCGATTCGACTCGCCCAGGAACAACCACAGAGATAAAAAACTTTGTCTCCCTGGTAACTATTAAATAAACTAACTCATGAATTCTGTGTCCGTTTGTTAAATCGCTGAACATCAGTCATATGAACCGTCGGTATAATTATACCAATAAAACATTACGATTGTAAATACATTTTACTGAGTAATAATTCCATAAAGGTGCGCAACAACAAGTACTTTTTTTCTCTCACAGAAATAGTTATGCTAATATGCAAATATAACCTAATTCATATCACAATATTTTTTTTTTACGTAAGCTGAACGATTACGTCAGCTTACATAAATCCAGGTATTAAAGAAGAAACTAGAAATTTGTCCATAGGACACGAATTCCCCCACCTACGTGCTTTGTCACAAATCTGAAATATGTTTGTTTGTTGTTGCGTTTAACGTCCCACCGACAGTATTTCAGTCATTTGGAGACAATGTCTACTTGAGACAGATATAGTACTACCACACTGCAGTAGCACGCCATAGACATGTGGCATGATACCACACCTAGTCACAATATCCTGACACTGGGCCAACCAGTCCTGGAACCCCCCTTATACTGAGCGCCAAGCAAGGGAGCTATACAAGTACCATTTCTATCGACTTTGGTATGTCATAACCAGGGATCGAACCCACGACCTCCCGCTCCATAGGCAGACACTCTAATTACTCAACCATCGGAGACGGTAATCTTGAATATGATTCTAGCCAGGAGCAGATGATCGAAGTAAGTAAGTAACAAAAATGTACAAGGGAAAACAACAAAGGGTCATTCAATGCTTTTAATCAAATTAAATATATACAATATCAGCAGTTTTGGCCTGCTATAGCCAATTAAACATCAGTTGGTTGGTTTTGTTCTCGGCCTTTTCATAGCTGCAGTGCACGTGATCAAAAGAGCTTAAATGGCCGATAAAATGGCGGATCGAGATATTACGTAACTGCACGATGGTCCCCGTATCATCGAAAGAATTCTGAATAATACATAGTACTGAGCGGGCCAACATATTTTCAGGTGCTAGTCTTATATGCAGCAAGTAGCGAGGAACGACTATAGATGTTCCTTCCCACAATAAATATATCGTCTGAAATACATTTTTAAGTGATTAATTGTTCTTTAATAATGCCAATACTACATATTGTTTAGGTATGTTAATTTGTATCATAAGGTATATATGTCGATGCAAAGAAAGTCAACACCCCTTTGGTTATTCTATTTGGTTAATTATGGAATCGTCCTGGGAATGGACTTGTCTGTGAATGGTCACGTGATTTTGAGGTATATAAGGCGCTGCGCTCCTCACGATCATTCAGTCTTGCGCAAGCAGTTGGTACGATCGCACGGTCTCCAGTCCGAAGCAGCAAGTGTACTATGTACTTCGGTGATCGGAATGTTGCTAACCTGGTATATATACAGTTAGGTTAGGCGACACTACTGTACCACGCCCCTCGGAGATCGGAAGGTAGCTAGCCTAGGTGATTCTGCCGTACCATGCATTTTGGTGATCGGGAGGCAGGTCACCAGTTGCTTAGCTCGCATACAAAGCTGTGTAGGATTACATATAGTAGCTCCAAGGTTAGGTGTTAGGTGGGTTTTTGCCCTGCTTTCGTTGGCTGCTTAGTTAGGTTCGTTTTTCGTAGGTGAGGTAGATATACCCAAAATAATTTTATTGTTCATGTGTAATCAATCAGGAATATTCTATAACAATCATTTCAGCCAAGTAGGCTAAAAGGAAAATTAAAATATTTGTACATATTACGTATATAAAGTATCGGGTAGATACAGGATTTTTTATTATACTTTTCAAGACCTGACCGCTCGTTTAGCTAGGTAAATTTAATTCTACTACTTTAGTTAAGTAATTTACCGGCGATCGTCACACTATATTTGATATTTGAACTTGACCACAACGACTTCTACAACAGAGTCCTATTGTGTGAAATTATTAAGGCGAATTTAAAGCCTTCAAATGTGCAGTTTGAACAATCAAGCAACATATCTTTAACTCAGTATCTAAACAATGTCTCCCTTTCTTCTGTTAATATAATTGAATCAGTCTTTTACATTCAATGACAGCATGGTATTTCATCAAAGTATCGGCCTACATCAGGATGACAATGACACAGGTTGTCGAGAAATATGTATTGTAAGTGTAAAATTTGAATTGACCAAATAGTCAAATCAATTTCCTGAACGTTAGTATGCAATAATACGTTTAATAATTAACATCTTCGTCTTTCGATATTTTTGAATAAGGTCCATAATGCAAACATTCATGTAGTACATGTTTTACAAATTAGCCAAGAAACAAGAAATGTGAAAATTAAAAAAGAACACACACACACACACACACACACACACACACACACACAGATTTTACGTTCTGAAGTAATGTCTGATGAACATTTATAAAACCCAGGTGCATAATTTGAAAAATCTTGGTAGGGAACAATGAGACAAAGCTATACACAAAATAGGCTCTATGAATTTTGGTTCAAGACAAGAAAGTTCTAGAAGCTTGTACATAAAAAGCAAATCAGCCCGCTATGTTATTTTATAGGAACATAATTAATTGAGCAATCTTGTTACACGTATATACAATTAGCTCCGCCCCTGCAGACCCTTTTTTTTTTAACTTATCAGAATAATTGAGGAATTTTGGTAGAGACTTACCCAAGGAGAATGTGTACCAAAATATTTTGATATCTGGCTAGTACACAAATAAGACAAACAACTCACGACCCTAGTGGCCATGCTTTTCACGAGTCATAATTTGAATGAAATTGAAGGAGTGTTGCCCAAGGAACATCTGTGTCAAAACGATTTAAAAGTCTTTCAATGAATGAAGAAGTTACATCTCAGAAAAAGTTTTTTTGACAATTAACCTTGACATGTGTCCTTTACATTTGAAATACGGAAATGTGTCATGGGCCTGTACACCGTATTATCATAATAAGTAATGGAATAAAGTTTCCAAATTCCTTTTATGCATGAGGAAGTTACAGCCCGGAAAACGCCCTTTGAGCCAATTTTAAGCCATGAAATATGACCTTCACCTAAGAGCTGAAGACCTAGGTCATGCATCTGCTAACCGTCTCATAATGCTGAACAATTGTACCAAGTCATTTAAGTTATTTTAAAATATCTTAAAAAGTTTTGCCCAAAGGAAAAGATTGACACTCGCTCGTCCGTCCCGCGGCCGACGTCTGCAGTTTTCCCTTGGAAAACCGTGTCATTTATTACGGCTTTCCGCAAACTTGCGGTAAACGTATAGGGTTTGTAAAGTTTATATTGGGTTTGTTCTGTTTTTTTTTTTAAACTACGAAATATGACCTTGGGTTTTTACTGTTTATTAGGGCTTTCTGCCTCAAGCAGAATGTATATGATACGCCCTAGTTGTGCATCCCGGTGTCCGTTTTTCCGAATTCGAAGGGGAAGGGTTTTATGGCGAATCCAAGATTCGAACCATTGACGTCAAAATTGAAATGCCTATAAAATCGCTTCTAGATGTGTTAGAAAGCTGATATTTGGACAGATTATAAGTCTTCAAATGTTTTTTACACTTTGTGAAGGTGAATGTCATTTGACGTCATATAATGTCATAAGGTCAAAAAGATATTCTTATATCTATGCGTAAATTTATATATGTTGTAAAGATCCCAGGACCATGGAAATTTAATGGCATATATATCAAACCACGTGCTTTTGAATGCA
This sequence comes from Solen grandis, assembly GCA_021229015.1. NCBI lineage: Eukaryota > Metazoa > Mollusca > Bivalvia > Adapedonta > Solenidae > Solen > Solen grandis. Next base: position 34,820,271 of record CM037785.1, read on the forward strand.
TTGAATTTCATATTCATGAGACGTCATATAGGGTCAGATTTGACGTCAGGACAAAAAGTTTGAATGCGGTCTACAACCATTATTTCTGGACCGATTTTCATCATAATTTCACAAAATGAGTATGTTACGCTCTTGTTGTGCATGCCGATGTCCGTTTTTCCAAATTCGGAAAGGCAAAGATTCTATGGCGAATCAAATATTCGCACCACTGACTTCAAGTAACATCGCTTCCAGATGCGTTAAAAAGCTGATATTTTGACTGAATATAATCCTTGATGTCTTTCTTATATTTTGAGAAGATGAATGCGTAGCTAAACGCAAGGCTTGTTTGATCTTTTTCTATTATTTATCAAGTGGGCTGTAAAGCTTAAATATAGTACAGTACAACAGAGCACCAGCACCATAGCAACAACCGGAAATATAGTAAATACAAAATGGCCGCTCAAATGTAAACAGTTAAACCTGTGCAGATTTAAACTTTAAAAAATACAATGTTTCTACCTATAAATCAAACGGATTTACTCAGCATAAACTTTAACAATAACTTGTAGAAGTGAATCAAGCTGGATATGACATTTAAAGCACAACTGGATATCTAAATATAGACATTACACAAACGGATTACATGACATGTTTACATCGAGACTGAGTGCTTGTGTAAACGGAGGTGTAGAGAAAATTCTGCCTGTGGCTAAAGTATCTTTTTAAATTTAGTTCTTTTTGTTCATAAAAAAATAGGATAAAAGTAAATGCTGAACAGATGTAGTAGAGATGGTATGTGGAGGCAATTTGAAATAACGTTTATTTTAACCCAAAAGTTTTTGTTTTTGAAGATTAACATATTCAGTCGTAATGCCACGACCATCCAATTACAGGTGATCTTTTCGTAACAAATGTCCGATTATACTGCTATACTCATTGGTGTTAAAATTTACATGAACAAAAGTATAACTCCAAAATGTAACGTAAAAGTCAAATCTCTTTTGAAATACAGCTCCGTTAAGATTATATTATTGCGAAGGACAGCCCCGAGCTGGATTTCAGTCATTAATTTAAAACACGATGACCCAAATTACAGACTTACAGAAGTTGAGACAGAAAAAAAATACACATGTTTGCTCTGGGAAGTACATCCATTGTTTTATTTTCCTTATTTATTGTCTACCTTTTCGAGTTCGACATACGTATGATCATTCCGGGGCTAATAAAGTTTCATCCTTTTAAGGTCTTCCCATCCTAATAGCGATCAATTTCATCAAAGCCAGGCATATAACTTAACAATACACATGTATATAAGCTTATATGCATTGATAATCAGACGGAGAGGTGCGTGTCATAAATATCACTTGGGTTGTCTCAAGGATGGCATAGCTATCGCCCTGGTTCCATTTTTGCATTATCTCCCTTTTGTTAATTTTGTTTTTCTTGTCCTGAACATTACTCAAATATAATACAATGTATTCACTTGAAAAATTTAAAATGTAAAAAGATGGCAACTAGGAAAAGTGCAGTGTCCAACAACTGTAACTCTACGTGGTCCCATTTTTGAATTATCTCCCTTTGTTAGATAGTTTTTTTTCTTGTCCCGAAATTAACTTGAATATTATACATGGTATTTACTTGAAACTTAATGTAAACAGATGGTGACTAGGAGAAGTGCAATGTCCAATGTAACTCTACACTTTTATACTGCCGTGCCAAACAACCATAACTGATTATCTATCCACTTTAAAATATGACTTTACTTACTTATTAATTACTATCATAATTGAAATACTAAGTATACAGGCTCTCATCTATGCTCCGCCTGGAGTCTGGCTTCTCCTGTATAAAAGCATTTTGCAGGGGTATTAATCACTCTCAGTGATAGTTCTAGTGATATCTGAAAGCGACTCATATAACCTTTTCATTTGATATAATTCCTGCAAAAAGTCAAGGTACAAAGGCAGCAACAAGGAAATGGAGAGAGCTATGGGCCAAGGTCTATATGTGCAAAAATTTGAACATTCTTTTTGTTTTAACGAGAATTGTTGAGCATGAGTAAACATTGAAGAAACTGATGGAGAGCTTCATCTTGGTCTGCACTGTTTGCAAAGATCTTACACTTTGTTCCAGTAATAGGGGTTTCTAAATGCATACTAGCATAACTAGTGCACATTTATTAAACAGAACTAAAAATTGTGAGATTAAATTATTAAACTGACAATTAAAAGTTTAATAAGAATTTGTTATTATTTGTCCAACAAGAATAAAAACCACAATTAATAAATGATATCTTTTGTCACTGTATGCATATAATTACTTTTTACATGCAAAGTATATGTATATGACTTGTTCTGTACATTTTCTTTTCCCTCACTCTTTCTCTCTGTAGTCTTGATATCTGATTATGTCCTTTTGATATCTGATATTTGATAAAACAGGTGTTGAGAGGATATCATACTATATCAAAAATGATATCTGGTCGATTTAGCATACACTTTGCAAAATTTCTATCACCTGGATATCCCTTAAAGATATCAGGCAGACATATAAAACATATGTTGAGGGGATATCCAACTATATATAGATTATATAGCATCTATACAGCGAACGATATCTAGGAAATTTAGCACACAACATTTCCATCGCCTGGATATTCCCTCAAGATATTGGGCAGACATAGGTGCCGATATCAGTGTTATATTGGCCCGATAACTTCTGCTGACTGGTTATATTGTGTAGATAAAGGCAACTATGAACTAACCTTTACTACTTATAGGTACATGTTCAAGCCGAGACAAAAGTTGACAGTTTTGTCTTGGTTTTGATACCTTTAGTGACGTCCTGATCACGTGGTATTGCTACACTGTAAGTTAAGCATTTTCGGAAAATACCCTACCTTCACTTTTTCATAATTTTTTTAATTTTTAAATGTAATTGGCAATGGCCCAGAACAGAAAAATTGTATGGCAAATATTTCAGACCATGTCTTTTCGAATGCAATGATTTTAAAATTCATAGGACGTTTATAAGACGCTAGATTTGACGTCAGTTAAAACGTTTGTTCGCACTCTGCAGAATTTATTTTTGAAGGGATTGTCTAGTAAATTTCACAGAAGGTATAAGTAAGGTTTTTGATGTGCATCCTTACTTTAGTTTTCAAAATATTGAAAAGACCGAGGTTCTGTAATAAAACCCAAAGTTTCGAAAATATTACCTCGATTTAATTTTAGTATTTTAGAGACCCCATTCGAGGTCAAAAGCTGAAATTCACATTAAAGGTTGTTTTTTGGGTTTTTTCGTATACCTGACGGTCATTTGACGTAAATGGGTTATTATGTTTTCATTTCTCATGCAATAAATTCAGTGTAATTAATCCCAATGGTCCAGAATTACAAAAAAAAATGAATATATTGAATAGGGCTGAATTTTCATATGCAATGATATTTATATTCATATGACATCAGAATAGACGCCCAGATCATAAAGTTTGTAAGCGCTCTGTAGACATTAAAAAATTGATGAATTTTAAAATTTTCAAAGAACGTATGGGTTACGCTGTAGATACCTAACATTTTCTGCGTATTCCGTATAAAATAATTTTCAGTTTAATTGTTTTAAAAAAACGGTTTGCAGAAAGTCCTATTGTTTGCTATGCAAACGAAATCTAGTTATTTTTCTTCTTCTTCCAACTTCTTTAAGATTAAATTTCAATATGTTGCCAATGTCTGAGCAACTGAAATTTAAATTGCCTCCACAAAAGAGTTTATTCTTTAAATTTAAACATTTTTAATTCTCGATGACTTCAAATGACGTCAGATTTGACGTCAGCTTAAAAAAGTTTCTTCGCACTCTGGGGCCATAAATTCATTCGGATTATCTTGATATTTTCACGGAAGATGTTTGTTAGGATGTAGATGTGCACCGTTGCATTAAAATTTTCCAAATTCGAAAAGATTAGGATTTAAATGGCAATACCGAGTTTCGAACTTCGGTCCTAAAATATATTTAAATGTTACAAAGCTCCCCCCTCCCCTGATGTGTAGAAGCATAAAGAAATTTGGGCAGCATATCGGCATAGAGGTTTACATTCTATTTTTCTGAATAATTTTCTCTTAAGTCACGTGGTTATGATTTCTCTCGCTCTTGCATCATGAATTTTTGGGTCAATCTTAATAAAATCTTCAGAATTGATAGAGAGAAAATTGAAGTGATGCATACTACAAGAACGTTTGTTTTGTCACGTGGTTATGACATCATGCATACTAAAGCAAGAATTATTAAAAAATCATATTAAATCTCCAATTAGACCTATGAACTTTAAATTTTCAAAAGCGTCGGAACTGAGTACGTTCATAAGGTCTTGAAACTTTAAGTGATTACGTCATCAAACATGGCACATATTCATGTTTGATGGAATGCCTACTTGAAAATTGAAAACAAACCCGTTTGCATTTTTCGAAGTATTTTTTTCTGAATTTTTTAGAACGTTAGCTGAAAATGTCCTTGCAAAACAAAAATTCTTAAGTCACTTGATTTTGACGTTGTTGAAATAAAAAATCATTCATTTTAATTTGTATTCGCGCTCCCGCGTCAGAGTATTGATGCCAATCTTAAGCATACCCTTTTCATATTTTGTAACAAAATAATTTTAAAAAAACCATAAGATTTGATTTATTACTTTAAAAAAATTAATATTGCCGTACCTTAACTGCGCAAAAAGTCCAGAAAATTTCAAGTGATTACGTCCTCAAATTGACTTTTTATGTGTGTGTCTTTTT
>CM037785.1:34825133-34875133 GCA_021229015.1 Solen grandis
ACAGGTGAACTGATCAGACCGCTCATGGAAGGAAGAAGCTATCTGATCTAAGTCTACTCTGTTTGCCAAGACGTCGAAAGTATGAGACTAAATGTGGTAAAAGGGTAAAAGATAATTTGCAATTAACTGAAAGTTGTCCACTGTCAGATTATGGGGTCATTGATGGCAGCGTGTTCCCTTGAAGCAATCATCGGGGCCACGGGACTTGTTGGTCTGTTCTCCCGGTTTATCGGACCACTGACCGTGTCAACTGTGACGGTCCTGATAGGACTGAGCCTCTACCATGTACCCATCAACTACTGTCGCTCTAACTGGGGGATATCTCTAGGGTAACATGTTTGTTTTTACTTGTTTACATCCAGTTTGGGTAGTATGGAGATATAGGATGTTCGAGGGTTTGGGAAATTCATTTATCGTGCTTCAGTGTCCAAGTGACCATGCCGGTACCCACAGTTTGTTTCATTTACCATAACACTTGAATGTATGTTTGTATCTGTTATTTTAAATGATAGAGGGGCTTCAAAGAACCATGCTTTCGCCATACCCAAATTCGTTTGTGATAATGCCGTGAACAGATGCAGTTCAGTGCATTGCCATGTACATCTCCTTTCAGTTCTAAATAATGCAGCTATTTCGAATGCTGATTTCTCCTTTTTATACCTCTCTCGTTCAAAAGAAAATAAAATTTAACAATTAAAGGACACTTACTAACAGATAATCCAAGATATTTCAATTCATCTGTTAAAATCGTTTAAGTACTTCATGTTTACAGAAATAGAAAATGACTTTGAAAAGGAAGATCATTAAAAAGGGAGATCATTATTTTTAATATTTTACAGAAATTCCTTTGATTTTTCTTTCATTTTTCGTGCTGATATTCTTTTAATGTTGCTTGGTCAAAATAAAGACCAAGGCAGTCTAAAGGACGGCTATATTCCCCACCGCAAAATGGTCGTCCGAGTAAAAGGAGTAGTATACTAAAACAATTTCTTAATGATGTCTGCAATAACTTCCTCCAAGGTTCAACCAGTTCACCCTTGATAAAATCCATGATACAAACATTTGAAATATAATTGAGACCTTGACCGGCCATAGAATTCACGTGGATCTTTGCTGTACGTTGTCTTACTGAGGTGAACATTTTATTAAAGTTTAATGAATATCCTTCGAAGGTTACAGGAGATATGAAATGGACATGAAAGCCAAGAATCAGATTGGTTCTTTACATTTTCTCACCGAAGAGGAGATATTGAGTGAACATGAAAATAAAGCTTGTAACTTTTGACCTTCAAAAGTGACCTTGACAATGATCTGTAATCATTTGAACATGGGCTCTGAACATCGTCTCACTGAGGTGAACAGTTGACTTAAAATGATATAGAGAATACTAGGTTAGTGTTGGATAAAGATAAGTTTATCCTGCGAGGCCAAGAAAATATAAACCGCGAGCCTTGGCGAGCGGTTTATTTTTTTCTTTGCCGAGCAGGATAAACTTATCTTTATCCAACACTAACCTAGTATTCTATTTATCCTATCATTCTAACTAATAATCTGATAATTTTAAATTAGACACGAAAATAAAAGAAAAAAATCTGGATTCTCCCAACTATCTGACCTTTAGTATTCTTCCGCGTGTGCAAGCAAACAAACCGTTCTGCGTACACACCTAAGTAGTCCCAGGATTTAAAAAAACGGTTATAACAATTCACGAACTTTTCGAAACTTTTTATTAAGCATATGCGTTAAGCATTTTCAACTTTCAAATACTCGACAAGAAAAAAATATATTTAAAAAGTAGTTCCGATGACGTCAGAGTATATAAAATTTCACGAATGAGTATAAAGCTAAGTTTATTCGATAGGCAGTTTATACCACGATGTGAGTCTGATGATAGGATAAATATGAAATCCTCCAAGGGGTAAAGAAAATATTGATCTTCAATTGGGACCTTGACTTTGGTTGGGACATAGGTTTTGAACATTGTATCATTTGACTAAATTATAAATATTCCAGAGGTAAAGGAAATATGAAGCAGACACGAAATCAAAGGTTCAACTATTGACCTTCAATATTGACTTTGACATTGAACCGGCCTGGCTGGGACACTGAGGTGAACAATTGAATTAAATAAAATCCTCAAAGGGTTTAGGAGATATGGCGTGGATAGGAAAGCTACGGACAAAGGGACAAAATCATTTCTATAATCCCCATATCACTTTTTTTTAAAAGAAAATAGGTCACCGAATTCTGTGCTGTTTTCTATGTTTTTTATAGTCCAGGATGGCGACCCATGCCAGCTACCACTTATTTTACTTCATGATATTTCAATGTGAATACTATCAAACAACATACGCGAAAATAACTAAGTAGGGTTACACGGGCACGTGCATCTCGAGTATTTGTAACGCTGAAATACTATCTCACAAATGATCAACTCCATAAATATTTGAAGAATTAATCTCATTTTAGGTGTATAGCTATAATATCGGTGTGTGTATTATGGTTGGACAAAATCATCGTGCCTCTCTCGTGTATGATCACTTGCTTTAAAACATCTCGGAAGGACCATCAGAATGAGCAAAATCCGATGACCAGAGGAATCCCGATATTCAGAACATTTGCGGTAAAATACTTCGTGATAAAACTTTTAACTACATGTTTATGCTTTTAATATTGCAAGTATTTGTAGTAGTTTAATTAAGACTCTCTGGCTTTAAAATGTCTCAATCCTTCTTAACAAAAATGTATCTATTTTTAATTTCATGACGAATGTATCATTTGGGTATAGTTTGATATGATTATTGGGTTACTTATTAGTATTGAAAAGAACTAGCATATTGTGTGAAATAGTTGTACAAAAAGGCATTTCTCGTTTAGGTAAAAAACAAGTGATTTTAATGACAATATTGGAGACCTCTTTGATATACAAAGTGTACATAAAAATTTGATGATCTAGGTTTTGTTCGGCATGATGATCACGTGGTTTTTGTGCTACATTTTGACCGTATCAGACGTCTTGCCCAGTGACCCCTCATCAATAGGATACAGGGCTAGAAGCGACGCGAAGTCAGGAATCGTCTCAGCTTCGCCGTGGTTCTATCTCCCATATCCAGGTACAACGTATGGTCTGTATTTGATAAGTGGTCTGTATGTACAAATTCTAATGTATTGCATTTACCAGCATTCATATGTGACTTTATTTACAAATTCTAATGTATTGCATTTACCAGCATGCATATGTGACTTTATTTACAAATTCTAATGTATTGCATTTACCAGCATGCATGTGTGATTTTATTTTCTATTTTCTTAATCCGGGTATTGTCTGTATTTTATATCAATTTTTTGTTTAACTGCCAAAATCAAGATATTGTTGGTATTCGTTTTATGGTTCAATTTTATATTTGTAATGATGGGTATGAAACGAATAACATATTGCGGTCTCTAGCATGGTTATGTAACTTGATTGTTTAACTTTTTAGATGCAATGCAGTGATATTATCCGTTTAGATTTAGTCCTACGTCCTTTCTGATGTTATTAACAATTAATAAAAGCAATTAACCTGTTATAAATCATATTAGCAATTATATGCACTAAGAGATCGTTTATATTGTTCCCATGACCACAGTTGTAGAGTGAATTGTCTGTTATGATTATTTATATTAACTATTTTGAATATTGTAGGTCAGTTCGGCTCTCCATTGTTCAACCCCATGCTGTTTATAGGGTACATTTTTTCTGCTATTGCATCTACATTTGAGTCCATAGGAGACTACCATTTTCTGGCCAAGCAATGTAAGGTCCCTCTCCCACCAAGACACGCCATGAACCGCGGTATCATGATGGAGGGGTTGGGCTCTCTATTGTCCGCCAGTCTCGGCACGGGGATAGCCATGACGTCATACACCTCTAACGTTGCCATGATAGGGATTACCGGGGTAATAAAAAGTTCCATTATAATTTAAAACCTGTTTTGAAAGTATTAAGAACTACTATGAAGTTGATACAATGATAACAGAAGGTCGAATCCAGAACCTTATAATGCAAAACCGTAGCACTCACCCACTTTCTCTTTGTATAGGCATGAATGCAAAGATAAAGTGTGTGTGTATGTGTGTGTAATTGCGCTTTGTGAATGATCATCGAAGATTCTTGCTCTCAACGAGGTTCAAACCCAGCCCATTAGATAATTTAATATGCTACCATTAGATTCTGGTGCCTATAGAAAAATTTATGAAATAACTACTAAATGATTTTCAAACCTGAAGAAAAAGATAGCTCTTAACATTCAAACTTTGGTTTCTTACGTCGTTCAGATAATATACATCGTGATGCTTATCGGAGAACCGATATTGTGTCATTTTTATATGTTTAAAACTAAATGACGTTAAACGTAACGCGTATTAGCATTTCAATAAATGCTAAAAATTGACGTTAGCCAAGTGAACAGAAAGTAACACTGTGGTGTAAAGGGAAAATAAATGTCGAAGTACCTGATGTACTTGAAGCTACTCCTTGTCGATAAGAATTATAAGCTGCGCAAAATTGAAAAGTGTTAGAGGGAATGCAAGGAACAAAGGGGCGTACTCCAATCGAATCTTCCCAATTATGCGACTACCAGTCTAGCAGCATGTACTTCCGGTAGCCTATAAACCAGTCCAGATTTCCCAGCATTCAAAGCAGTTTCCCTAGAGCCTTTTCTCGGTATAATCCTATTTGTTTATCTTTCTGCGACCGACTAAGAAGGACCTGTTTATCTATTACATGTACGTCAGCTGCGCGGGAGTAAAAAGTTGCTTTCTTGTTCGATAGTATAATATCGCCGCACTGGGCCGCTGATAATAATCATATTTTAATCAATTCTATGAATACGCATTCAATTATCCAAACAGAGGACTGCAACATACACATTATCTATCCGACCTTTAATAAATACGTTGCTTGAAGCTTTTTAATTGTCTTTTCTTCTCAGGACGCGAGCCGTGTCGGTATGTTAGCTGCAGGTAGCATTTGCATACTGTTATCAATATGTGGAAAAGCAGGGGCAGTGTTTGCTTCGATGCCTGACCCCGCACTAGGTGGTCCGACATTCTTCATGTTCTCGATGCTGACCGCATTCGCAATCTTCAACCTGCAGAGCATTGATATGAAATCTTCCAGGAACAGCACAATATTCGGACTCTCCCTATACGCCGCTCTTGTCGTGCCTGGTTGGCTGAAAATGGACCCAAACGCCATTAACACAGGTCTCTTTTTGTATTTCATCAAAGTAGGAATTTAGCTGGAACCATCGTAGTTTACGAAAATAATAATTTTCTTAATAAAGAAATCAAACCATATCAGGATAAACACTGAGAAAATTGACATTGCTTTTATTTTTGTCCGGAGCATAACTTAAAAAGTATCATAGCTATTATATTGAAACTTCAAAGGTGTATATATGTCATTGAGGAGAAGTGCCATGCACAAGAACCATAACTCTGCGCACCATTTTTTTTTTTTTTTTTTTTTTTTTTTTTTTGCCATCTGTTTAATTTCAAACTTTTTTTTTGTCTGGAACTTAACTTAAAAAGTATAAAAGCTTTTAACTTTAACCCTACAGGTGGATAGACCTCATGACGGAAATGTTTCATGCACAAGAACCGTAACTTTTTTTATCATATTTTTGGAGTTATTGCCTTTTGTTAAATTGCATACTTAGTTTTTGTCAAGAGCATTTCTCACGCACTATGAGACATATAACCTTGAAACTTCATACGTGGATAAATCAGTGCACAAGAACCATAACTCTGCACATAAGTTTTTGGAGTTACTGCCTTTTGTTCAATTTCATACTTGTATGTTTTTAAGCATTACTCATGTACAATGAGACACATAACATTGATACTTCATAGGTGGATAGACCTCACAAAGGAAAATTGCAGTGCACAAGAGCCTTAATTCTGCACATCATAGTTTTGTAGTTATTGACCGATGTTTAATTACATATCAATTAAAATTTGTCCGGAGCATACCTCATGCGCTATGAGATATATAACCTTGAAGCTTTATAGGTGGGTAGACGTTATGGACAAGAATTTGCAGTACACAAGAGCATAATCCATTTCAAAGGTTTCTTAGAGTTTTCGCTTTTATACAATTTCGTGTCCTTTATATAACTCCCGTTCGGCTCATGTTATTGAAATTAAATTTCATTTATAGAAAGAAATTAATGAGAGTGTGTGTCATACATAAGGTTCATAACTCTGGCCTTAGTATTTTTGAGTTATTCCCCATTTTCACAATTTCTTGACAAGATACACGTTGAATCAAAATTTCAGCTATAGAAAGATATTGATGAGAGGAAGTCTCAAACATAAAGTCCATAACTCTGGACGGAGCTTTATCAATACAGTCAGTTCTTTAACTATTTGCATGTGTGCTTTCACGGTGTGCCTTAGTGTATATGTGTATGTTAGGGGAAGGGAAAGAGGGTGGGGAGACATCAGTTTTCTACGAAAAAAAATTGTTTTTTATTAGGGTACCTAGGTTATCTTGGAAGAGGTTAAGTGGTCCAAGACCATTGAGATCATTGATTAGTCAGTTTTAAATCAGCGAATTATACCGAGTATTGCCGAACCCCTGGTGAAATGGTCTATAGTTTCCAGTATATTGTTAACGTCAGTAGTCAGAATTGCGAATCTACCTTCAAGTTGATTAAAAGCAAGTGTTATATGAATATGTATACAGTTATTTCCAGTTCCTTAGAAACGTTCATATTTATATACCTTTTTTATATTATGTTTGTTTGTTTGTTGGGTTTAACGTCCCACATTTTTATTTTATGATACAGGTAACAATAAGATAAATGGGATATTGACCGCCCTCCTCTCTACACCGCTCCTGATAGGAGGTCTTCTGGCCGTTATCATGGATAATGTTGTTCGAGGTAATCTTTACCGCCTTTTAATAAGAAAATTGATTATTCCATTTTTCATCTTACTGATATCACATTAAATAGTGGAAACATAGTAATTTGATAATGAATAAAATAAATAATAACAAGGCAGTCCAAAGGACAGCTATATCCCCCGCCGCTGGCCAAATATTAGAATTTGTTTGGTCATAGGATTATGTTCACCTTAACCTGGCATGGTTGTAGCAGACATAGAAGATCAGTTTAAGACAATTTAACTTTCCGGAGTTATGTATGAATCTCAGAATTCGGAGGCACATATATTAAAAGTTTACTGACAAGTTTTACATGGGAAACAGTACAAAAAGTGAACATCAATGAAGTATAGGATGTGTTAGGTAACCACAAAATACATGTGTAACTCAATTAAAAACTTTATATATCATGACGAAAATGTGTCCAAGCGTTCATGAGATATGGAGCGGACACGAAAATAACATTTGACCTTCAAGTTTGACCTTGACCTTGAGCCAGCGTGACCGCCTCATGCCTTCTGCACATCAGCTCAATGAGGTTAACAATTTAGTCGAGTTTGAAGAAAATGTGTCCAAGCGTTCATGAGATATGGAGCGGACACGAAAATAACATTTGACCTTCAAGTATGACCTTGACCTTGAGCCAGCGTGACCGCCACATGCCTTCTGCACATCAGCTCAATGAGGTTAACACTTTAGCCAAGTTTGAAGAAAATGTGTCTAAGCGTTCATGAGATATGGAGCGGACACGAAAATGTTTCGGACACACTGACGGACGGACGGACGGACGAAGGGCATTCCTATAACCCCCCTCCCGCTTCGCGGCGGGGGATTAACTAGAAGTAAAAAATGATTTTGATAACGATCGAGAAAGCCGAATAACTGATTGCTTTTCATTACTTTCGGTTAATATGACATATTTATATGAAAAAATATAAAGAGTCAATTATTATATCAGTTATCATATAGGGATGTAAGTCTTCGATATCTGATGCTTATTAAAAAAGCAGATTACATAACAGCATAAATAAATCAAATATTAATAACGGCACTTGTTTTTTAAAAAATTATTATTAAAAAAGCAATATATTCAATTTCTCAACAAACGTATAGGAAATGTATCTGGAAAGTATATGTTTGGTCTTTACTTTGGACACAGTTGCTCGACATTATTTCAGGAACTATAGTGGAGCGCGGACTTCATTCGGAAACTTCGGATGACCAAGATGACTCACATCTACGGAATGATACAGTTTATGATATTCCTGGGACAATGCGGCTCATGAAGATTTTTCCACGTTTGAGATATCTGCCTTTCTTCCGATAACTTAATTAAACGTTTATTTTCAATGCTCATTAGGTTAATGGTTCGATCCCCGTTAGTGGCAAGTATCTTTCGTGGCTTACTGATTTGGTCCAACTAAGGACTCGTCGAGGACTAATATAAGTCAATGTAAAAAATAAACAAGTTTTAAAACGTAACCATTTTTTGCCTTCTGTACATAGGTGTGGTGTCGGTATTACCTGAACCATTGTCAGGATAAAATATATATTTTAAAGCATTCTCTGACATATCTTATTTTATCCTGCCATTAAACCATGATTATTTTGCGATTGTATTTTTTTACCTTTCCCTGAACCATGATTTAAGGTGAAGGTAAACAAAAACATTGAAGGTGATGAGTACCCCCAAATACCGCTTTGTCACAGTTACTGTTTCAGACAGTCTTGATAAAGTTGAAGGGTAAAAATAAAACACACAAAACCAGTTTTTCCAAAAAAACAATTAATAAATATAAAAAAGAAAATAAACTGATCATGACATGCCAAGGATAAATGCGCTTACTGTTGGTACTTATAAATGCAGTAAAGTTGTATCATAATCTGAACAATAGTAGCTGAGAAATTGAGCAGATAAAATATATCAAGAAATATGGCAAGGGGAAATAACTCAAAGAAAATTAAGCAAGTGTGACATGCCTACAGTTTCAGTAAGTAGACTTGGTATTTATTATTGTTTTAAAAAAACCTTGGTGGCCCAGAAATACTGTGGATAAAATATGTTCAATGTATATAACAAAGTGTCATAACTCATATATGTATACGCAACTAGAATTTTTACTTATTATGCTGTTAAATTGAAATCCGACATTTGGTAGCCAAAATAAAGTTTGGACCAAATATATTTAGATTTTAGAAGTGTAATATTAACTTTTGCAAATATGGAAGTTTCCCAAATGATTTTTTAAAAATATTTCCTTTATCTCGAGAAATTAAATTTAAAGAAACCCAGATTTTGAAAAATGAGTGTAAATTCAAACATACAAAAAGATGAAATCATCTCTATTTCTGTTAAAGGTCGGTATTTTTTTTTTCTGAAAAAGAGGCTAGTATATAAAGGATATCATAAGGGCGCTGGAAAAAAAATCAGTATTATTCCTGGCCCCGTGTTCTCGAACGTATTGAAAAACGTACTTACACTCAAACTTAAACTCAGACTCAAATCTAAGTTTCATGCTCAACTGAGCTGTAATGATAAGCCGTGTTCTAAACGTCGTTTTATCGCGTACTCAGCTGAGCAAAATTTCTTACTCAATTATGCCTGATGTAAGCGGCACGAATCGGCGCTCTTTAACCTCGGAGAGCAATTTGCGTAAAAGTACGGGAATTTTTGACGTACAGCTGTCACAAGTCGGCTGCATAGATTTGTTGGATCGACTCAAGAAACGAAAAGAAAACTGGACCGAGCTGGACAAAATGTCAGTTCTATCGATGGTTATCGAGTTCAAAGGTACATCAGGCTCAACAAAGGTTAAGGAAAGGAAATGGGTAGAAATAACAGAAAAAATCAACGCGTAAGTACCAAATGATGAATGAGTAGTACTTTCTGTTATGTGTATAATTACAAAATAACGCTATTTCACCAAATAATTATACTTGATATGCATCAATTCCAATAAATATAAATGTTGTTATTACGTAATATGTGAAGACGACAGTTACTTAGTGTGAAATATGTTAATTAACATTTTCTTTTAACAATGTGGATATCTTATTCATAGATCTGGAACAGCCTCTTGTAAAAGAGAAGTATATGAAATAAAGAAGTTGTTCAACAATTTGAAGACAAGAGGTAAATTTTTGTCAGGTGTTTAATATTGTCTTCCATGTCATGATTTGTTTTACTGAATTAATGTAGTTGATGTTATTAATTATTGATTTAAAAGCTACCGGTCTTTCTATACTTAAGTTTTTATATGTACATTGGTTTACTGTTTCCTGCTGTAGCCTTTGATACCTGATAGAGACTTCATATGGATGTGAATTAAGAATTTAACAAAAGTTGCAAATTAACTAAATAAGAATTCCTGCATATATTTACAAAATTCATTGATGTATATAAAATAATTTTTCAATGATATAAAAAATTTGTTTTAAAATCTAAAACCATGATCTATCGCATGATTTGTTTTTAAATGTAAATACGATTGAAACAGTAACTGTTAATTTAAACCGTTTCAAATAATGTATTTTATTGCTGTTTATTGTTTAAATAATGATCTTGAATGCTTCTCTTTTTCTTTTTTTAAACAGTAAAGGACAAGAATCTTTCAGCCCGTAAGACTGGGGGAGGCCAACTCATATTGCTTTATATTTAATGAAACTTCAGTATTTAACATAGACTGCCCATAGTTGAAGTGCAGTAACTAAGATCCTTAACTTTATTCTAATTATTGAATTATCTCCTTTTATTTTTCAAATTTTTGTCAAAAGCGTAACTAATGAATCAACCAAAATATTTACTTGATTATTTGAAATGTAAAAATATAGTTAGATTTCAAAAGTGTTATGATTATATAACATAACTTGTCATTATTTTTGAACACATATTGTTTTATTATGTATGTTCTTATAATAAACACTGTCTTATGCTGATTTTCATCTGTTAAAGCACCTGAAACACTTCCAACTCCAACTCCATCAACTAGTCAAATGTCACTCCAATGTGAGTATTTATTTCTTTTTTTTTTACATACTTAGCACCATCTGAAAATAAATGTTAAAGTTATTATATTATTATTAATTTTTTAGCTCACCTGAGCACGTGTGCTCAGGATGAGCTTTTAGGATCGATGAATGTCCGTCGTCCGTCCGTCCGTCCGTCCGTCCGTCCGTCGTCCGTCGTCCACAATTTGTTCGTTTGCACTCTAGCATCTTCATTTTATGAGCAATTATCTTCAAACTTTAAAACAATGTTTATGACCATAAAATCTCGGCCAAGTTCGATTATGGCTGATATCGGAACATTAGGTCAGGAGTTATGCCCCTTTTAAAATTCAAAAAAGCCAGATTTTGTTTGCACTCTAGCATCTTCATTTATGAGCAATTATCTTCAAACTTTAACAATGTTTATGACCATAAAATCTCGGCCAAGTTCGATTATGGCTGATATCGGAACATTAGGTCAGGAGTTATGCCCCTTTTAAAATTCAAAAAAGCCAGATTTCACATTGTTTGCACTCTAGCATCTTCATTTCATGAGCAATTATCTTCAAACTTTATATCAATGTTTATGAACATAAAATCTCGGCCAAGTTCGATTATGGCTGATATCGGAACATTAGGTCAGGAGTTATGCCCCTTTTAAAATTCAAAAAGCCAGATTTCACATTGTTTGCACTCTAGCATCTTCATTTCATGAGCAATTATCTTCAAACTTTATATCAATGTTTATGACCATAAAATCTCAGCCAAGTTCGATTGTGGCTGATATCGTACCATTAGGTCAGGAGTTATGCCCCTTTTAATATTCAAAAAATGCCATATTTCAAGTTGTTTACACTCTAGCATCTTCATCTTTTGAGCAATCGTCTTCAAACTTTATGGCAATGCTTATGACCATAAGGTTTCGATTGAGTTCGATTATGGCTGACATTCATCAATTAGGTCAGGAGTTATGCCCCTTTTAATATTAAAAAAATGCCAGATTTCAAGTTGTTTACACTCTAGCATCTTCATCTTTTGAGCAATCTCTTCAAACTTTATGGCAATGCTTATGACCATAAGGTATCGATTGAGTTTGATTATGACTGAGATCAGTTGATTAGGTCAGGAGTTAAGCCCCTTTTAATATAAAAAAAATGCCAGAAATCACTTTGTTTACACTCTAGCATCTTCATCTTTTGAGCAATCATCTTCAAACTTTATGCAATGCTTATGACCATAAGGTTCGATTGAGTTGATTATGCTGAGATCGTATTGGTCAGGAGTTAGCCCCTTTTAATATAAAAAAAGCCATATTTCACGTTGTTTACACTCTAGCATCTTCCTTTTTTTAGCAATCATCTTCAAACTTTATGACATTGTTAATGACCATAATGTCTCGATTGAGTTCAATTGTGGCTGAGATGGGTCTTTTAGGTCAGGAGTTATGCCCCTTTTAATACAAAAAATGCAAGATTTCACTTTGTTTATTCTCTACCAACTTCATTTTTTTAACAATCATTTTTAAACTTTAAGACAATGTTTATGCCCATAATCTCACAATCGGGTTCAATTATAACTGATATTAACTTGTAAATTTAGGAGTTATGCCCATTTCACCATAAAAAAAGCCAGATTTCACTTTTACACTCAAGCATCTTTATTTCTTAAGCAATCATCTTTCTCAGGTGAGCGACCAAGGGCCATCTTGGCCCTCTTGTTATAATTGACAGAAATGTTTAGGGGCGCCCGTGGCCGAGAGGATAAATTCGTCGACTTTAACATCACTCAGCCCCTCACTGTGTGAGTTCAAATCCTGGCAGGGTGATTCGGATTTTCATATGAGGAAGCCTCCTAGTACAAACATGCTCATGGATTAAATATTGCATGAATAAGACCACATAAAATAATTCTATAAATCATTATCCTGTAGCATAGGGGAAAAAATGATAAAATCGAAAATATTATAAAAAAAATTATAATTACAATATAATTCATATCCACTCACAACAAATATATATCGTCTTTATGTATATCTTTCGATTTTTTAGGCACTGAAACACCACCAATCAACAACAGTGAGTTTTGCTTTAAATGTGAGGTTTTTTTTTATTAAAAGATATTAATAACGTTTTATAAATTAGACATTTTTTTTTGTCCGCCTGCCTGTCTCTCTGTCCGTGTGTCTGTCATACTTTTTGGTCAGAAGCATAAATTAGAAAGTCTCAAAACTATTAGTTTGAAACTGCACAAGTGGATAGATATTAAGGAGGAGAATTGCAATGCATAAAAACCGTAACCCTTTGCATCATGTATTTGGAGTTACTACCCTTTTATTATATAATTTTGTTTTTGTCCGTAACATAAATAATTATCCAAGCTATTAACTTGAAACATTAACATGACTGAAATAGTTTCAATAGGACATGAAATGTGTTTTTTTTATATTTCATATGAATTTGTTATTTAAATTTTAGCAAAAAATGTGAAGAAATCATGCAAAAGAAGGAGGGATGAGACAACCCTGTACTCGTTGGAGGAAGAGCGAATAAGGTTGGAAATCAAACACCTTGAGCAGAAAATTTCTCAAGAACAAGAACTTTTCCACCAAAAAATAACTCATGAACTGGAAATTTTTGAATTAAAAATAGTATTTAATTCATATTTTCATAAGGCGCTTGATGAACCCTCACTGTTTAATTCAGAATTATAAATGATATTTGTAGAATAGTGTTTTGCATTTTTCACTCCACAACAGTGAAACTGGTTTTGAACTATAAGTTTGCGTGTGTCCTGTCTGTTCATCCGTCCTTCAGTCAATCCATTCCTCTTTCATGTATGCCTATAACTTATACAGTTATGGATGGATATAAATAAAAAAAATATTCATCAAAACCCAATGGTGTGTTGCACGCATCAGCCATGAACACACTTATAAGGTCAATGTAGTTTGAAAATTATAAACCAATTTACATCTTTTTCTTGTTTCAATGGCACATGTTCACATGGAGGGGTGGTGGGGGTAGTTTTTCCAGTGGGAACTCCTGACAGTATAGCTTGCTATGCTTACTAAGCATGGTGTGATAATATGTAACTTGATAATATGTTGTTGTTGTTGTTGTTGTTTTTTTTTGGGGGGGGGGTTGGGGGGGGGGGTTGCAAAAGCATTGACTTTGATGAAATATGTGAATATTACTACTTCAACAATCTAATATAAAAATATGGCTTGAAGAAAAAGTCAAATAAATAAACATTTATAAGTATTTAATGCAGTAATAATAATATTTTTGGAAATAAAATGTTTACAATCAAGATTCAAAAACACATTGTCAATCCATTGCACATTGATACTATTTACATCAATAAATATGTATGGGTATGTTTATATAAATTACTTTAATATATTTAGTGATAAAAATGTTCATTTACCTTTATTTCAGATATTTTATAACTTCTTTGATGTTATTATGAATGTCTCAGCAGTAAATGATTACAAGGGGGCCGTTATGGCCCTGAATTGCTCACCTGATTATAAATAAGCAACATATTTTGAATATTTTTTATTGACCAACTTGGAACTTGTAAAAGAACTTGTGTAAGGTTTTATGGAAAAAACAAAAAACATTACGACCATGTTTCATGAAGATTGGCCAAAAGGTAAGGAAAACAAGGTTTATTTTTTCCAGAGTAAAAACATCATTGGGTTAAAAAAAATGGCCTCTATAATGTAAACAAGCTAAATTGTTGACGATGGACGTCTGACAAAGGGCGAACACAAAAGCTCACATTGTGCACATTGTGCTCATGTTATCTAATAAAGTAATTAAGAAAAATATGTTGCCGTCAAATAATCGCGGTGTCTTGCACCAGTGTTTCCTCCGTTAGCTTGACATACTTCTACGTTGTCATTAATATCAGGAAATGTACGAATGAAAATGTCATTTCTTGATATTCCAAAATTGTGGAGAACCACACATGCACATACGATTCTACAGGCAATATCAGGTCTAGTTCTCAACCCATACTTCAAGCATGGAAATCTTCTCTTTAAGACACCAAACGTTTGTTCTATCACAAACCTTGTTTTACAGAGGGCGACGTTGAACCTGTATGTAATATATATGTTATGTTAAATAGCCAATACCAAAAAAAAAAATTTCATAGCGCTTATACTTTATAATTCTTAAGAAAATGTTGTTTGTGACTACCAATCATATCCAATACTATATATTTGTATATGTTTTTTTTTTTTTTTTTTTTTTTTTAAATTTTGTCATTGTATATTTGAATAACATTTCATTCTGTTCAGAATAAAGTTAATGATCATTATAATAGAATTCCAATAATTAAAAGATTACCTTTCTTGCGCAGCAGATGTTGTCACAAGGTATGGGGTCATGAGATAGGTTTTACAAGCATAGCCAGAATCTCCGAGGAGTAAACCGTCAAAATGACCTGTATATTTAGGAATTTAAAAGAGATGTAATTAATGAATACATCAGTAGAGATTCACATTAGTTTCATATCTAGAATCAATTAAAATAACAGTGTTCATTTTTTTTTCCTTTATTGAACTCATGTATCATAAACCTCTGCAACACAACCACTTAGTGGTGGATTGCTCTTACTGTATTTAGTTATGGTATACACTTTAATATGGATATTGAAATATGAAATATGACATATCTGCACACAGTGCAATTTAATTTAATGTATTTCATTTGAAGGTTTTAGGTATTGCAGATAATAACACACAAATCATTGTTAACATGCATAATGTAGTCAACATGGTCATTATCAAAGCAATTTCAGTATATCACTCAAACGGAGTCTTTTAGAGTCTATAGTCGATTTGGGTTAACATAGTACTTGGGCTTAATAATTTGTATTGTCGACAACATATCCATGTATTTCCACAACCTGTAATTAGGTGGATATTAATATTTAATATGAATTATGGCCCCCTTTTTTTCTTAAAAAATTAAAGTTTTGAATGCAATAGAAAATTTGGTTAAAGTTTTGTTTGCAATCAACTATATAGTTTGTATCTCAATAACCATTCATGGTATTTACAAGAAAGTTTATTAATATGTTCATGGACATTAGACAACCAAGGTAGATAACTCTTTGATGGAAAATATTACAAATTATGACACCTTTTTAACATAGACATTTTAAATACTCTCAGGCTTATATCTCAGTATCCAGGCATGAGATTTATTTGAAACATCTTTAATATGGGTTTTCATGAATAATTTCAGGATAATATCTCAGTATCCAGGTAACATCTTTAATATGTTTAGGGGTATCATACTTTCATGGTAAATAAATCTATATAGATTATGTTACAAATTAGGACCATTTTAACTTAGAAATTTTGGTTTAAGTTATGGCCCTTTTCTAACACGGATTTTGGTTAATGTTTTGCAGGCACAGTGTTATTGTGCTTATATCTCAGTAACTATGCATGGGATTGATTTAAGACATCATATAAATGTTAAAGGGTATCAGACTATCAAGGTATATCATTTTTGACTATTATTATGTACAGGGTATGTGAAGGGCAAGAATTGAAATAGATTTCATTTGATTTACCAACAAGCATTTTGAATAGTCGAGCGTGCTGTCCTCTGACAGCTCATGTTCTTTTATACGTAAATCAAACATTCAATTAATACTTTGTTTATGTCTTTATAATTGTTTAATTTCGATGTTTCTAGTTTTTCTTGTTATTCCTCTTTATAATGGCAACATGCAAAATTTTAATATCATAGTGTTTATTTGTCATTATATGTCATTTTGGTGAAATTCAAACAAACTTAAATTGATTATCAAAGTTTTGAAAAAAATTCATAGCTTATTATATTAAGTTGAGATGTATCACAATTTTGGAAAATTAATGAGTATGTATTATTAAAGGCAGGAATCATATATATATTCACTGTTATAGGTAAAAACAAAAGATTTTATTAATATCAGGTATTTCAACATACACATTTATTGAAGGATTGTTGCTGATGTTTTCAAGTCAAATTTTCTATATATATGTTTATATATTTTGACTATTGACAATAGATATTGTATTAGTCAGTCAAGGAATAAAAGTTTAAAATTACCATATTCCATCTTTTGACATATGTCACTTTCTCTGAAAATGCGGCTGTCGTGTACACTACCGGGCAACTTAGCAAGCACGTTTAACACTCTGAAGCTAGCATCACATATCATCTAAAGTAAAAGTATATGTTTGAGTTATTCAGATAACATAATTTTAATAATACATTTCGAAAATTTAATGATAACAAAGAATTACCATTTAATCAGTCTTATCAGGGGTAACACGATAGAATATAAAAGGTTTATGGATGAGGATCTAAACAGTTTGTGAAATAAAAGGTCATAAGAAAAATTGAGGGAGTAGAGCATAACCCTTGTGGACCCCAGCATAATACTTTTCAATTATTCTCATTATGCGGAGATAAAGCATATGTGATTCAAGTTTGGACATTTGAAATATAGAACTGAACTACATATTTAATTAAAAGCATTAATGGGGTGAGGTATGACATTTAAACTTACATTATTTCAATTAGCGTTTTCATCAACTTTTCACATAATACCTGTACATTGAGGGATGAAAGCCTTTCCTGTTCACATAGTCGGCCTCGTTAAGCGTTGGGGCTTGTATGCGGATGTGAGTGCCGTCAATTGCTCCAATTACTCTAGGAAATCCTAAAAAAATTTAAGCGAACTAGTTTGATATTTAACCAAAGATTAATCTTTCTTTATATTTCTATCAATATTTGTCTAGCCCAGTAAGTTATAAATATAATTGGAATCTTGTAGTTTTGTGTTCGGTCATTGGTGGAGACAAAAATAGTTATGTAACACCAGTAAATATATCCTACGCATCAAATCACATTGGTCAAGTTTAACGATAATATGACTATATTTGGTATTGCGACACAATCCAAAGGAATTATCATGGGCTTCAATGGAATTCGAGGTGATATAGGGTCAAGGCAATAAGAACATAGTGGAGTGAGGAATTGGAACCAGGGATTGATTTTAAAGATTGTGTAATTAAATAGTATTTTTGTGTATGCAATGCACATTCAAACCTGCTTAAACGGTCAAACATGAGGATGTGACCGTATAACAGAGGTAATCTCTAAATGAAGGTTAATAAAATAAAATGCTTGTTTAGTTTTATTAAAACTGACCGCTAAATGCAGATTGATCCATTAATAACGGCGGACGCTGATACTGGTTAAACTGTATATTAGATATAAGCGAACATAATTAATAGGAAGAAACTATTTTAACCACAACCAAATTTAATTTACCTCGATTATCCATTATTTTCATATATATAAGCATACAATGTATCATAGTTTCAGTATCCGATTTATTATTTTAAAAAATATTATCAAATATTGTACTATACCAGACGGTGGGGATTTAGTGTCTCATAACCGCACATTCTAACATATTTTTAGAACAAGTGCCGGAAACGACGAATTGCAACTTTGATAGGTCGTGTCAGAGATCTGAAAATTTTTAACGAATGTAGCTTTGGATACGTGTCCTAAAAAAAAAAAAAAAAAAAGGGGGGTCGAGGGGGGTGTTCCAACAAGTACTTTTTAGAAAAAGAATGACCATTCATACACTTATTAAAGGAAAAAATGTATATTGTCATAAATGCCATTTTTCATATAAATATTATAAGTATAGTAAAAACAATTTAAAGTAATATTGGGATTTCATGCAGGCGTTAAATTAAACTTAGATAAGGCCTATAAAATTAAAACAAATCTATCTCTCTCACTCTCTCTAACGTCCTATGATAGTTTAAGGTTGAGGTCATCCTGAATCGTATATATATCGAATCGTATTCATATGTATTAGGGTACGTTCGACTGGGGGGGGGGGGGGGGGGCGCTTGGCAGTGTTGTAGTTAGAGTAATTTCCCTTGTTTGTTATTCCTTCTTTTTTCGTGTCGGTAAGTTTTTCCCTCTCTATCCTTTAAGTTTTCATTGAAACAAATTTATTAAAAAAAATGGTTATGTTTACTTTATAGAGGTTTTTCATGTAGCGATTATATATTTAGTTGGTTTCATATATTTACGCGATCTCGTATGTTACTTTCTTGCGTTTCGCAAAATGGTATCAATTCACGAGCATCATTTCACGAGCGTTGTTAATTACAAAATAATATTGTGTTGACAATAACGGTTTTGTTTAGTGGAAAACATAGATTGTTGAACTGGCCTATTGATTAGACGTGTTTTAAAGCTCTTGACCCACAGTTGGTAAGTTATTTTTTTATCTCCTTTATTGTCTTTACTAAAGTTTGGTAAGTGGTCTCATTAATCAAAACATATATATAGATAGTGGTTTTATTTATTTTTTTGGAATTATAATTGAATTATAGAAATTATTTTAACATAAAAGAATTGTTTTTAAAAATTTTGTAATCATTTTTTTTTAATAAATATATTGTAAATATTGGTTACATATTTATATTTTCAGAGAGTAAAAGAAAGAAAGATAAAAAAGGAAATTGAACTTGTAAAATAAATGAAGACTTAAAGACAGCTGTTATGTGTTGACATCACCCCCACACTAACCATTATAGTTATATAAATAACTAATAAAAGAACGGTTACACATAAACAATTATATTAAAGTAATTCAGAAATATTATATTTAAGCTTATGTAAATTTTATTTATAAATATTTTTGTCATATATCGAGGCTAATACGTTTTTAATAACAAAATTATATGTTCATTTTTTTTTATTTAAGATTAATTTCATTTAAACATAATCATGATATTAACAAAAATGTCTCGCGTACCTCAGATTCGGAGAGAATCTCAAGGGGATTAGTCTTGTCGGACAAAATCCGCTCTATTCTGTTTGCTCGTCTTATGCGAAACAAACGCCGCTCTATATCGTCCATATTTGAGCAATGAATATTTTGACTTGAGACAGCGTTTGAGCATGCTCAGACGTCTTACTCAAACTTAAGTTTGAGCAAGATTTCTGAGTATGTTATTTTTTCAAGAACACGGCTCAAATATCGTACTCAGACTTATACTCATATTTGAGCAATTATTTGAGTATAAGCCTGAGATCGTACTTAAGTATGTTTCGAGAACACGGGGCCTGTACTATATTTCATAAGTTTAATAAATTGATTTTCGTTAGTGTACCCAGGCTTCGGAAATGCACATTTTTAATGATGTGAAAAATAATGCAACTGTTTATTTGAGTTGTTAATAATTTGTTGGAAAACAATGATGTTATACATCAAACTTATCTGCAAGGTATATAGAATCATATATTAAAAATGAAAAACAGTTTACCGTCTCATTTAAATTTAATTGCCCATCTAAATATGGCTCTATGGCGCAGTCAAAGCGGTTAAGACAATTATACAAAATTATGCCAACAAGAGAAATGGTCTAAAAAAAAAATTGCAAAAATTCGTATAAGCATGCTAATCAGGGACAATAGGCATACAAATTTATTATCTTTTCTATTTTTAACCATGAAATCAATAAAAATGCGTCTTTGATTTTGGCAAGATGCATTGCCTAAACATGGGTATACCCTGAATAATAAAAAAAGCTTGAGTAAATTCATGCTTTTATTTTGTCATTTCCATTTTAAATAAATTGAGAACAAAGTTCAAACTTTACTTATTTATTTCTCGTTATTACACCAGTACTCGCTCAAAATGTGCGTGCAAATGAAAAGTCACAAAAGTTACCACCTGCTCCCAGGAATCAATTGAGAAAAGTGTTTTTTTTCCAATTTCAACTTATCTCTATCCATTCTGCTATCTACCTGGAAACTACGCAATAACTTAAACTTAAGCAAAGTAAAGACTTTACTTACACTAATTGTGTGACCAAATGAAGTCTCCGAATTTTCATCTGCTCCAAGGAATCCAACTTGGGACCATATGTTTGCAAGGCGGTTGCTATACGTCACAACCAAGGACTAAACTGTGAGTATATTCATGTATATTCACAGTACTGAGATGATAAAAATGCAGGCTACCTACAGCGGGAAGCATTGCCTTTTTCTGTACGGGGCAGAAAAGTTCTTTTTCCTCGTTTTCTTTCCCCGTTCGACTCTAAAATGACGTCATAATATCGAGAAAAACCTTCAGATCATGCGATATTTACTAAAATAGTTACTCCCGGAAATGTCCGATTCGTCGTTCGGACACCATGAATAAGTCGATGTTGGCCGAAACTTATTACAGTTCTGAAACCTTAATAGAAATTAAAGGGCCACAACTCATTTAATAATCAAGCTGATGAAGACGTGCCAACGATATGCACAACTTGGCTTGGTACTAACTGCTGTAAAGTTAAATCAAAATCTGACAAAAGGTAGCCGAGAAATAGAGTAAACAAAAACATTCATGAAATATAACAAAGGGCCATCAACGAATTATGCTGTGCCAGAGATATGCGAAACTAGGCTTGGTGATTATTACTAGTGTGAAGTTAAATCAAAATTCGATTGCTGATAAATAGCCCGGACAAAATATATTTGAGAAATTTAATAAAAAGCCATAACTCATTTAAAATCAAGCGAATCGTGCTGTGCCAACGGTATGCGCAACTAAGCTTGTAAATCAATCTTGTAAAGGTTGATCAAAGTACGAGCAAAGGCAGCCGAAAAATAGGGCAAATAAAACTCGTCTACAGACATTGCATCGCAGAGGAGACACTGGAGGCTCGTCTTTTGTTCCACTAAAAGTTCCAGTTCGTGAGTAGAGTCGATCAGCACCATTTAAACGCAGAACTCACAGAGAGGGCTGTGACAGATGAATTTCGTCGATACCTGTTGAAACCAGTAGACGAGAACAAATCGCCCTTGAACTGGTGGCAACGACCAGACGTGTGCTTGCGATCCCGGCAACATCAGTGCCCTCTTAGAGAACCTTCTCGAAGACGGGTATACTAATCAACAAGCTACGCAACAGACTTTCCCAGAGTCTAGTGGATAGGATTATATTCCTGAATAATAATGTTGTTGCTGTTTCTGAGTGTGAGGAATGGTAAATGGACATATCTACTGGTTAAACGTTTTTCAGTGCCATGGTTCGTACAGGATTTTCTACCTATTTATGGACTTTTCAAGGCTAAAGATTTTTTTTCAAGGCGACTTTTGAAACATTTTCTTTCTTTCAAGCCACTTTTTGAACTATATGAATACTAAAATTATATCCAAATGTGATAAACAATTAAGAAAATTACCATTTATACAATGTCTGACGACGTTTTGCGCAACATTTATTTGCAATTTCAGTTTGTTCCAAGAGCATTTCGCTCACAAATATACATTATTTCCTATTTGGATGAAGATTTTTTTAAATCTATTTTGATAATACAGCATTTTTTGTATATATAATGCATTGCTTATGCAAATCTGAAATTCAATGTTGTTTACTTAAATCAAGGACTTTCACTGAAATTTCCATACTATTTTTATGTTTTCTCAAGGTAACACTTAATTCAAGTATTTCTCAAGGTTAAAGTCATTTTCAAGGAATTTTCAAGGCCTGTATGAACCATGAGTGCGTGCTTCTGAAAAAGAAAAAAAGTCAAAGAATTGCAAATAAACTTTCAGTAATAAAAAGCCAAGAATTGCAAATGATCGTTTAATAAACTTTTAATAAGACACTGTTTTCTTTAGAAAAAGGATAATGACTAATGTCATAGTATAATGGTTAAGTCTATTACTTCAGTACTTACAGTGTGATTGCATATGACTATTTTTAATCTTTCATAATGTTTTGAGATGCTTTGCTGAACCCATGATCATTGTCACAACAACCGATTTTGTTTCAATGATTGTACCATATTCGGTAAAAAATAATGATGAAAATTAAAACTCATGTTGTTGAGAAATATAGATGACACCAATGATTATGTGAAAGAGGACGATGCGGTTGTTGAAGAGCTTCAGGGGTTAGGAGGACCATGTTTATCTTCACGAAGAAATTGAAGAAGCAAATAGCAGTTACTGATGCTTACACAAGAAGGATTATTATTAAGGTAATTTAGGTTCCTACATCGGTTAAGAAGATGATGAGTTTAACGAGCATGACAAACAGTTGTATTAGTGCGAAATCAAGGAATCAGTGAGAGGTCAAGAGCTAGTTTTTGGTTTTGACAGAATTGTTGAAATGAGTTATAAATAACACTGATTAACGCTCCATGAATAAAATTACTGTTTAAACCAGAAAAAAAAAATATCCCCCATCTCATTCCCTACCTTGGTCTTTATTCACATTTTATTGCAAAATTTATTCTAAATTAGGGCATGTTTACATTACTGGTTGTAGGTAGAGTTGGCCACTGCAAGAGATTTCTTCATACTACTTTACAGGAAGAAGTCTAGGTGCAGTGATGTACATGTACCTAACTGGAGATCTTTAAGCATGGTTATGATATCTTTCTTATTTATTTCTTGGTAAGGTCATGCTTCCATGACAAAATGTTTAATACCGTTTTCCATCTTAAAGTCAAGAATATTGTGTTTGTAAGCATTAAATCGATGAATGCACTCTAAATGAATATATTTTCCTATATCTTTATAAAAGGGATATAGGAAGAAATATGAATTTAAACCCCAATTCATGTTGTTTATTTGATACAACCCATTAGAAATTAACCCATACATGTTTAATCTTCATCAAATGTAAAAAAAATATATATCCACTACAAATCATTACCGAAAATTCTTAATGGAAGATGAAATGATAATTTTAGTTTTATTGTTTTAGGTGTTTTCATATTCATCGATAATAAACTCATATGATTGGTTGTTTCTATATAATACATTGCATGTGGATCCTGTACCCATGTGTTGGACTTGTCCAAGCTGTGCCAGTGGCAGTTCATTGGATTTGCAACCAATCCATCAGATTTGTCCAGCACACCTCTTTCAAAGCCATGAAATAGACCAAGGGGTCCAAAGAAAAAGGGAGAACCAGTACCAAGCATCACATTTGTGAATCTAAGGCCAGATAGGAAGAGAATTTCAATTCAGAACAAGTTAATTAGTGGATTGCAGGTATATCAATAATATAAATGTAATTGATTCCAATTAAAACGTTTATTCAAGACTAAAGGAGTTAATATTATTGTTTTCATAGTACTGACACTACATGGGTTTTTACAAAAATACTTATTAGATCCATTTACTGTAGGGTGGATATAAGTCGCATTAGTCACGGCCTCCTGAGGGGCTTTCTAACCTGTCGCCATTACTTTCGTCATTTAATAAAAGTATCCAAAAATTCAAGCTATGTTTTCCTGGTGTAATACTCAAAATATATTTTGTTAAATGAAGGGGGGTGAATCATGTTTTATGTTCTTACATCCATTTTGAATTACTAATGAATAAACATTAGTAAGTGTTATTATTTATATTTATGTGTAAGAACATTAAAATGAATTATTCCCCAATTTATGACTAAATATGCGTACTAAGCAGTATGACATGTTTTCAAAACATAACAACAAAGATGTTCTTTTATATATATTAAATGCTAAATCTTTTGGCATTACATTTATGGAGTACATTTTATTATTAAGTGGTGCTCTTTTACAGGGGGCTAAATTTATTTTGAAACTTATAATATTGACGTCATTACATTAAATGACGTTATCATATTATTTTGATTTATTTTTACGTAAAGGGAAATTATGTCTTTTAAGTATTTGCACTCAGTTGAGCCTTTTTTTCCCTTTAACAATAGAGGCCAATATATTCTTTGATTTCCTATTTGAAAAAAGGGTCTTTTTTTCCCCAGAAATTTTTTTAAATAATTTTTTAAAAATACAATGCTGAAATTCTCAATATGTTGACATGTTATTCCACCAAAATCTATTTCTCATGTCTGATTAATAAAACATTATACCTATAAATTTTCTGGCTCAAATATATGCAAATACGAGGCACAAATACAACTCAACAAATTAAAATTCCATATTATGTCAGTGAGCTGGGAACCACAGGTTGGAACTGTATCACGGTAAACGACAAAATTATTGAAAATTTGACTTTGTACTCATTCTTTTCTGTTATACTGAAACAAAGTACTGGTTTTATTAAGTATCAAAAAATGTTCAGATCCCCACTAAACCATATATATTCTTGTTCCTTATGATTGGACAGATTGAATGGTACTACTAGTACTTTGGTGTCCCCCGAGGTCACCCAGGGGTAAGGCCCCATCCCCTCAATTTCACGTATGGGGGGGGGGGGGGGGGCCGGTGGAGGTATGTCACAAAGGGATCTGGCCCCACCCTGTCAGTTTTACTTCTGACCTTTATTTCAAAAACCATTGAGATCCTCACCCCTTAACCATATATTTTCTCGTTCCCGTGATCAGATAGATTGAATGGTACATCTTTGATGGTCACATGGGTCACCAAGGGGGTCAATCCCCACCCCCTCAATTTTACTTATGACCTTATTCCTCAAAAACCATTCATGTATGATGTCTAAGGAGAAACTTCATTTTGGAGACTTAGTTACAATTAACTGTTACAATTATTACTTGTTTGTCCTTGTACCGGTGTGTACCACAAGCTGCTTTGGACCTTGTATACTGTTAAAACCACTCACCTCTTGTCAGTGACGATTAATACAGAGGTAGCATGACTTCACTATCAAGTTTCGTGACATCACTTTCTTGAGAGAACTTGATAAACTCATTAAAAAATGTGTAAATTGACTATTTGTGTCTTGAATATTTATAGGTATATAATAAAAGAAAAAATATTTTGCAGTAGGTATTTGTGGCTATGTATATTGGTACTCGCAGCATAGGAAAAAATGACATCTTGCTCAACCTTTGGTCTCATGAGATAGCAATTTTCCCACGCTGCTCGTAGTAAAATACAAAGCCACGAAAAGCTACTGCAAAATAATATTCCCTATTTATTTAGCACTGAATTAAATCAAAAGCAGGCTTTTTATTGTCTTGTCCAAATATAAATATCCATTCAGAATGACACGGCAC
Source organism: Solen grandis (assembly GCA_021229015.1). Classification (NCBI taxonomy): domain Eukaryota; kingdom Metazoa; phylum Mollusca; class Bivalvia; order Adapedonta; family Solenidae; genus Solen; species Solen grandis. The sequence continues at coordinate 34,851,109 of CM037785.1, forward strand.
TGCACTGCTGTCCACTTTTGGCATTGTACTGATATCTGCAGGGCCTTAGTATTCTGGTGTTTTTAAACTTGTTGCCAACATTTTTGCCAGTTAAGAAAGTTGAAGCCACTTCAGAGCCACTTTGGAATTTCAAGCATGTTATTGTTAAACCTGGTGTAATATTTGTATATATACCAAGAAAAATGCCATATTGCATATTTTATATAAAAAAGTATTAAAGAAAACAAGAAATATCTTTAAAAAAGATATTCGGCGTAGGATGAAAGAAAAACGAGATTTCCAGTCTTCTAGAACATTCCGAGGAAAAGCGCGCGAAAGACCGACGCACAACAAATTTAGTACGCTCTAGAAATAGTTCAGTATTTTTTCTATGAAATATATATACATAGACGGTAATACAAAAAAAAAAGGTTTTTTTTTTCATATCATTATTGCATATGACAATTATGATATAAAAGCGTTATTAGTTGTTTTGGTTTTGGCGAATTAATTTTCAATGAGAGCATCTCGGCAGGCTGGAAGAATTCAATATACATAGTAATTAAGGGGTTTCATGTCATAACACGGTGGATTCTTTTTGTTGTTTTAAATCATTTTCACAAAGTAGCATTCCTCAATTGATGGAAAAGGATTGTATTTAACTTCATGTTTACATCAAAAAGAAAAGTAATAACACCAAGCTGAATGATATATACAAGCTGCACCCCTTCTTTACAGTAATTTTATAGTCCATAACGATGCGTTAACCAATAACAGGAGTCCTTTTATTCAGTTTAGAATTATTTACCGCTGTTAGCGTACATTTGATTGGTTTAAGATGCGAGTTGAAATCGAAATTATACAGCTACGCCGAAAAACGTATAAAGAACAACCATTTTGATTCATTATTAAGTCTCCCAAACAAAGTTTGGAGACTTATTGTTTATACTCCGTTTCTTGTTATTATTATTATTCTTCCATCTTCTTTCTTCCACCAGTAACTTTGTACGGGCCATATCTCAGACTCAGAGGCTACCTATCTACAAAAAACTTCACACACTTATAGTCCTAAATGAGTAGTGGTACCCCCCCCCCCCTGAATTTTGTAAATGTGGGGTCCCTGGGGGTTAGGCCCCACCCCCTCAATGATGGCTTTTTGCATAAAAATGTATTTTGGTTAAATATATCAAATTTCCAACCCTGAATCATATATTTTTTTGTTCCTCATAATGAGAAGAATTGAATAGTACTACTTTGTTGTCCCTGTGGTCACCCAAGGGTCAGGCCCCACTCTCAGAGTTTTACTAAGACCTTAATTTTAAAAACTGTTGAGATCCCCACCCCTAAACCAAATATATTCTTGTTCCTAATGATGGGGCAGATTGAATGGTACTTACTTAGATTCCCTTGGGGGTCACAAAAGGGTCTGGTCCCACCCCGTCAGTTTAACTTCTGACCTTAATTTCAAAAACCATTGAGATCCCCATCCATAAACCATTAGCTTGTTCCTCTGATTATATGGATTTAAAGATACTTCTTTGATGTTCACATGGGTCTTCAAGGCGTCGGGCCCCTCTTCGATTGGGAGACTTAGTAACAGTTCACTGTTACAAATATTACTTGTTTATATTAAGGTATAAGAACATGAAAAACGAATTAACACCCTCTCCCCCCTTGTGAGTATCATTTTTTTCTTCAAAACTTTAGTACTACAACAAAATGTTAAGTTTCTAGATTTACTGCTTACAATATTTTTATGAAACATCTTTTTTGTGCCACCTGCTGTTAGCAGAGGTCACACATAGGGATCACTTTTCCATTGTCGGTCTGTCCGTCACACTTTTTCTGTCACACTTCTTTCTTCTCTAATCATACTATTGAAATGAAATTTCAGTTTTTGATAGAACTTGAAATTGGGAATTGTCAGTGCACAAGGTCCATAACTCTGGTATCTTTTTTTTTTTGTTGAGTTTTTTGCCTTTTCATTCACACTTCTGTCTTTTGCACTGTCACACTTCTTTAATATGCAATTACTCTTGCTCTACTTCTACTAATGTTTTTAAAATGAAATTTAATTTATGGACAGAGCTTGACAAGCAGAATTGTCATGCACAAGATCCATAACACTGGGATTAAGATTTTTTAAAGTTATATCCATTTTTCTCATTTTTTATCTCGTGTGTTTCGAAGAAAAAGTCAAGCTATTATGGTCGCTGCGGCGTCGTCATTGTCGTCGTCATGATGCAAAAACTTTTATGTAGTCCATAACTCAAACACTTTTGAAGGTATCAACACCAAACTCGATAATCATGATAAGGTGCAATTGTAAGACAAGGGGCATTATTCTGAAATCTATATTTTCAGAGTTATGCCCCTTTTAAACTTAGATTTTTTTTGGTCAAAATTGCTAATTAAATAGAATGTTTTAAAAACTATGAAAGTTATCAAAATAAAATTTAGAATACTTGATAATCATGACAAGTTGCAGTTGTGACAAGGGCATTATTCTGAAAGGAATGTTATGACCCTTAGTAGTGAAGGGTGGTACCGTGGTACCATAATTTTTTTGTACTTATGGTACCGTGGTACCATAATTTTTTTTTTATGGTACCGAATCTATACTATAGTACCGAATGGTACTATATACGAAAACAGATTTATGGTACCGTATGTAATAAAATAAACATGTCCTACCTGTTAGATCTAACTAGGATGACTTAAGATCGGATAGAGAGAAAGAGTATGACCTTGCATACCAAACATTCGAATGACGCAATATTGTCATGTTGACGTCATGTTTTATTTCTTAAAGGAGGACCACTTCTTAACGTTATGTAAGTTAAAGGGGGATTGACAATTGTAAAATGTCCTGTCGAGACATTTGGGTTGGCCCTGAAAAGGGCCGTTTTGTTTCTTCTTTAGATTTCGGTGACATTGTCCACATCGTGCTTGGTTTCAGTGACATCGTGTTCATCGTCACTGATTACGATGACATCGTTTTCATCTTGTAACATCTGCTGTTGTTCTATGAGCATATGATCTTCATCTTTTGCTGTTGTCTCAACATCTCCTGATGTTCCATGAGCATATTTTTTCATCAACCCCATCAATTCGTGGACAAATTCATTCAGTTGCTGAATTTCTTCCATGGTTGTGCAGCGAGAATATGACCGAATGCTTGATGCGGTGCGCTTTTATAGCCTTGAGGCGGATTGACCTACTTTCTTGTGTTAGCTACACCAATCAGAGAACGTTATTTCTATTCAATGATTTAATGATTCAAGTTTAACCTTGACCTGAGTTGGATAGCATTGCCTTTGGCCTTGACCTGAGGTGGATTGACCTACTTTTGTATTGACATATCAGAATTGCTGTAAAATTAAAAACATTTCAAGCCGAATTTGTAGTTGTGATGACTTTTTTTTTTGTAACATTTTTATTTTTGTAACATTTTTGTAACATTTTTGTAAACTTTATATAAAACATTGGATCATACTTTAATGAAAAAAAAATTGAATGGAATTTGAAAGAAATGGTGACAATTGAGGTATATTCTCTTCCGAGACATTTGGGTTGGCCCTGATAAGGGCCGTTTTTTTTCCCCACAGAGTAGTGGTTACTCATGATTGTCTATGAGTTTCTTCAGCAGGTATTCAACATGTTCTATGGTGATGAAATGTGCTTCAATGATATTTAAGATATCATCGTACGTATAGTTCATGAAAGTAACATGCACTCAATTTGTCTATGATACTCCTGAGTGTTGTTGTTATTTTAAGCGTACGTTGGTATCGGGCTTGTAGTTTAAGCGAACGTTGGTGTAGGGCTTCTATTTTGTCCATGTCAGATATGCAGTCGTTAGTTATATGTGACTTATCCATAGCACAGTCTGAAAACGAATGGCATGAATTCATTTCGTTTGATACTTTTATTACTTGGTTTGACAATTGTAAAAATGTCCTTTCGAGACATCTGGGTTGGCCCTGAAAAGGGCCGTTGTTTTTTTCTTCTCTACTTCTTACTCTTTTTGCAATTTTGTATGTCTTTACAATGGGCTCCAAGTCCAGTCTTAGAATGGGATCCACCATCATGCGGACGTTTGTTGGATGATTCCTCTTTTTCTGGAATGAAAGTGATAGGCACCACCAGCTTGTCTGTTTTCAATTTGATACGGTATTCCACTTCTACCATTCTCTGTTGCAATTTGATGAGGTTGTTGTTCACCTCTTTGAGTTCCCTCAGAATAGATTGTCCAACATTATTTACTGGCTGCACTGTTGGTTGCTGTTGCACTGGTTGTTGTTGCTGTACTGGTTGCTGCTGGTGTGGTGGAGGCTGAGGTTGATACGTTGGTTGGTAGCTGGGTTGGTACACCGGAGTCGGAGTGTACGAGACTGATGCCTGGCTAGCAGCTGTCGTCAGCTCAAACAAAGCAGCCTGTATGGCGTTGTTAACGAGATCAGAAGTTACGTAGCTTTCCATGGTTGGGTAGTGGGATTATGATACGATGCAGTGTGCTTTTATAGTCTTGAGCTGGATTGACCTACTTTTTTCTGTTGGCGTACACCAATCAGAGAACGTTATTTTCATTCAATGACAATAACGCGAAGTTTAACCTTGACCTGAGTTGGATAGCATTGCCTTTGGCCTTGACATTGGGGTGGATTGACCTACTGACCTACTTTTTTCATAACTATATAAGTGTTTTTTAAAAAAGAAGGATGAAATCACAATGTCCGAACAAAAACTCTGGTTCGAAAAGTGTGGGGTGTGTTTAGAGGAGAGGGAGGAGGATATATACCATATAAACCAGTGTCGATGTCAAGACATTGTATGCATCAGGTGCTTCGCACGGCTTCAGAAGTGCCCGTTTTGTAGGGCACCCTATCAAGTGTATGTCTGGCCTGCCTGTGTTTTCGCTAAACATGGGCCTGCAGTACGTTCACCGTATTACGGCATATGGTTTGACCCTGATTATTCAGAGTTAGTAGGATGACTCCGAGTAATTCAGGATCACAAAAACCCCAAAAACGGCCCTTTTCAGGGCCATTAAACTATATTCGAGAGGGAATATATCACAATTGTTAATGTGTAAGATAAACAACAAGAAATCAAATCAGTTTTAGCCTTTTATTGAACTCTATGAACATTGCAACAAAAAAATATGAACAAACAATATGAACAAACAATATGAACAATGCAAGCACTATGAACAACAAGTACATAACACTTTAATGAAAGTAGAATGGGTCCAAACTATTCGTCAGTAATTCAAAACACGCACGACCATCTCCAAACTTTGGTGGATGTTTAGCTGTGCATGTTTGTTGGTGCTGATTACACACTTGTCTTCTTGCACGTTTGTACAGTTCTGAATAGTTCTGGTAAAACCAACATCCAACATTGGAATCGTTCAAATTGAAGTGAGGTTGATCCTCTGTCCGGAATTTAGCTCTAAGCACCCGTGTTAAATCACATCCTCGAACAAGAAAATGCAAAGCAAACAAACAATATGCTCCACACACAAACGTGTTGTATCCTTGAAGTCTCATGAGATTCCATGTATAGGGTCCATGTCTTTCCAAGAAACGTTGAATGTCACAATGGAGTGGTTTTTGTCCATACGAATCAAAGTAGTAAGTCGATTTATCGTTGAAAAACACAACCACCCAATGTTCACCAGGTTGAGTCGAATTGTGGGTATTCACTATGTAAGCTTTTACAGTCTCTGGTCTACGTTGTGGTAGTTGATCTTTAGCACATACCACGGCATTCAAGGGAGCTAGAATTGGTGAATGATCCAAAATATACTGCAACTCAATCGTTTCCATTTTCCCAATCTTGTTTAATTCGTCCTGCCCATTCGCACTCAAAAGCTTCCAATGGTGTGATCTTGTTCGTATCTACACTAGCCTTTATATTTGCCCACATCTGATAAGCATCAGCTTTCTCAGCGCGTGTGAGATCCATGTTTTGTAGTTCAGCGTACCATCTTTCCATCACTTGATACATGTCCAGTTTTTTTAATGCACTGTTCAGAAACATCTCGACCCACTCACTTTTGCTGCTAAACAAACATATGGGATGTTGGGTCTGAAGGGAAAAATACACTAGCCTTTATATTTGCCCACATTTTAAAAGAGGTCTGCAGTTCATGCACCACATGCTGGTTCAAACTCTTTACAATATCGTTTCGCCTATTCAAGTTGTAGATTTCTTCGTACAGTTGTTTGGCCAGCTGTTCTCCTGATTTGCTCATGGTTAATAGTCTGTGATGACTTCTCTGAACCCGTTAATCTCTATATGACTGTCGTATTCGGCATACACAATCACATTGATGGGGTCACCAAGAGCTGCACGAAACTGAACCTCGATTCGCAAGTTTCCCGTATTTATAGGATGCAGCTGTCCCTCTTCTGATCCTTGATCTGGCGTTAAGTCAATGCCCCACAGTGTGTACCCCTGCGTGTAATCGTCCATTGTCAGACCCATGGAGCGGTTTAAACCGAGTGATCCCTTGGCTTGATGCAGGGACATGTATGATCTCAAAATTTTTCCTGTGGGAAAGTTGGGCTGGAACGGCAAGTTGTGTGTCGTCTTTCCGTCTACACTGACTTCTAACTTAGACAAGTTGAAATGTTGAAAATCAAATGGGTTGGTTGCCACATCGCCGTTCATGTCTGTATTCTTTACCAGGCCCAGAATGATACGTTTGGGCAATTGTCCTTGAAATAAATGATCTTCGATCTTTGATCGCTGGCCTGCAGGAATGGTGAAAGTTTTCACCTCAGCTCGGCGAATTGGGATCTTCATGCCATGTTGAGCGATGGTCTGGTTTAAGCTGTTGGCCACTACGGGTAACAGGTCAACAGTCCGAACATTGAATCCAGCTTGAAGTAACTGGATTTTTGCCTCTTCTCCAAACAGGCAAAAACTGACTGGGGTTCTGTTGAGTCGCAGCCGTATCTCTACACCATTGGGAAGATACTTGTCTTGCAAACACAGGTCTAAATGCAGACGTCCGCACATTTCCAGAACACGACTCTGGTGGATACGTGCTCTTCTTTTAGTAAATCCTTCATTAGCTTCCGCAACTGTATGCTCTTGCATATGACCCGCCGTGTCAGGACTCCACATTTCTGTAGCGTAGAGCTGTGTTGATTTACTGTCCGTAGAATAAGACAGCAAATTCTCAATGTAGGCCCGGTACGCATATGTGTCAGCATTATTGGTGATCAGTTTGTTGTTCAGGTACACATCGATACTGCTAAACAAGCTGTGGAAGAAATTATTTACTGTGGATGTTTCTCCATCAGCAGCCAGATTAGTGTCATCAGGTTGGACTACTTTGACTTTCAGGTACAAGTAGCTCTGGTTGATATCAGTCCACTTTTCTGATTGAGCAGGAATTACAAATTCAATGGGAGATGAATTGCTCAGTGCTGACACAGGATAATGTTCTGTCCACTGTGCATCTTGCATTGCTGTCATGGTAGGTGGAACATGTGTCACATCAAGTTCAGTTTTGCTACACTCACAAGAGCCGTGTTGCATCATGTTCAATCAAAAATATCTAACGGTCGCGATGAGATTTTTCTTTTTTTGTTGTGTCTCCTTGTCGTGCTGGAAGCAGAATGATGTCGACGTTTGAAATCTCGAAGCTTTATACCTCTCAGAGTTTTCTGACCCACATCTTTCAACAATGTTTTACCCCGTTTCTTGATCACTGTCTTTACATTTTGGCCAGACAGAATATCTTTTACGGCTCCTATACCTTGTTTAAAGCCCTCTCTTTTCAGAGTCTGTAGTCCTGAGGTCACGATGGGTTTCATCATGGGTAAGATGTTGCTGGCCATTTTCTTGAACATGGAGCCCAAACCATATCCGACTTGTCGAGGTTGACCACGGTAAACTGGAATCATCGTGTCTTTCTTTTAAAATGAAGCTTCACCATCGACTTCCCGTGACTGAAATGAACTGATTCCCCTGTGTCACCGGTTATATTGATACTGATCTCGTTGAAATATGATCTGCTGACAGGTATGTAGTGTAGATTTAGAAATTCAAAGTGCATGTGTGGATTAGACCCTGCTTTTGTTTTTGTGTCAAATGGCACAACGCGTAAAATGGGTGCTTCGACATCCCCTATCAAAGTGTGTTCTGCCAGATCGGTATATACAAACAAATGGTTCATCTTCGTGAAGAGGTCCACACCGTACTTGAATCTACTGTTGTCTCTGTCCGGAAACACCACAGTACTTCCCTCTCCTCCAAGTTTCGTAAGGAGGGATGGATGAAGTTCCAAGCCGATCTTTGATCCACTATTACCGGTAAACTTGACACGTTTTGACAAGCCGGAAAAATCAAGTCCATATGTGAGGTTTCTTTGAGTTAAAATTGTTTTAGTGGCTTGTTTAATAGCCTTGTCCATTTCGTCAGTGAGATGTTGTGGTGACGCATAGATGCCTGCAGGAATACAAAGGGGTATTGCCCATTTTTTGCCTTCTAATTCACACCCGTTTTTCACTTGTGAAAAGGCTGAAGCCAGTTCTGGATCTTTAGTCACGATGTAGAATTTTCCTTCCTCCTCTTCAATGTTTCTGACTTGTGTGGGAACGATCATTTCCACGAGAGCCACTTCCCAATTTTGTTTGTCGACATCAATGGTTTTTGCCAGCTTGGTTCTAAAACAACATTGTGTGTTGCTTGGGTTCAATGCCATCGAACTATCACTGATGAGAGTGATGTAGAAAGAGTTCATGATTTCTTAAATTTTAAACTTGGGTTTGGAAGAATGTATCCGATAGAAGTACTCATCAGCAGCAACCAAAGTTCACGATCTGGACTGTTGAGACACAGGTTCACTAATGACACGATGACAATGATAAAGATGATCACAATCTGTGTCAAGAAAGTGATTCTGTTGTTTGGTACCTCACTTTTTCCTGTCTGTATACTGTTGTCTACCTGAACACTGCTGGTATCGGACTGAGACATGCTGTTCATGACGTTTATACTTTATACTAAATGCGATTTTGGAATCCAACTGTTAAACTTTTTAGGATATCCAAGCCACTTGACTTTCACTTCTTGAAAAGTTTTACCGCCTACACGCCTTGTACGCCGATCAAGAACTGATTCCACTTCGTATAGCTCATCATCTTTTATATGTTGAATTTCATCCCTGTAGAAGGATCCGGCGATAGTTTCTCCAGCCAAGTCTTCAAGTTTTACGGTCAATGGATGTGTTCTGTTGATGCGAACCACTTTGAACAATTCCACTGTCCAGTTAGGTAGATAGCCTTTGGCAAATGTTTGCTTGGTTTTATTGATGCGCACTATATCACCCACTTTCAAATCAGTTGATTTCTTATTTTTCTTTTGATGGTTACCATACAATGTCTTGGTGACTTCATGCTCATTTTCTTTAGACACAGATGCAGGGGTACGTCCGATGCTTCGATGAAAACGATGATTGTAGCCATGTACCAATAGTTGCAGTACATCCACATAATGACGGGTCTTGTGATGAGTAAAATATTTCCACATTCTTGATTTAAGCGTACGAAACGTTAAACAATACTCGCTTTAGTTTCTGGGTTTTCAGACGTGAAGAAATGAATGTCATGCTTGTCTAGAAACTTCTGAAAGTCTTTGTTCAAAAATTCTCGGCCTTTGTCTGTTTGCAAAGAGAGTGGTTTTCGGCCTTCTTTTAGAATAGACTGAAAGGCTTGGTTGAGCGTCTTTCCAGTTTTGTCAATGATGGGTATTACCCAAGCATATTTTGAAAACACATCAATGACACACAGTAAGTAGCGATATGGTGAATTCTCTTTGTACATACATTGCATATCTGCGAAATCAGCTTGCCATTGATGATCGATACCTCCTACCACAGTCTGTCGACGTCGAAATTTTCGTCGTATTGTTTTATGCAACGTGTAGGTTCTTTGACTTCTCAACCAGTCTCGCACATCCTCTAAAGTGATAGATTTCAGCTGTTTTTTCGCTGCCTTGTAGAGTCCCTGAATTCCTCCAAAACTCGTAGGATTATCAGTATCATAGTACAGGTGGCGAAGTAACGTGTCCTTCTTTAGTAGGCGTCCCATGACGAATGGGCTAATATCTCCTCGGGTTCTTCCTTTTTAATAGGTCTTCGTTTCTTTGATGTAGGTGGGTAGGCAAAACTATCATAAAAATATTCCTCCTCCTCTTCTTCTTCTTCATCATCATCTGGTGTTTGTATGAAATTCCATCGACGTTTATTGCCCACGACTTCTTGTGGGATGTTGACCTCTCTCAGTCCCCTAGAAAATTGTTCCCATCCTCGTGGATTTGACCCTTTCCGCTGTCGAAGTACATCATTGACCAGATCAATAATATTTGAACCTTCAACGGGTTTTCCATCATATTCTAACAGGCCATGTTCATCCCAACTTAAGTGAGGATGGTCTTTCAGCATGTTTAACAAAAGAGTAGCCTTTCGCCGCATGGTCGTAGGAACACTGTCTAGAATTTGATCTTTCAAGGTCATCGGTTTTTCCTCTTTCTTTTCAGTCACTGTACTTGTTGTTTTCTCAGCCATGTGTGGTCTGAAGGGTTTGAGTGCTTTTTTATGTGACACTTGAAAGCGATGTAATACTTCTCCAAATTGTTGTGCTTTTTCTGACTCAGACAATTGATTGTCGTCAAGAACTTGATTCATTTCTTTCTGTAATGATGAAGTCTGACTCACTTGAGGGGATGGGGGTAACCGAGGTCGTTGTTCTTTCTTCCATCGATTCATCTCTTCCAACAACCGAACTGGAACATAGGCCATCTTCTTCATATTTTCCGAATGATTTCACCAGCAAGAGGTATAATGTTTTGGCTAAGAGTGGTGCAAGTGCCAACAGGGGTAGAAAACCACCTTTCTGATTGAGAATGATTTTCTTTTTTCGAACTGATACTTTCTTGGTCGCTAACTGTCGGAGGTGTTGTCTCTTAGAATGCACTCGACGCTTCTGAGCCTCCGACAGTGGTACATTGCCTTTTAAAATGTTGTGACAACATTCAGCAATACAATCCACCAATTCTTTTGGTGCTTCTTGAATAATCTTCTTTCGAAATTTGGGCGAGGCTTCTGTCAAAGCAAGCAACATTTTGCCATGTTTGCGAACGAGTGGTTGTTTGCGCTTCATGATGACAAATGATGATGAAATGTTTGGTCTCTTTTATTTATACCACTGTTGAAGGGCTTGTAAAGCGATATTGCCAGCACTACTCAGTGGTCCTGAATTTCTCATCGCAGTAACGGCAGTAGGTAAAGGGGAATGGAGACTTGGGATTGGTGAAAATCTTGATGATGATGATGATGATGAGGAACGCCCACTTGAAGAATTGGAAAGGTCAAACAATTGTCGTCGAACTGTAGGGTTTGGAGAAACCGTCATTGATCCTTGTGGTGTAGCCAACCCGGACCTCATCGAACTTCTATTAGAACGGGGAGTAGATGAGGTCAGTGGAGGGAATTGGGCCACAAGTGGTGATGCTTTGGATGTTGTCCCTGATGTAACATCACGTCGAATCAGTATGGGGGACACTTTTGGTGTTCCAGTTGATACAGAGCGTTTTCTTCTTACAGTGACAAATCGATCATGAGGCAATGTCTGCTTCTTCCTTGTTTGTTTCCTTACTGGTGACTTGCGTTTGGTTGGCTGTTTTCGTGGTTGTTGTCGTGACCGTTTCCTGGCTGGTGACTTTCGTTTGGGTGGTTGTTTTCTTGCTACTGGACCAAATTTTCTCACAGCTTTGGTCCCGTTCCATCGAAGCAGTGTACGAATGATGGTGCCCCCAAGGAAACCTCCACCACCAGATTTTAAAATAAGTTGTCGTTTTGTGGTCAGATCCACATGTTGATCAGCTAACTGTCTTAAAATGTCTTTGTTGCGTTCCATAAAATTCATCGTCTGTTTTGGCACGGTTACTTTTTTCTCTAAGATGAGTCGTGCAGCTAAGGTGAACCATTTCACCATCTCTGTTAATCCTGATTCTACCAGCTCTTGTCGTTTTGTTGGGTTCTTTTCCCGACTCAACGATTCTAGAGCTTTGATCACTGTATGTGGTGTGTTTTCCATGGTAGCTGTATCCTTAATGATGATCGGGTGTCATGTTCCTGTCATTTTATACTGTAGTGTAGACGATCGGTCCTCGATCTTCACCTGTTACCCACCGATGGAACACATCTGTTCTTAAACGATTCTGGTCGGGTGTTCTTGGATGAAAGTCAATGATAAGATATCCATGAGGTGTAGAGGTTGCATCTTGATACGCCATCACCAAATGGGGTAGTTGTATTTGGTTCGCAAGTGTTTTGATCTGACCTTTATCTCTTGTGTTTTGAAATAATACCATGTAGTGTGCATTCAAGCTGATGGTACGACTAGCCTTGGATTGTTGGAACATGTTTAGTGTGATGTAAATGACAGTGGCATTTCTACGGTGTCCCTTTCGTGTGAACCATAATTTAATTTTCTCCTCATCTTTTTCTCCTAACATATCATCAAATATGACGAGGTGTGGTAAGGTTGTATCGTCTACTATCTCTTCATCATCCTCAGGGATACCCTGAATGAATTTGATAGCTTCACGTTCTTGTAACTGTGCGTAGGCACTTTGCCAGTCTTTGTAACACCAGACGATGTGTTGTGGTACCACATGAAATAAATCGGTTTTGTACTCAATAAGTTTTTTTACAAATTGAGTTTTTCCTGAACCACTTGGCCCTGAGATGAAAATGTTACTAGGATGTTGAAAAAGTAAACTACTTTCCATGATGGTCCAAGAAATAATAACAGCTTTGACATGACAACATTTTATTTTATACATCATAGCAAATAAAACACTTGAACAACATCAGTCAAAAATGTAAAGTATGACACATATCATGAATCAGTCTTTCTTTATACATCATCCATTCCGGCAATATCATGGTATATCCCATAGCATTTAAAGCCATGCACACTTCGTCAAACAGTTCCTCGGATTGTCTTAACGCCTGTTCTGATTGAATTCCAAGTACACGCACAGCCAACAACACAGCTCTACGCCATGGATTCCGAATTGGAGTTATGTTTTTTTCCTGTAGTGAAGTATTTCTCATGTTTTGGCTTCTCATTCGTCTTGCAAGTACTCTGCGTAGTATCTTATTTTGTAGGTGTCCCAGAGGGATTCGTCTCCCAACTCAAACCTTTCTAAGTTGTTGAAATCGGGATCTTGAAAGAACTGTTCAATAGGATTTGGCCTCGTTTGTTTGAATATTGCGGCGCACTGTTTACCAAAAATGTTAAATACTTGTTCACAAGTGATAGGTTCTGGAGTCAGTAAAATGGCACGTATATCCTCTGGTGTGTCGTTCCGGTGGTTAATCGCAAATCTGAGATACATACGCTCATCAAAACGGTTCAGTTTCTCCACTGTATCAATGTTTAGGGTATCAATGTATATGTATCACACGTCAGAGATCAGGTTGCGTAGCAGGTTGTAAATGGCAAAAATCCGTTGAAAAACCACACTTTTATAGCTGCTTGGAAGATCACGCCCTCGTACATCACTAAAGATATCATAAACTTGGTTTAAACAAGAGGGATCCTCCATCGTCTGGTGAATTAATCTGTTTCCAACGCGCTGTGCCCAAGTAAAAAATAACTCGTTGCAAAATGCAGCAGGTTTCTTATTAGCTTCAACGAGATGTCTGTAGATCATCTGTTGCATTTCTACTGGTAGAGTGTTCATCGTGAATCTCCGTATGTTTCCACCACCGTTCAGGCTATGCACACGATCACAAGCCAACTGGTTATGACGGTTGGTAACCGTACGGCACTGTCTTATATTTGTCCACGACCACGCGTTTTGTATACACTGAGCGGAACGTCTTGGTCTGTGTCTCACTGATCACTTTGCGATTTCTATGTCTCTTGATTCGGGATTCATATTCGATGACTGTCTTGTAATGTTTGCGATCTTGTACACAGTCGACCATAGTCTTAAAATTGACTTTCTGACTAGCCTAGCATTGTAATCCAAAGTGATGCCTTTTACTTTGCATTTCTGATGTCGATTTCCTTTTTCATCGATATATTCATACCATAGTTTTTTGGCCCTAATGCCACGAATTTGACAATGCGTCCATGTGGTACTTCATCTGTCCACTTTCCCAACTGACTCTCTTCAATTGGAATGTTGTACTGGTCAGGGTCATAGATGTACATACAACTGTCTGTGTCAAAATACAGTACCCGATCTCCAAGTTTTCCAACTGGGTGTAAAGTTCAAGTCGAGCATAGGACGTAACGAAGGCAGCTACCACTGGATTTGAAGATGAATGGGGCTGTGTTGCGTCTGTTTCATCCGAGTAATTCACCAACATGAAGTTGTCATGATCGAAAATCTCGGCAAACTGCACAGTGACATGACGGTCGGAGAGTAGGTCATACAACCGGTTCACCTTAGTCACATACTCGGTTTTGGTTTGAACATTGTTTTGTGCATTCTTACCCCACAAACAGTTCAACATGGTTTTGGCAAACGCTCTTTTTCCTTTGTTCTTTTTCACGTTGTCGAGCCAGATACCCTCTATCTGAAAGTAATTCTGTTTAAAGCGGGCTTCATCATCTTCTGTTTTTACCCAATTAGGGTAACCACTTGCTTCTTGTTTCAATTTCAAGTATTTGTTAATATACTGTTTATACACATCTTTACTCCATGTGTCCCAGTGCCAGATGTGGAAGACGTCTACCAATTGGTATCCTACCTCAAGAGCTTTAGCTATTTCCACATGGGTCCAGGTACCTGTCAACATGCGTTTGTACAGAGTGTGATTGCATTTTTCACACTCTTCCTCAGCACAGGTACGGCACAGTGTAAAGATCATTTTCTTGTTACAGTGAATAGGTAGGACTGGTAGCCACAGGTCTTGTGGTGGCAATACACGACATTTGATGAGTCCCTTGTACATTCCAATGTTCTTTATATCAATCATCTCTTGACTTAAGATGTCGGGATGTCCCACGGGGTATGCTTTGTACTTGTTCACGAATGGATACAGTGAGCAAATGTCAGCATACTTGATTTCTTCCTTGGTGGTTGTATCCACTTCATGGTACAATTGAACGGCATTGGTTCGTCCACCAAACAAAGCATCCCGAGGTATAATAGGTTCTTGGAAGGGAAAGAAACGGTTCACAGTATCTCTGTATTCTGGTTCAATCTTACATTTCTGATCAAAGTCACATTCCCACATTACAACTGTGTTGTAACCTTGTTGAGACAAGTCTTTCAACCGAAAGGTTGTGGCATTGTATAACTGCTCCATAGTTTGAAGTGTGTAACCGTTCACACTGTCTCTCCTTGGGTAACATTTTGGACATCCGTGTGTCCAGCACCCCATGAATTCGTATACGGTGTTCGTCTCTTTGTGGAATCCGTCAACGTAATAGGGTCCAATTTGTACTTCACCTCCATTTAATGCATGGCGAATGTGCTTATTCTCAATGGAAGCAGTTGTTTCTATCCAACGAATCCCTTTGATTGAGTATCGAGTTTTGTTTGGATACCCGTCATCAGAGATTACAGCCAAGGTCTTTGGAGGCATTGAATTTTTACGCCAAGCTTTGTTGCACACTTGAGCTAGAGTGGTCGCTTCCAGGAACGGATCAATTTGGTCACTGGCCAACAGTTCTTTCCTAAACTCTCCACAACCTCGTCTCAAGATGTCCACATCTGATTTGCAGTACTTTTGCATTTCTAACTGAAAGTGAAACACAGCCTTTTGTGCCACTTTTGCATTGTACCATTTCAGAAACGCTTCTAAAGTGTCTCTTACTTTACACTGGTTATCTAAGTTACTGATAAGTGCTTCTATAAACTAACTACACTTCACTGTAGTCTCGCCTATGTAATTGGTAACCCGTAGACGCAGCAAAACCTCAGCAAGACTGGCTTGGAACGCTGAGGGTACCTGTTGTGACGCCTCTCCTGGCTGCGCACATGCACGCGCTCAGCTTCCATGAACTCCGGACTGGTTCCCTGTTATTTATGCGTCCATAAATAACGGCAACAGCCGTCACAACACTTCTCTCTGTCAGGTTTCATGCTGTCGGGTCTGTAAAATGTACGGGAGATAGTCTCCAATGTAGTCTGTAGTCTTGGTATTCATCCGTGTTGGCATAAAATGGAAACCATCCTTTTGCCATCTCAGGCAATCCAAACGTGTCGGGGAAATCGGACAAAGGCATGTTGAGAAAACTCAGTGAGTCGATGAATCTCACTTGATGGGCTTTCATCATTAGAATTTTGCTTCCATTCATGATCAATTCTGGTTTGACTGTATCATGTGTCAGTAAGTGCCTCAAAATAAACTGTGCATCGTATCCTTGTGAGTTGTGAGCAATCACTGTGGTACCTTTGTGACTGGGTTGAAACAGCCATGCACAAAATTCTGACAAAGTGTTGTTACCACGAAATATTTTTTCTCTTGGCTCATCCACAGCTTCGCATTTCTGACACGGGCTTTTCATGGATTGACACATACAGTCTCCACAAGCACGTTGAGCAACACAAAAGTTTGGTATATGTTCACCCAAATCAAATTGGCACTCAAAGTCAAAGAAGATGAAAGGTACAGTCGGTGACTTCATGTTCTCTGGTTCTTTGTACGTGGGGATATAACACTGATGTTCTGCATCCACAACTTTCTTGCAATACTTGCATTTTTTAGTGCCAGGACAGAGATGGTTCTTCTTTGTGCCCACAACCATTTGACCACAGGTCTTGTATTGCCATACACTTTCACAGATGTTTTTTGTAGATTTTCCTGGTTTCGCTTTGTGCTGATCAAAACATTTCTGACTATGAAATGTTCTACCACAGTGACCACATGGAAAGAATCCTTCTTTTGGGCATAGTGTCGAGGCGTAACACAGACAAATATTCTTGCACAAGTGAGCTTCTCTGTTGTTATAACCGTAGTAACAGTGTTCACAGAAGTAGCTGCATTCCAGGAAACCAGTGATTGATGTAATGCAATCATAATGTTTATCATGATGATAAATGTGAATCACTTTGCTTTTGTCTGTCAGAGGTGGGTGATTGAACAACACGTCCATTTTCTCAAATTGTGGCCACACTTTCATCACATAGTCTGGATAAAGGTGGGCTTGAATCTTCTTGTATTCTTCTATACCACAAGGTTGATTTGGACTAATGCCCACACTATCTAACAATGTCTTGGCTTCTTGGCTTTGAAGAAGTGTTGCAGATTGTCCCATCAAATTCCATCGCTTCTTCCAGGCTGTATCGTCCGTTTTATTGAGTTTACATATCCCTACCACAATTGATCGTGCCAAACACATACTGTCGTGAACATTGTCTATCTTTACCATACTTCGTTTGACTTTGGACATGTTCTCAATGCTTAGGTGCGATCCAAACGTTCTTTTTGTTCTTCCACCTCCCTCGGGCATAATGACATGTGTCATTTCTAACTGGAGATGCCCGTCATGAATCTCAAACTTGTGGTTGCTTTGTGATACTTTCTCTATTTCGTTCAACAGCGTATCTCCTGAAATGTGTGTTGCATTCCCGAATGGAATGTGGATACCAAATGCTAGGTCAGGATGATTTATAGAGATACGAATTTGATCGTTGTCATTGTCCCGTGCTTCTCTGTATAACTGTTTCACCGTGTCATTGAAAAGTTGATGTGTAAATTCAAACGGTTTTTTATATCTTTCAAAAGTAACATCGTACACGTGGCCATTCATTTTAAACTTTCTTGAAGTTCTCTGTGACCGTGGCTGTATGGAATAATATTCCCGTATATCACTCTTGGTCTTTTTTGCAGGTGGCTCATCATCGCTGCTTTCTTCACTACTCGACATCGTTGTGATTATAAGTAAGTGAGCAAAGCTTTTTTATACATCTAAGCTCCGCCCACCTGATCTCAGGCCTATAAAGTGCGGTGTGACCGTCCACTTCATCACTCTCAAACCTGATTCAGACTGCTCTGTTCAGAATGACCTGCAATACATTTGAGTTCTGGGTGAAAGGACAACTACAAGCTATCAGTGACAAGCTGATCAGACTAGAAACAGAAAGACAAGTGACATGCTACCGCTGTCAGGAAAGGGGGCATTATGCATCGGCATGTACGAAGAAAGCTTCAACACCTCAAACAGTACGGGTGTGCTACCGTTGTCATGAACCGGGACATTTTGTTCCTAATTGCCCAAAACCTGCAGTGTGCTACAGCTGTCACGAACAAGGCCACTTTGCATCCGCTTGTCCTAAGAAAGGAATGAATAGTACTGTACCTACAGTAAACGCACAGGCGGACAGTGAAATGCAGAAAATGGACGTAGTTGAGACAGTGCCACAGACGGACAGTGATGTTGAGTTACTAGAGGCTGTCTCTGAGTTGGAGAAACCTACCGTAAAACCCAAGAAACGCAAGAGAAGCGTCAACACATGCATCGTGTGTCCTGAGGCTCACCCATCAACAAGCAGTACAGAGTGTAACCGACCAGCTAAGAAGCGAAAAATGTGACATTTGAACACTAGACTTGAAAAAAACAAAGTTGTGTTATGTTCATTATTTGCTGTATGACCCACGTTTAATTCATTGTTGCTGTATGACACATGTTTGTTGTTAAACACAATAAAAATCATATGACAATTGTATTAGTTATCCTTTCTACATCATTGTAATGGTCCTGAAAAGGACCGTTATTTATTGAGAAGTGTCTAGCACTCACTCAAATACAAATACCGCCAGTAATGCCTGCTGGCTTCTGGGTATGCCAGGTAAAACCCTGACAAATCCGGGTACAATGGCAAAGGGGGTAAACTCGGGTACAAGTTGACACCCTCTTCCTTTATACCCTCTTCCTTGACTTCTACTTTCTTCTCCTTTCGTAACGCCTTCCTTGCACGTCGGAATAACTTACGAAGGAACTTCATGGTGAAGAATGAATACATACACAGCATTACACAATTTATGGTCAAGAAAAAGTAAGTTAGTAGGTCAATCCACCCCAAATGTCAAGGCCGAAGACAATGCTATCTAACTCAGGTCAAGGTCGAACACATCATTTTTTTTTATTGGATGAAAAAATAACGTTCTCTGATTGGTGTGCGCCAACACAAGAAAGTAGGTCAATCCGGTACTATAAAACAGTGCACATACTCTATACTTTATTATTCATGATTGAAACATTAGACCGTACACACGTATATCCACCCCAGACTTGCTTAAATTGTTCCTCGACAATCCCAGCTATGAGGAACAAGAGAGCGACCCAGACAGCTATCACGACCGAGTTGAGGTGTGTGATCAATATCTCACTCTTATAAAAAGGGGAGATCTCCCTAATTACCTGTCAGTTACCTTTGAAGATGTACCATCTACCCTACTACAGGGATCGGGAGACAGCCTGAACTTCATAGGTGACAAGGATCTAACCGTTGTCATTTGCATCTCCTTGCAGGATGGATGAAGAGATATGTCATGGGATGGAACTGTACAACGTGTGGTATGGACCACAATATGTGATGGGACTGTACAACGTGTGGTATGGACCACAATTAATAAGAAACAAAACGGCCCTTTTCAGGGCCAACCCAAATGTCTCGAAAGGACATTTTACAATTGTCAACCCCCCTTTAACTTACATAATGTTAAGAAGTGGTCCTCCTTTAAGAAATAAAACATGACGTCAACATGACAATATTGCGTCATTCGAATGTTTGGTATGCAAGGTCATACTCTTTCTCTCTATCCGATCTTAAGTCATCCTAGTTAGATCTAACAGGTAGGACATGTTTATTTTATTACATACGGTACCATAAATCTGTTTTCGTATATAGTACCATTCGGTACTATAGTATAGATTCGGTACCATAAAAAAATTTTATGGTACCACGGTACCATAAGTACAAAAAAATTATGGTACCACGGTACCACAGTGCCACCCTTCACTACTACCCTTTTTAAAAAAAAATTTTTAAATTGTTTTTATTCGAAGCAGTTACATTTATTATACACAATTTTTTTTCTTCTTTTTCATATTTACGTAACAGTTACTCTTCATACCTTCCAGTGTTCAAACTTTTAATCTCAAATATGGAACCCCATTATTTAAACTTTTCTCTATCTCTGTGACTGAGACAACCATTAGTTTGCTCCATTTATGCATGATCATGTCTGAAATCAATAAAAAAAAAAAAGAACTTCTAAACAAGTAAACAAGCAATCACATGATATGTTGTTGGAGGCAATTATTTTGCATCAAAGCTTGTGATATGTTCACATTACATAGCTTTCTTATTCAGTCATCAATAAAATGACAGACAATTAGGTTTGTTTGGTTGTTTTAACATCCCACCGACAGTATTCCAGTCATATGGAGACTTGTGCTTACTTGAGACAGATATAGGTCTGCCAAAATGCAGTATCATGCCGTAGACATGTGGCATGATACCACACCCAGTTACAATATCCTGACATCGGGCCAACCTGTCCTGGAACTACCCTTTATATATATAATGAGTGCCAAACAGGGAGCTATCAGTACCATTTTCAACAACTTTGATATGTCACAGCTAGGGATTGAACCCACACCCTCACACTCAAGAGACAGACAAGACATTTAGGTAGATGTTGACAAAAGTGAGCCAAATATACAATCACGCCATGTGGCATGGGACTTGACAGCCTGGTAATAATCCCAAGATATCCAGCTTTACCTCAACTTAAAATACCAATTTGGGCTTGAATTTTTAATCAGAAAGTTTAAACTTTGTAAACATTGGAAAGATATTAATTACGTACTTTTAGTCCTTTACAGCAGAAAATTGGGCAGGAAATGAATTTCACTTAAATCATACCTGCTAGGTCTTTTCTACCATTTTGGGAAGATGGCCTATACCTCTGGGAGTAGGAAATTCAGTGTCTTTGTCCAAATAATTTGGAAAAAATCTATGTTGACTACAATAGAGCTCATGCATCATGCAAAGAAATTGTGACAATAATTTAAAGAACTATCCTACAGTAGGGAGCCATAGATAATCAGGATTTATGTATTAAGAGATGACGTCTTTTCTCTTAAGTAACATCTATAGAAAAATATCTATTAAATATCCATTTCAATAAATATTAGCATGAGCAAAATACAACATAGAGAACAGATTACCAGGCACAGCTATGCTGAATCATGGGCAGGAGACATGTAGTGGGGTACAGGTATAAATCAATAGGCAAATCGGCATGTGGCTTGGTAGCTCAGTGCAGAAACGGTATTCCTAAAGCCCTGGGGTCAAGTCCCAGTAACATAGTGATATTTCAACACCTGTTACATTTGGCACCTAAAAGGTTAATTCATTAAGAAGATTTCACAATGATTATTTGTCTCTAAGAATTCAGGACAAATTCTTAATTTGGAGGCTGCTGTTGCTGGGTACAGGTGATAAATCAATAGAGAGCTCAGTGGTAGAGAGCAAGAACAGGATTCCTTAGGCCCTTGGTTCAATCCCAGTCCAGCCATTATTTTTCATCACCTGTTACAGATACATAATACAGTGATAGCAACATCTGTACAGAATTTTTTTTACAACCTGTAGAATGTGTGGTCTGAAGTCAATACATCATTGGCCCTGGAAGAGATACAGCCGTCTGTAGTTGACCTCTCCTAAACACAAATTCAGCTGTTTTCTGAACATCTTCTTGTCGTATATATATCTTGCTCCTTGGTTTTAAATAACAAAAAAAAAAAAGCCATTTCCAACTAAGTGGTATGTTCGAACTTATTTTAAAAACCACAGTAAAAAGCACATTATAGATCTTTTAAAAAAAGGAATAAATTATAGATCTACTTCAGATATATTGACTGAGTAATATCATTTGTTTTTAAATTTGTTGCAATAAAGATTGAAAAATGCATTAACATGAATATTCAAAACCTGATTGGCAGTGCTTTGTCACGAATGGAACGTACACTGTGAATATTGAACTAGATATGTAAATAACACAAGCACAGCTACTTGATATATACTCACCGGAGATTGGCAGACATCTAATGGACACATCAGATTCATCTAGGACCACGTTGTTGATACGATGGACATTCGAATCGCCAGCCACAAGTACAGGATCCACATCTGAAAACATAAACTTCTCAAACTTTTCGTAATGTTCCATCCTGTACAAATTAAAGGGTTTAATCAATGAACACCGATTCTCAGGCGAGAGAAAAATATTGCAAACGCTTTCAAAGGAATAAAAAAAAAAAAAAAAATCAGACGAAATAACGCGAAAACTGGTTAAGGCAGTAAACCTCCGACTCAAGTCTCAATTCCTCTATCGGTCGATACACAAACAGATTATAATAGCTGAAAAATGACGCAAAAATAAAACAAATATAAACAGTCAACTCTCTCCCAGATAGCCAACAAATAAAATGCTTTTTAAATGCTTTTGCTCGCAGAAGATGAATTTTGCACGAGGCAAAGGTCTATATCGCATCATCTCAGACAGACAATGTTCGTGCATACACGGCACTTTCCGGATCCTTCCGTAATATATTCCCATATTTGGTCAATGCCGACGGCGGACCAACAGGCCTCTGAATACCACCACAGATTTACGATCGCGTATGGAACAAATTTTGTCTGTTGCTTAAACATGTTTAATAGAACGTGTCTTGTCCATACTTTGTTAAGTGTACATTGTCCATTATTAGAAAACTTCTTTTTAATATAAATGATGTATTTTGGAGATTGTTGTTTAGTAACATTCACAGAGCTTGGACAGAATATGTTATAATTTACATATACCAAAGTAATATCATCAGTTTCAATATCAACACTATTAATCCTCATTATTAATTAATGTAAATTTATGTCATCTCTAAAGCATATTTATCGATCTTATCAGCTTATATTTCGTTTCGATAAGATGTCAATATAATCGATTTGTATGCAATTCTAACCTCATACGATTAGTCTACTATAATACTGTAAGAGGGTATAAAGTTGTTTTTCTCTCATTATATAGTACAGTCGTATGTTGGTTAAAATAGTATTTTATCATTATGTATGTTTCCGTGTTTACATTTTTGCAAACACATCATCGTCACCACCATAATCCATCATCATCACCATCATCATCATCACCATCTGTTTATATCTTCTCATGTTTGTTTTATCTTCATTATTGGTGTCGTTTGGGAAATTCCAAATTTCAATTGAGTTCTGTTATGTTTATATGTTGTTTTGTTAAATAATTTTTTAGTATTGAAATAAATGGAGGAAATAAAGAATATACGTGTTTGAAAACATGTTCAAATTTCTGTAGATCTATAGAATATATATACGCCAATAAATTTACCGTCAAAACAACTTTAACATTTACCTTATGTTAATTCCAAAATCCAATGACATCAATACCTGGATTTCATGGTATGTATAGCCTGCATTGAAAAGTCCCCTATTATCATCATCTGCCATGTTTAAAAAACGGTGACAAAGTAACTTTGACCAATTCACTAGCGCACCGGTAGACACTCGACAATTCCGCGATATTTGCGTGCTATAATGTCGAGTGTCGTGTCGCATTGTCGTGTATCGCGTCGCATTGTCGAGCATCGTTTTATATTTTAAAAACTTTTGAAACGACATTCGATATTCATTGCGATATTTTGTGAAAAAATCATGTTGAGTCAACGCGACATTTGCGCGATATAATGTCGAGTGTCGTGTCGCATTGTCGTGTGTCGTTTTAAAATATCGTGTGTCGTTTACAATCCGGTTAGTGCCATTTTGAATGTCGTGCGTCGCCTTCATGAAACCGGATTCCATACATATCTCATATCAATTTTCTGTCATTTTCCATAGACCTCCCGAATCTGTAAACGAATCGAGAATGCATAAATTGATGACGTAGCGGATTAACAGATCAACGACGGTTTTCAAATTCAAATTATTTCCGATTAAAGACCGTCTCAGTGGATGCTCT
>CM037785.1:34875233-34925233 GCA_021229015.1 Solen grandis
ATAGAAACTTCTTGCCGGTAGTGGACTATTATAGCCGGTATTTTGTGGTCAAAATGTTACCTAACATAAAAAGCGCAACAGTCATTAGTAGAATGAAACCGATCATTGCAAGATGGGGAATCAGTGAAAAGGTTATCTCTGATAGCGAACCCTGTCACATTTCACAGGAATTTGCAGACCTTGCAAAAGAATGGGATTTTAACCACCAGACCATTAGTTCCTATCATAGCCCGTCGAACGGCTTAGCAGGAAAGTATGTGTCGGTATGCAAGTAAATCCTTACAAAGGCAAAGGAAATTGGGCGGGATCCTTTTATTGGCATCCTAGAATACCGCACTACTCCACTAGAATCAGAACATTCTCCTGCACAGTTAGCAATGTGTGACAGTTACGATCTGTACTACCTATGTGCAGAGAAAACCTCAAACCTAATCTCTTTGCTCCAAATCTAGTCAAAAGAAAAATTTAATTAAGAAAACAAAGGGTAAAGAAATATTATGACAGGCAGTCAAAACTACTAGATCCTTTACCTCAAGGCCAAGCAATCAGAATTCAACAGCATGACACAACATGGAAACCAGCTATCGTGGCTAACAAACACAATGAGCGGTCATACACAGTTGAATGTCCAGATGGTTTAATGTACTCAAGAAATTGGCGGGATCTGTTAAAGACAAATGGGCAATCAAGCTGTCAGAACGGTCAGGCCATAGAGCCAAAAATACAGGAAGTTCCATCTTATCTAAATCCTTAGGAGTCCCAGATTAAAGACCTGAAAATTCACACCTGACTACAACTTCCTCCCAAAGTATCAATCCCAGCCAGTGTTTGACTCGGTCAGGAAGGGCCGTAAAACCAAAAATAATTGAGTCAATGTGATTTGTATATTTAACTTAAATGCCAAAAGGTGAAACATTACTTCATGTTCTAATTTGAATGTGGCTGATTAATTTAATTTCTTTGAAGTACAGGAAACACTTCCTGAGTTACAACTTTGCTACCTAGGCAAATGAATTGACTATGGAAATGTGACATCTTGCCGATTGGTGTCTCACACCTTGAATCTGTCTAAATACCAAACGTTTATTTGTTCATTATTTATTTGAATATTGTACATTCATTTAAAGAAGGGAGATGTAATAGTATGGCTATACTGACCACAGTTCCCTCCCTTAAGCGCTTTATAAAGGGCACACCTGATAAGCCCAGCCAGTCAACTCACTTCACCCAGGATTATCACTTAGCACATTCACTGTACTTGTATTTATATGATTGTTAATTTGTTTATTAAATAGTTAAAATACAATACTGGTTGTCATTCTATGAACCCAATAATATTACAATTTCAGAGTGAATATTAACTATAAGACTGACCTTGAAACATCTAATTTTCTCTAAAAACATGTATATTGATATATTTTTGCAACCGTCACTAACTATCTTTTTATCTAAGATACAATTTATTGTTAAGTATTTACAGAGATTGAATACCTGATAATGTTATGTAGCTTCGTTATTTTTATTTTCATAGAATTTTTCACTGAATGGGAAAAATATATCACGAAGCTACATTAAACGAAGTGGAAACTGTGACGTCACACAGTAAATGGGGTCCATAATTATGTCGAGGAACTGTAGGGAGCTCACACACAATCAACGTCGAAAACCCACGATATATATTCCGCTATTACTCCAGTAGATAAAGAAGCAAAGCCTACAGAGCGAACGTGGGTTTTTCGACGATGACACACAATAAGGAATAAGTCCGTCTTGTAATTAATTAGGTTTTCGTGGACTGCAACGCAGCCGCGAAAACCTACTGTTCTTCTTGTGTTTCTTTTTCCCTTTTTTTTAGGTTTTCGCCTCTGCAGGGCGAAAACCTATTGTTCTTCTTCTGTTGATTTGTTTTTTTAGGTTTTCGCCTCTGCAGGGCGAAAACCTATTGTTCTTCTTCTGTTGATTTGTTTTTTTTTTTATTTTTATTATTTTTCCAATTCCACCCATTTTTGTGTCCAGCCTAGCGGCCAGATGAAAAAAGCTACAGCTATGAAATTTTGGGCATGGAGTCATCTTTATCTGAACATGTGCCTAAATGGTCAAACTTTTCACTTTTGTTTCTGATTTAGCCACTAGGGGGCGCAATGCATGTAATCACTGTTTTGCTAATAACTCAAAAATTTGAAACCTGATTTAGATGCGGTCTTTTACATAATGTTCCTTGTTGACAGCCCAATCAAATATGACGGAAATCTCATCATCGAGTACGAGAAAAAAATTGTTTTAGGAGAGGTTGAATGTTCGAACCTTGGAAAAAAGTGAAATAATGAGGGTAGGTCTACGAAAAACCTTCCCACTTTTGTTAGAGATCAGATAGAAGAATTCTGTTTGCTGCATACGATTTGCAAGACATATACGCACAAAATATATGGGGTGGCGAATTTAGGAAATGCGTGGTTTGTCCTCTAGAAACGGTCAAACTTCACTAAATTTTAGGAAAAATTAAAATTTCAAAAACATGTTTTTGTCGCTCCTGACTTTATTTTCTGTTCATTCTTCATGATATTTTCACACAATATGTATTGTTATGTTTGAAAGGGCCTCACAATAAAAAATTAAAAGAAATTTGAAAAGGTCAAGGTCATATTACGATTATTGTGTTTTTATTCAGCCACAAAAAGCTCCAAAACTAAAAATATTTAATTGAGAGTATATGAACAAAAGTTTTAGTTCTTAAAGAGCTCTTTCCACTGATGTTTAGTTTTTGAAGATCGGACTTGATTTGGTCATTATACGGCAGTCCAAAGTTTGATCCTTTTTTGGAATAATTGTAAATCAGGTTTTATGCTTCAAATTCTGATACACAAGAATAAAAAGATTGACTTGTGCGACTAGTATACTTGATAGAACTATTTGCTGCTTTGCTAGGTACCAAACAGTAAAAATTTAATCAATTTTCTATCTCATTTTGCCGCTAGGGGGCGCTTTTCTTGAAATCATTCTTTTGCTTATAACTCAAAAAGTTGAAGCCTGATCCAAATGCGGTTAATTGAATTATGTTCCTTGTTGATAGCCTAATAAAATATGATAGTTTCTAGGTATGAGTGGCTGAAACTTTTTGAGCTAGTAACGGAAGGTTGAAAGTTCGAATCTCGTAAAAAAAAAACTGCAAATGAGGGTAGGTCTACGAAAAACCTATCCATTTTTGTTAGAAATCAGGTAGAAGAATTCTGTTTGCTGCAAATGATTTGCAAGACATATACGCACAAAAAATATGGGGTGGCGAATTTAAGAAATGCATGGTTTGTCCTCTAGAAAAAGGTCAAACTTCACTAAATTTTAGGAAAAATTAAAATTTCAAAAACATGTTTTTTTGTCGCTCCTGACTTTATTTTCTGTTCATTCTTCATGAAATTTTCACAAGTTATGTATTGTTATGTTTGAAAGGGCCTCACAATTAAAAAATTAAAAAACATTGAAAAGGTCAAGGTCATATTACGATTATTGTGTTTTTATTCGGCCCCAAAGTGCTCCAAATCTAAAAATATTTCATTGAGAGTATATGAACAAAAGTTTTAGTTCTAAATAGTTCTTTCGTATAATGTTTAGTTTTTGAAGATCGGACTTGATCTTTTCATTTTACGGCAATCCAAAGTTTGATCCTTTTTTGGAATAATTCTTATTCAGTTTTTATGCTTAAAATTGTGATATATAAGAAAAAGAATGTTCGATTAGTGCGACTTATATACTTGTTTGAACTATTTGCTGCATTTCTAGGTACCTAATTGTAAATTATTTTTTTTCTCATTTTGCCGCTAGAGGGCGCTTTGCTTAAAATCACTCTTTTGCCTATAACTCAAAACGTTAAAATCTAATTGAAATGCGGTTTTCAGCATTTTGTTCCTTGTTGACAGCACCACAGAATGCGATGTGATGTGATGATAGGGTATGGAGAAATATTTGCGCTAGAGGAGTGTGAATGTTCTAACCTTCAAAAAAAAAAAAAAAAAAAAAAAAAACTGTGCAAATGAGAGTAGGTCTTCAAAAAACCTTTGCGTTCTGTTTCATATTAAAGATTGTGGCTGAGTTGAAATAAAGTATTCAAGTTGATTAGGTTAAAAGCGAAAACCAAGATACCGCTTGCGGTTCTAGTTTTTGTTTTTTTTTTATTATTTTTCCAATTCCACCCATTTTTGTGTCCAGCCTAGCGGCCAGATGAGAAAAGCTACAGCTATGAAATTTTGGGCATGGAGTCATCTTTATCTGAACATGTGCCTAATTGGTCAAACTTTTCACATTTATTTCTGATTTAGCCACTAGGGGGCGCAATGCATGTAATCTTTGTTTTGCTAATAACTCAAAAATTTGAAACCTGATTTAGATGCGGTTTTTTACATAATGTTCCTTGTTGACAGCCCATTCAAATATGATGGATATCTTATCATCGAGTACTGGAAAAAAAATGTTCTAGGAGAGGTTGAATGTTCGAACCTTGGAAAAAAGTGGAAAAATGAGGGTAGGTCTACGAAAAACCTACCCACTTTTGTTAGAGATCAGATAGAAGAATTCTGTTTGCTGCATACGATTTGCAAGACATATACGCACAAAATATATGGGGTGGCGAATTAAGGAAATGCGTGGTTTGTCCTCTAGAAACGGTCAAACTTCACTAAATTTTAGGAAAAATTAAAATTTCAAAAACATGTTTTTGTCGCTCCTGACTTTATTTTCTGTTCATTCTTCATGAAATTTTCACACGATATGTATTGTTATTTTTGAAAGGGCCTCACAATTCAAAAAATAAAAAAGAATTGAAAAGGTCAAGGTCATATTACGATTATTGTGTTTTTATTCGGCCACAAATAGCTCCAAAACTAAAAATATTTCATTGAGAGTATATGAACAAAGGTTTAGTTCTTAAAGAGCTCTTTCCAGTGATGTTTAGTTTTTGAAGATCGGACTTGATTTGGTCATTATACGGCAGTCCAAAGTTTGATCCTTTTTCGGCGTAGCTGTATAATTTCGATTTCAACTCGCATCTTAAACCAATCAAATGTACGCTAACAGCGGTAAATAATTCTAAGCTGAATAAAAAGACTCCTGTTATTGGTTAACGCATCGTAATGGACTATAAAATTACTGTAAATAAGGGGTGCAGCTTGTATATATCATTCAGCTTGGTGTTATTACTTTTCTTTTTGATGTAAACATGAAAGTGATTTCAGTAAGTTAAATACAATCCTTTTCCATCAATTGAGGAATGCTACTTTGTGAAAATGATTTAAAACAACAAAAAAGAATCCACCGTGTTATGACATGAAACCCCTTAATTACTATGTATATTGAATTCTTCCAGCCTGCCGAGATGCTCTCATTGAAAATTAATTCGCCAAAACCAAAACAAGTAATAACGCTTTTATATCATAATTGTCATATGCAATAATGATATGAACAAATATCAAACAAGCCTATTTACAGATATAATTTTTTGTATTACCGTCTATAAATAAGTATATTTCATAGAAAAAATACTGAACTATTTCTAGAGCGTACTTAATTTGTTGTGCGTCGGTCTTTCGCGCGCTTTTCCTCGGAATGTTCTAGAAGACTGGAAATCTCGTTTTTCTTTCATCCTACGCCGAATATCTTTTTTAAAGATATTTCTTGTTTGGAATAATTGTAAATCAGGTTTTATGCTTCAAATTCTGATACACAAGAATAAAAAAAATTGACTTGTGCGACTAGTATACTTGATTGAACTATTTGCTGCTTTGCTAGGTACCAAACAGTAAAATTTTAATCAATTTTCTATCTCATTTTGCCGCTAGGGGGCGCTTTTCTTGAAATCTTTCTTTTGCTTATAACTCAAAAAGTTGAAGCCTGATCCAAATGCGGTTAACTGAATTATGTTCCTTGTTGATAGCCTAATAAAATATGAAAGTTTCTAGGTATGAGTGGCTGAAACTTTTTGAGCTAGTAACGGAAGGTTGAAAGTTCGAATCTCGTAAAAAACTGCAAATGAGGGTAGGTTTACGAAAAACCTATCCATTTTTGTTAGAAATCAGATAGAAGAATTCTGTTTGCTGCAAATGATTTGCAGACATATACGCACAAAATATATGGGGTGGCGAATTTAAGAAATGCATGGTTTGTCCTCTAGAAAAAGGTCAAACTTCACTAAATTTTAGGAAAAATTAAAATTTCAAAAACATGTTTTTTTGTCGCTCCTGACTTTATTTTCTGTTCATTCTTCATGAAATTTTCACAAGTTATGTATTATAATGTTTGAAAGGGCCTCACAATTAAAAAGTTAAAAAACATTGAAAAGGTCAAGGTCATATTACGATAATTGTGTTTTTATTCGGCCCCAAAGTGCTCCAAATCTAAAAATATTTCATTGAGAGTATATGAACAAAAGTTTTAGTTCTAAATAGTTCTTTCGTATAATGTTTAGTTTTTGAAGATCGGACTTGACTTTTCATTTTACGACAATCCAAAGTTTGATCCTTTTTTGGAATAATTGTTATTCAGTTTTTATGCTTAAAATTGTGATATATAAGAAAAAGAATGTTCGATTAGTGCGACTTATATACTTGTTTGAACTATTTGCTGCATTTCTAGGTACCTAATTGTAAATATTTTATCTTTTTTTTTCTCATTTTGCCGCTAGAGGGCGCTTTGTTTAAAATCACTCTTTTGCCTATAACTCAAAACGTTAAAGTCTAATTGAAATGCGGTTTTCAGCATTTTGTTCCTTGTTGACAGCACCACAGAATGTGATGTGATGTGATGATAGGGTATGGGGAAATATTTGCGCTAGAGGAGTTTGAATGTTCTAACATTCCAAAAAAAAAAAACAAAAAAAAAAAAAAACTGTGCAAATGAGAGTAGGTCTTCAAAAAACCTTTGCGTTGTTTCATATTAAAAATTGTGGCTGAATTGAAATAAAGTGTTCAAGTTGATTAGGTTAAAAGCGAAAACCAAGATACCGCTTGCGGTTCTAGTTTTTATTATTTTTCCAATTCCACCCATTTTTGTGTCCAGCCTAGCGGCCAGATGAAAAAAGCTACAGCTATGAAATTTTGGGCATGGAGTCATCTTTATCTGAACATGTGCCTAAATGGTCAAACTTTTCACTTTTGTTTCTGATTTAGCCACTAGGGGGCGCAATGCATGTAATCACTGTTTTGCTAATAACTCAAAAATTTGAAAGCTGATTTAGATGCGTTTTTTTACATAATGTTCCTTGTTGACAGCCCAATCAAATATGATGGAAATCTCATCATCGAGTACGGGAAAAAAATTGTTCTAGGAGAGGTTGAATGTTCGAACCTTGGAAAAAAGTGAAATAATGAGGGTAGGTCTACGAAAAACCTTCCCACTTTTGTTAGAGATCAGATAGAAGAATTCTGTTTGCTGCATACGATTTGCAAGACATATACGCACAAAATATATGGGGTGGCGAATTTAGGAAATGCGTGGTTTGTCCTCTAGAAACGGTCAAACTTCACTAAATTTTAGGAAAAATTAAAATTTCAAAAACATGTTTTTGTCGCTCCTGACTTTATTTTCTGTTCATTCTTCATGAAATTTACACACGATATGTATTGTTATGTTTGAAAGGGCCTCACAATTGAAAAAATAAAAAAGAATTGAAAAGGTCAAGGTCATATTACGATTATTGTGTTTTTATTCGGCCACAAATAGCTCCAAAACTAAAAATATTTCTTTGAGAGTATATGAACAAAAGTTTTAGTTCTTAAAGAGCTCTTTCCAGTGATACTTAGTTTTTTAAGATCGGACTTGTTTTGGTCATTATACGGCAGTCCAAAGTTTGATCCTTTTTTGGAATAATTGTAAATCAGGTTTTATGCTTCAAATTCTGATACATAAGAATAAAAAGTTTGACTTGTGCGACTAACGTTAGTATACTTGATTGAACTATTTGCTGCTTTGCTAGGTACCTAACAGTAAAATTTTAATCAATTTTCTTTCTCATTTTGCCGCTAGGGGGCGCTTTTCTTGAAATCATTCTTTTGCTTATAACTCAAAAAGTTGAAATCCGATTCGAATGCGGTTTTTTGCATTCTGTTCCCTGTTGATAGCTTAATAACATATGATAGGATTCGAGGATCCGTGTGGCTGAAAGCTTTTGAGCTACGGAAGGTTGAATGTTCGAGCCTTGCAAAAAAAAAAAACAAACAAAAAAACAACTGTGCAAATGAGGGTAGGTCTACGAAAAACATATCCGTTTTTGTTAGAGATCAGATAGAAGAATTCCGTCTCCGGCATACCATTTAAAAGACGTATACACACAAAATATATTGGATGGCGAATTAAGGAAATGCGTGGTTTGTCCTCTAGAAACGGTCAAACTTCACTAAATTTTAGGAAAAATTAAAATTTCAAAAACATGTTTTTGTCGCTCCTGACTTTATTTTCTGTTCATTCTTCATGAAATTTTCACACGATATGTATTGTTATGTTTGAAAGGGCCTCACAATTCAAAAAATAAAAAAGAATTGAAAGGTCAAGGTCATATTACGATTATTGTGTTTTTATTCGGTCACAAATAGCTCCAAAACTAAAAATATTTCATTGAGAGTATATGAACAAAAGTTTTAGTTCTTAAAGAGCTCTTTCCAGTAATGTTTAGTTTTTGAAGATTGGACTTGATTTGGTCATTATACGGCAGTCCAAAGTTTGATCCTTTTTTGGAATAATTGTAAATCAGGTTTTATGCTTCAAATTCTGATACATAAAAATAAAAAGTTTGACTCGTGCGACTTATATACTTGTTTGAACTATTTGCTGTTTTTGCAATTTTGTTTCTAATTTTGCCGCTAGAGGGCGTTTTGCTTAAAATCACTCTTTTGCTTATAACTCAAAATGTTAAAGTCTGATTGAAATGCGGTTTTCAGCATTTTGTTCCTTGTTGACTGCACCACAGAATGTGATGGATTTCAAGGGACAGGGTATGGGAAAATATTTGCGCTAGAAGAGTTTGAATGTTCTAACATTGCAAAAAAAAAAAAAAAAAAAAAACTGTGCAAATGAGAGTAGGTCTTCAAATACCTTTTCGTTCTGTTTCATATTGAAAATTGTGGCTGAGTTGAAATAAAGTGTTCAAGTTGATTAGGTTAAAAGCGAAAACCGAGATACCGCTTGCGGTTCTAGTTTTCCATTATTAGGTTTTCGTGGACTGCAACGCAGCCGCGAAAACCTACTGTTCTTCTTGTGTTTCTTTTTCCCCCTTTTTTTTTTCCATTATTATTATTCTTTGCACTTTTTTTGTGGCCGCTGTTGCGGCATGATTAGAAGTACTACAAATATGAAAATTTCCATGCATACTCACATGTATCTGAAGTTGTGCACCATTAAGTTTGTTTTTCATTTTAGTACTAAGTTTTGCCGCTAGGTGGCGTTTAGCATCAAAACATATAATTGCCGATAACTCTGTCATTTGACATTTTATTTGTATGCAGTTTTTTGCATTCTGTTCTCTGTCAACTGCCCGTTTAAATATGATGAGTGGCAATATCCATATCTTTGAAAATTTTGAGCTAGTAGAGGTTGAATGTTTGAATCTTTGAAAAAATCTGGCAAATTAGGGTGTGTCCACGAAAAACATGCCCATTTTTGTTAGAGATTAGATACGCTCATTCTGTTTTTTGAAATTGATTCCGAAGATCTTTGCGCACAAAATATATGGGGTGGCGATTTCAGAAAATGCATAAAATAGCTTTCAATAAGCGGTCAAAGTGCACTAAAATATGGAGGAAATTTTTTTTTGAGAATAGGCATTTTTTTTGTTTTTTTTGATGATTCTGCCATTATTTTTTAATCAATCTTTATGAAATTTTCACAGATTGTATTGTTTGTTGTTTCAAGGGACTTCACAGTTTCAAAATTTCAAAAAATGCAAAGGTCAAGGTCATATTGCGATTATTGGTTTTTTCTTTGACCTTAAATATCTCAAAATCTAAAAATATTTTATCGAAAGAATATGGGTAAAATCAAAAGCCTCTAAAGTGTACTTTTTGAAGAATTTTAGTTTTTTCAGATCGGGGTTGATTTGGTTGTTTGGTGGCAGTTTGAAGTTTGGTCATACTTTGAATTGATTTTAAAGCCTTTAAATTTTAAATGTGTGATATATTTTATCATCATTGGAAAAAAGAATGTCTTACCTCGTCAACAAAAAAAGAATTTTGAAAATCTGTCAAGAATTGATGAATTTATAGAGAATTTAAATACATGACCCAGAATAAAAACAGAGAAAATTTGACAGAATGAGCACACTGGTTACCTATGTTCTATAAATAGATGCAGACTCTGCTAGCTGTAACAGGTCATAAATGTATGTGTAAAACTAGCCTACTATCTCACTTCCATAGTAGCAGGTAATTTAGTTATGCATCAAGCCATCAGAGGTTTTACCATATAACTACTATATTGGCTAAAGACTCCCTGCTGTGATGACCAGCATCACAGCGGATGGGGGCCTGGCTCAGTGGAAGATCACATTCCATTCGAGATGTGGTCACAGCTGAATTCACCAATGAACGAAAAAAATTAAGATATATAAACGTTTTGCATTTTGTTGTTTTTCTGGTATTTTAACTTGGCTGATCAGGTTTGAAACTGTTGATCATCACGAAAACCGATGCATTTGCAGTATGCAAATCTAGTTATTATTCTTTGCACTTTTTTTGTGGCCGCTGTTGCGGCATGATTAGAA
The DNA here is from genome assembly GCA_021229015.1 of Solen grandis. Classification (NCBI taxonomy): domain Eukaryota; kingdom Metazoa; phylum Mollusca; class Bivalvia; order Adapedonta; family Solenidae; genus Solen; species Solen grandis. The sequence continues at coordinate 34,885,969 of CM037785.1, forward strand.
GTACTACAAATATGAAAATTTCCATGCATACTCACATGTATCTGAAGTTGTGCACCATTAAGTTTGTTTTTCATTTTAGTACTAAGTTTTGCCGCTAGGTGGCGTTTAGCATCAAAACATATAATTGCCGATAACTCTGTCATTTGACATTTTATTTGTATGCAGTTTTTTGCATTCTGTTCTCTGTCAACTGCCCGTTTAAATATGATGAGTGGCAATATCCATATCTTTGAAAATTTTGAGCTAGAAGAGGTTGAATGTTTGAATCTTTGAAAAAATCTGGCAAATTAGGGTGTGTCCACGAAAAACATGCCCATTTTTGTTAGAGATTAGATACGCTCATTCTGTTTTTTGAAATTGATTCCGAAGATCTTTGCGCACAAAATATATGGGGTGGCGATTTCAGAAAATGCATAAAATAGCTTTCAATAAGCGGTCAAAGTGCACTAAAATATGGAGGAAATTTTTTTTTGAGAATAGGCATTTTTTTTGTTTTTTTTGATGATTCTGCCATTATTTTTTAATCAATCTTTATGAAATTTTCACAGATTGTATTGTTTGTTGTTTCAAGGGACTTCACAGTTTCAAAATTTCAAAAAATGCAAAGGTCAAGGTCATATTGCGATTATTGGTTTTTTCTTTGACCTTAAATATCTCAAAATCTAAAAATATTTTATCGAAAGAATATGGGTAAAATCAAAAGCCTCTAAAGTGTACTTTTTGAAGAATTTTAGTTTTTTCAGATCGGGGTTGATTTGGTTGTTTGGTGGCAGTTTGAAGTTTGGTCATACTTTGAATTGATTTTAAAGCCTTTAAATTTTAAATGTGTGATATATTTTATCATCATTGGAAAAAAGAATGTCTTACCTCGTCAACAAAAAAAGAATTTTGAAAATCTGTCAAGAATTGATGAATTTATAGAGAATTTAAATACATGACCCAGAATAAAAACAGAGAAAATTTGACAGAATGAGCACACTGGTTACCTATGTTCTATAAATAGATGCAGACTCTGCTAGCTGTAACAGGTCATGAATGTATGTGTAAAACTAGCCTACTATCTCACTTCCATAGTAGCAGGTAATTTAGTTATGCATCAAGCCATCAGAGGTTTTACCATATAACTACTATATTGGCTAAAGACTCCCTGCTGTGATGACCAGCATCACAGCGGATGGGGGCCTGGCTCAGTGGAAGATCACATTCCATTCGAGATGTGGTCACAGCTGAATTCACCAATGAACGAAAAAAATTAAGATATATAAACGTTTTGCATTTTGTTGTTTTTCTGGTATTTTAACTTGGCTGATCAGGTTTGAAACTGTTGATCATCACGAAAACCGTTGCATTTGCAGTATGCAAATCTAGTTATTATTCTTTGCACTTTTTTTGTGGCCGCTGTTGCGGCATGATTAGAAGTACTACAAATATGAAAATTTCCATGCATACTCACATGTATCTGAAGTTGTGCACCATTAAGTTTGTTTTTCATTTTAGTACTAAGTTTTGCCGCTAGGTGGCGTTTAGCATCAAAACATATAATTGCCGATAACTCTGTCATTTGACATTTTATTTGTATGCAGTTTTTTGCATTCTGTTCTCTGTCAACTGCCCGTTTAAATATGATGAGTGGCAATATCCATATCTTTGAAAATTTTGAGCTAGAAGAGGTTGAATGTTTGAATCTTTGAAAAAATCTGGCAAATTAGGGTGTGTCCACGAAAAACATGCCCATTTTTGTTAGAGATTAGATACGCTCATTCTGTTTTTTGAAATTGATTCCGAAGATCTTTGCGCACAAAATATATGGGGTGGCGATTTCAGAAAATGCATAAAATGGCTTTCAATAAGCGGTCAAAGTGCACTAAAATATGGAGGAATTTTTTTTTTGAGAATAGGCATTTTTTTAGTTTTTTGATGATTCTGCCATTATTTTTTAATCAATCTTTATGAAATTTTCACAGATTGTATTGTTTGTTGTTTCAAAGGACTTCGCAGTTTCAAAATTTCAAAAAATGCAAAGGTCAAGGTCATATTGCGATTATTGGTTTTTTCTTTGACCTTAAATATCTCAAAATCTAAAAATATTTTATCGAAAGAATATGGGTAAAATCAAAAGCCTCTAAAGAGTACTTTTTGAAGAAATTTAGTTTTTTCAGATCGGGGTTGATTTGGTTGTTTGGTGGCAGTTTGAAGTTTGGTCATATTTTGAACTGATTTCAAAGCCTTTAAAGTTTAAATGTGTGATATATTTTGTCATCATTGGAAAAAAGAATGTCTTACCTCGTCAACAAAAAAAGAATTTTGCAAATCTGTCGAGAATTGATGAATTTATAGAGAATTTAAATACATGACCCAGAATAAAAACTGAGAAAATTTGACAGAATGTGCTTCACTGGATACCTATGTTCTATAATTAGAACTCTGCTCTGCTATCTTTGCTGTAACAGGTCATGAATGTATGTGTAAAACTAGCCTACTATCTCACTTCCATTGTAGCAGGTAATTTAGTTATGCATCAACCCATCAGAGGTTTTACACACATAGCTACTGTATTGGTTAAAGACTCCCTGCAGTGATGACCAGATATTAACAGGTCTGATCACAGCAGATGGGGGCCTGGCTCAGTGGGACATCACATTCCTTTGGAGATGCCTTTAATTTAAGTTTTGGTCACAGCTGAATTCACCAATGAAGAAAATCACTAAGATATATAAAGCATTTTGCATTTTGTTGTTTTTCTGGTATTTTAACTTGGCTGATCAGGTTTGAAACTGTTGATCATCACGAAAACCGGTGCATTTGCAGTATGCAAATCTAGTTCAATTTGTTTCTTCTTTTCTTTGCAATCCACAAATTCAAATAACAATAATGTGTTTGTATGTAGTATCAAAAATAGTAATGATGGTTATCCACATATCACAGTAAATATAGTGATTAATATCAGTTTATAAGTTTTCGTTGATAGTTTTCGTTAGGAAATCCTAAATAAGAGGTCATTTCTTTCTCCGTGAAAGCTAAAATTCGAATCTTTCTAACTTTTCACAAAGTTACGTTTCATCTACCCTGGACGAGATGACAGACATACCACGTGCCCAGTTTAATGTGATTAGTGATTAATATCAGTCTGATATTCAATTAACACATGATATAACTAATCATTGTCAAATGGCAACCAAAATGAAACAATAATGCGAACTGTCAACAGTTTGCTCATTTTTATAAGTTTGTTCCACTATCAACTTCCAATTTTTTTTGTCGATTTTGAATAAAGCGATATGATTGAACGATGTGAAATTGACATCACCAGATACAAACTCCACCGCAGTAGTTATCTCACCTTATAGTTGTCGATAACCACTGCCATCACAAGTAGATTCGGCTGATATAGGCCGGATTTACTATTTCACTTTTGACTTCAGTTTTGAATATATTATATCAGTTTCAACATATTCCACGAAAACAGCATTCGTGATTATGAGATAAGTAAAAAGTAAAAACAAATGATATTGATTTATAAAATTATGAGTGTTGACCACACGGTTTCAACTATCATCACGTGACTTGTGTGGTGGCAGTGGTTAAAGTAGCGTAGCGTGACGTAACCGGTGCGCGGAGTTTGCACCAGATAGTGGGAAACTGCGTGCGTAGATGTTTAAGTTTAAACTTCATTAATTTTACATCGATTACGAAACAAGTTTTCACAACTTAAATTAATCACTCTCGATGGCTCTGATGGCGCCGTATTTGGTCATTACTGTGGGAGGAAACCGGAGAGCCCGGAGAAAACCCACGTGTCTGGACGGGCGACCACTGTACCCTCTCACGTACGTGACCAGAAATCGAACCCGGGGCGCATTGGTGAGAAGCGAGGCGCGTTACCACTACGCTATCCAGGCATGTATTATGTCATTCAGTGGGATTGCCAAAAACAAACAAACCGGAAGTTGATAGTAGAGCAGATTTAAAAATATGTACAAATTGTGATATTTCGCGTTATTACTTCGCCAAGGTTGCCTTTTGACAATGATTCGTCACAGCATGTGTTAAATAAATATCAGACTGATCGAGCCGTGAATATAATATTATGGAAGCATACGTTTGTACAATGTTACGGCATCCATAATCAAGTGATGTCAGATTCCGTTTCTTACCATGTTCATAATATGGTATACAACAACAACAACAGCAACAACAACAACAACAATTCTGCGGTTCTCGTGCTAGTGGAATAAACGTACAACAGAAGCTGAAATTTTGAAAGCAGTTGAAAAACTGTAAATCCCAGGAGTATATAATGTTATCAACAAACAAATAAAATCTTCTATCCATGTAAAACTATTAAAGGCAAAGATGACTACACTGCTGGTTAATTATAGATTAATTTCTTTATAAAGCTGTTTTGGCATATTGTTTACCACTATTCTCAGTACCCGTCTGAATAAATATGCGGAACGTGTTTAATTAATACATGATATACAAACAGGATTTAGAAAACATTTCTAAACTTTTGACACGTTCTTTATCCTTAAATCAGTATTGTTCATTCTAGTAAAAATAAACTTTATTGTTGTTTTATAGATTTTAAATACTTAATAGCATTTGACTAAATTTGACAAATCGGTCTATTGAGAAAACTTTTATATGATAACATTAATGGAAAATTTATAAAATGATATAAAATCTTGCATTATTTATTCGGAAGGATCTTCGCCTTATTTTGACTGTTCAGTCGGTTAGATACCACGCAAAAATCTTAGCCAATTCTTATTTTGTATTTTTAAACAGTAAAGGGGTAAATGGTATTCAAAATAACATCGAAAGAACTCATTGTTTTTAAAACTGTGTATCTTGTTATATGGGGATGACACAATTATTTTTAGTAACAGTGAGACTGATCTTCAGTTGGCTCTTGATAATTTTAAATCTTATTGTGATTCTTGGAACATGAAGATTAACGTGTCTAATACAGAAATAGTAATACATGTATTCTGAAAATGTAATAGCCCCCCGAATTATAAATTGGAACAAGCGTCCTTGAAAACATAAACGAGTACAAATATCTAGAAATTCAATTCAATAAAACAGATCATTTATCACGGCAAATAAAAATATAGCCGAACAAGCAAATAAGGCGTTATTCTCTTTATTGCGTAAAATAAGCTTTTGGTGTCCAGATGACTTCTTTGAAGAACAAAAAACAACATCAAACCTATTCTTCTATATGGATGTGAAATGATTGGTTTCGAATCAGTAGACGTGTTAAAGATACTGTAAATTTTAAATATGTATTCAAATATTGTTATAGTAAATCTCTCTTTTCTAATGATAAAATGAAACAAAAATTAGCACAGTGATTTCTCAGGGATTTTGGATACTTAAAACACAGTTGATGGAAAATGGTTAAGTAAATCCTTGACAACTAAAGTGAAAGACTTGTTCATACTGACTTAATAATCAGAATAAGTCTTTAACGTCTAATAGGGATATGTTTAAATTTTACAGGTTAAATCACTATATGCACAAAACTACTGTATAAAATCATTGCTTTGAAAAATAATAGAAACCGCATTTTATCATTTTTCAATTTTTATCTTTAAAACAAATTAAAGCATGCCCTTTGAAAAGTAACTGCAATAATCAGATAATAGTTTCTTTAAATCCTCTATGAGTTTGTCTTTCAAAAAGAAATACAGAGTAAAATACAGTTTAAATTGTATTAAGCGACCGTCCACGGGATATTGTAAAAGTGGTCTCTTAAAGAAATGGTCTGTTAATTAAATATCTGCAACTTTTGATTTTTACGACCTTTTAAAAATAATGGTATTAATATAAATGAATGTCCTTTTCATAGCATCTTAATGAAATGGTCTTTGAATAAATTTTAACTGTCACCTTTAATTTTCATTACATAGAAAATAGGATTAATACTCGTGTAAATTTGTTTGTGAGTGTGTTGTTTTCTCAACACCTAACTAATAGTTATTTAATTTGTGACATGTTCTTAAAAAGTTTATTTACACAGCAGCTTCAATTTCCATTTCGACATGTTGACAAATAAATACACATATTGAAATGATGAGATTAAACAGTATGTCATACAAAAATATTAAATAGCAACCATTTAATCATCTTAAATTCGTTTCATTGTTTGATTTAAACTGTTTGTCACTTTAAAAGGCAGATCACTGATGAGTGACCGGTATATTCGTAAAGATGCCTTTGAGCAGGGTCTCTTAATACTAAAAAAATTCAAATTATTGACCTTCAACCGTGTTCTTCCTTGAGCTGGCATGGTGAGGACCTGGGTTCTGTATAATTTTATTGTCTCAATAAGGTGAAAACTTGATTCATGTTTTATGAAAATCCTTCCAGAGGTAAAGGAAGTACATTATATGAAATCAAAACGAATCAAAGGTTCAAACGTTTGAAATTAAATTGTGCACATCATCTCACTGAGGTGAGCATTTGACTAAAGCTTACTAAAGCTTAATCAAAATCCTTCAAAGGGTTTAAGAGGTTTGGAGCGGACAAATGCTACAGTCGGACAGATGAAGGCCATTCATTTGATCCCTTCACTTCACTGCAGCTTTGCGGTAGGTTTAAAAAGTCAAAAGGGCCATAAGAAAAGCAATGATTTAAACATATGAAACACAATTATGAGTGTGGGTGTGATTAAGGTAATAAAACAATGTGCTGCTCAATTTGACTTTAATGATAACCATATCTGACAAGACAATTGAAATGTCATTCAAGTCAAATGATCTATGGCTCGGGTACACATTGCGTCCTTGTCGGGTCAGGTACGAAGCCTCTGTTACATTCACAGACCTTGACGCCTCCAGTTTGTGATTCACACTTCACCGCAGGGTATCCAGCACATGAAACAGCGGCTCGACATGGGTCACCGATCAGGACTGAAAAAAGTAAATACATCATAGAGACATCAGGTTTAACTTTTACTTGAAAAAGTTCTGACTAATCAAACTAACAGTATTTGCATTGATGAGAATGAAATGTCTCTGAACAAATAATCTGTAGAAGGAAGAATGCCAACCTTATCCCCTTAAAACACCAGCCCCGCATTTCAAAATACGTCTCAAATTGGGAATTTTCTGAACTCAAATTTTTCAAACTCAAATACTCCATTATTTATTGAGTGTAGATTATTTTAACACATGTTCCTTTCAAAATATTTTTAATCATTTTGGGCTTATTTAAAATCTCAATATTGTAGCCAGCTAGAAATAGTTATTTTTTAGTCGAGGTGTATCTAAATTTGAGATGATTCATAAAACACAGATAAGTACACAAGAAGAACTCGATAAATGTTCCAGGCGAGGGTTACATTCTGGGCTGACAACTGCTTCTCCAAAGTATGGGCTAATAATATTAGTTTTTTATGAAATGAAATGGACATTGTTGCAGGTAATCTTAAGTCCTCCCAATCCGCTCAATCCAGGTATTTTAAGGAAGTGAATATGAGTAGGTTTGGAGGTCCATTTTGAACAGCCCCATGTAAAAAGAATTTCACCTGTGGGATTGGTTCCAAAATCTGGTGATGGTCATAGATTAATTACTCATTTATCACATACAGAGGGGTATGTAAATGATGGCATGAGCGATTATTTGAGCTCAACTTGGTATGCGTCTTTTGAAAATGTGGCAGATATGATCTTTTGAATGTTTGATGGTGTATAAATGACCAAAAGAGATATTAAGTCTGCATTTAGTCCTCTACCTGTATCCCCTTCTGAGTTTTGCTTGAAGGGACTAAAAGATGAGGATGATACTAATTATTTCGACCAGATTCTATGGGATGTAAGATGTCATGTGTATTGTTTGAAAATACACTACTTTTTGGCTGGTTAAATAATTGTCAGGTTTATATAGGATTGATCATTTTTTCAGAATTAATCTTTGGGGGAGCTTATGGCACAAACAATTGTCTGACTCCTGTGAAGACTTTTGACATGCACACGTGACATGAAATCCCATGTGACAGCACACGGAAATAGAAATTTTTACAATTATTGCTATATGCTTTAAATCGATCATATTGCTATAGCCTGTTATGGGGAAACCGCCCATTTTTATAATCACGGATTGTTGCATTGCTTCACCATGCGTCTGTAGATGGGTATTGATAGAGGTTATACACACAGACAGTTTTTAACTGAATTAAATTCTTTGTCAATAGTAATCTGTGAAGAAGCTGCTTTAGGTCGTCATAAATCAGGTTATCTTCCAAACCAACACCATCCCCACGGAGCCATTATCATTGTCCAGCATTTCTTATGATGAGGTGATTATTTAGGCCATACTTCATTGAATTCTGATAACTGTTTCAGGGAAGATAATTTTATAGTTCATACACAGATTTGAATAATATATCCTTTATGGTGTCATACTTGTTATAGAAACTATCTAGATTTTCTTTCCTTTTAGAAGAGATCTTCTATAAATATCACATTTATCAGGGCCCCAACCTCCTATAAAATTCAGAGATGTCATTTAAAGCATATTCCTCACCAACTTTTGACTATAGACCAGGGGTGATCAAATGTAAAATATGTAATGACTGTGTAATTTGACTTGTACATAACTTTCTTAAGAGATAAAAAAAAATATTTGAACAAAGTCTGTGCTGACAATGGTTCGTATTTTGTTCTATGGCATTATCTAGTGCATTATCTAGGGTTATCTATAACTTTGACTACAGACCTCTGTCTGCAAGACTCGAAGTACTGGAGTACTTACTATATTTCTCACATACTGGCGGATTTGCAGTATTTTTTTTCCAGCCTGGTCGACATGCACACGTTTGTGTAGTTACATCGCAATACACGGACTCCTCTGGTACACACACGTCAGTACACGTACAGGCTTCATCCAACTGCTTTTCTGTTAAAGTATGATGTATTATATTTAAGTGTCACACGGTGAGAAAAATGTGCAGCCTAACCGGAACTTGAATCTGTGCACGTTTGCTTTACAGGGAGAATGATTGACCAAATAAGCATATTTTATTTTCAATATCAATAAAACATAATAATTAACCACTTTCCACACACAGTATGTCTAATGGATTAAAATATATCAATACATGTAATAGAATTTTATTCCTGGAAAATAAAAAGCTTCTAAATTTTGAAAAAGAATGGAATTAATATGAATTAATTCAAATGCTTCCTCAATATCAATTAAACCGAAAATGTATCATACAAATAAGTCAAGTTTTTTTATAGTAGTTCTGGCGAATACTGTGTCTGATTTTTATGTTTGATTTTAGTGATCGATCCTGGTATTTAAAACTTTTATTACCTTAGGAATAATCCTACGACATTGTCTAGAGTCGTGGTCAATTAAATCTTTTGCTAAACCATCGCTTAGCTGTACACAATAAATATTAACCTGTCCTCTATTTTCATTTGAATGTATCAAATGACCGAGGCAGTAAAAAAATTTTTCACCCTATATTTTTCCACTTACTATCTTCTTTACCTATTCCTATAACAGTTACAGAGTTTTTAGATACTTGTCACATATGATATTGGATTTTACGCACTTTAAAGGTGAAATTTTACCTATTCAAAGAACCTTAATTTTTTGTCCATATTACAAGGTAAATCATGAACTTATTTTTTTGCAAAAGAAAAGAATCATTATGGATATGTTAAATGCCATTTTGTAGGCTGCTAGTCAGTTAATGCATATTGGGGTCACGTCAACCCTATGATGTCATTACTAGAGCAACTGTCATTTGCTGTTTTAATTTCATATTGATGTGTGTTATAATATAACATCTCCAAACAACAGGCCCTGAATCGCTCACCTGAGAAACACTGCCTTCATTGCACATGAGTCATACTGAATAAATAATCCAAACAAAAACTGTGTCTGCCATTCAAATTTTGAAGGACCATTAGAGCGGGGCCAATTTTTTTATCTCAGGGCCATGATTTGAACAAACTTAGAAGAGGTTCACAAGGCATTTTTCACACCAAATATCTAGACTTAGCGGTTTCTTTTCTAGTTCTTCAAATATAATTAAGTCTGCGTAAAAACAAGTGACCATTAAGGCGGGGCTTATTTTGACTCCATGGCCATGATTTGAACAAAAAGGGTAGAAGTCCAATAGGCCATGTTACAAACAAAATATCTAAACTCAAGGCCTTGTGTTTTCTGACAATAGGATTTTTCTAGTTTTTCCTATGCAAGTCTATGTAAAATCAAGTGACATCTGGGGCGGGCCAATGATTTGAACAAACTTGGTAGAAGTCCACTAGGCCATGTTACACACAAATATTTTAGCTTCAGGCCTTCTGGCCCTGACAATTTTTTTTTTATGTAAGTCTATGTAAAATCAAGTGACCCCTGGGGCGGGGCCAATTTTAACCCAAGGGTCATGATTTTTACAACCTTGGCAGAGGTTCTTAAGACAATGCCACACACCAAATATCTAAGCTTTAGGCCCTGCGGTTTTGGAGAAGACGATTTTTAAAGATTTCACTTTAAAAAAATCTATTTTTAGCTCCTGTGATCCAGATATAGCAATAGACCGGAACCATTTAACAAGAGCTGTCAGAGGACAGCACGCTCGACTATTCAAAATGCTTGTTGGTAAATCAAATGAAATCTATTTAAAATTCTTGCCCTTCATAGTAATAGTAAAAAATTATATACCTTGATAGTCTGATACCCCTTAATATATTTATGATGTCTAAAATCAATCCTATGCCTAGTTAGTGAGACATAAGCACAATAACACTGTGCATGCGAAACTTAAACCAAAAATCCAAGTTAGAAAAGGTCCATAATTTGCATCAGTCCAAAAGTTATCCTCCTGTTTTCTGATGCCCTTGAAGACACACCTTAACTTTCTCGTCAATTCCACAAGCAATTTCTGAGATATAAGCTGGATAGTAGCTTGAATGCAAAAATTTAACCATAATTCTAAGTTTAAAGGGGATCATAATTTTTAATCTATTCCATCAAGTGTTATCTTCCTTTATAGTATGATACCCCTAAACATATTAAAGATGTTTCAAATCAATTCCATGCCTGGACTCTGAGATATAAGCATGAAAGTACCTTGCATGCAAAACTTTAACCAAAATTTCTAAGTTAAAAAAGGGGTCATAACTTGTAATATATTCCATCAAAAGTTGTCTACCATGAAAGTATGATACCCCTAAACATATTAAAGATGTTTCAAATCAATCATATGCTTGATACTGAGATATAAGCATGAGAGTATCTTGCATGCAAAACTTTAACCAAAATTTCTAAGTTAAAACAGGGGCCATAACTTGTAATATATTCCATCAAAAGTTATCTACCATGAAAGTATGATACCCTAAACTATTAAAGATGTTTCAAATCAATCCATGCTGATACTGAGATATAAGCATGAAGTACTTGCATGCAAAACTTTAACCAAAATTTCTAAGTTAAAAAGGGGCAATAATTTGTAACAAATTCTATCAAGAGTTTTCTACCATGAAAGTATGATCCATAATTTCAAATCAATCATGCTTGATACTGAGATATAGCATGAAGTACTTGCATGCAAAACTTTAACCAAAATTTCTAAGTTAAAAAGGGGCATAATTTGTAAAATTCCATAAGAGTTATCTACCTTGGTTATTGATGCCCCTAAAATATTCATAAATTTCAAGTCAATACCATGAATGGTTATTGAGATACAAACTACATAGTAGCTTGCACGCAAAACTTTAACCAAATTTTCTATTGCATGCAAAACTTTAACCAAAATTTCTAAGTTAAAAAGGGGCCATAATTCATATTAAATTCAGTCAAGAGTTATCTACCTTGGTTGTCTGATGCCCCTGAACATATTTATAAACTTTCAAGTCAATACCATAAATGGTTATTGAGATATAAGGTTGATAGTAACTTGCACGCAAAACTTTAACCAAAAGCTGCAACGCCAACGCCGACGCCGACGCCGACGCCAGGGTGACTACAATAGCTCTCATATTCTACGAATAGTCGAGCTAAAAATGTTGTTAGAGCTTCACCAAAGGAACATTCCTGTAAAGTTTTATCAAAATTGGTCCAGTGGTTAAGGAGGAGATGTCGTTTAAAGAAAATTGTTGATGCTGGACGCACGGACGGATGCACGGAAGCCGGACAAAAGGCAATCACAATAGCTTAACATGAGCACGTTGTGCTCAGGTGAGCTAAAAAAAAGCTGTTATCAAACAAGTTTTTCTTTGACTGGTAATGCTTTATCAATCTAATCAGCAAACTTAATGAAAAGGTTCCATTTGTAATAACAAAAATCATGCATACTGGGAAAGTTAAATTCAGAAATAAGCATGCATTACCATTCAGAAGTATTCCGGTGTATGCTAGTTAAAATGGTCAAATTGAATTTAATGTTAACGACAATGACTTGGCGTATTCTTTTATTTTAGTAGTAGTTGTACAGTTATGATTATTTCTCTTTTCCTCTCTCCTTCTTGAAAGTATATGAACAACGAAGCTTATTTGGAATGATAATCAGAATCTTATTTACAGAGTTTTGTAATAACATTTTATTATAGATATCAGATATATATGATTTTTTGCAAATATTATTTGTTACTGTTATTTATGTACTTAACAAAGAAATAATTATAAAATCGATTGCATTGGAATTATAATTGGAAAACAAAACATACCTATTATATAAGCATATATATTTATCACAATATTCGTACTAATAATTCCCTAAGATTATCCTGGGGTGGGGGGCTCCGTGGCCGAGAGGGTAAAGTCGCTGACTTTAACACTCACTCAGCCCCTCACACATGGGTTCCGATCCCGGAAAGGTCATTCAGACTTTCATGCGAGGAGCCTTCCATCTGGCTTGCGGTAGGTCGGTGGTTCTACCCGGATGCCTCCGTGCATTCGGGGTCTTCCTCCACCTGTAATTAGCTGGACGTCGCAATAGGACTGATATACTGTCAAAGCGACGTTAAACTCAAATACCGGTAGTCAAGTCAAGATTATCCTGAATGATCTTTGCAGATCTAAAACAAGTGAATTATGACTTTCTCCAATTAAATTTTGACATAGTTGTCTATTTCACTGTTTAAGCTGCGCCATGATTATTAATTACATCATGCTTGTGCCAACAGGGGATAGACCAGCTGAAAATTCACATTTTTAATGACTGGCTATTGTCTTGAATGTTGACACATTACCATAAATATTTTAATGAAATGAAGGTTTTCCCCGCAGGGTCAGTCATCCATTCGCCGGAAAGATCATTAACCCATAGTTTGTTGCTTTTATATCCCCCATTGGTGACACCCTTATTGTCCCACACAGTAAAAAGTAATTACATAACCATATGAAAAAAGACTCAATTAAGCAGCAGAATTGCACCCCCAACCAAATCAACCTTACCAGTGACAAGCCTAAAAAATACATGCTCTTTTTTAATAGAAAAATAAATTAGTTAATCTACACATTTTTACTATACATCATTTGTTTTCATCTTAAATTAAGCTTGCAATAAGGTAACTGATGATTGTTGACTTCACAACAAAGGGTGTCAAGTTTTTTCCTGCCTGTGCCAGTTTTAATAGCCGAAATTTCAGACAAACCACAAGTATTTCGACATATGTTTTTAACAGCAGGTCTTAGACTAACATATTATAATAGATAAAAAATTAAAAGACACTGATGTGGCTGACCGCTGATTAAAGCAATGGTTTATATAAAATTGTATAAGACCACAATTGCAGGGGATAGTCCTCTCCAAACTCTATTTTATACCTAATGACGTAGGGAGTAACTGTATTTCTAAAATAACTGAGGACTAAGCAATCATGATCTCGGCACATATACAGCCAGGACCCCACAATGGAAGCCAAATTTCTTAGGATGATAAAAAAGCTCGACTCAGGACTCAGATCCTTGACCTTTCACAAACCGACTGAGCTACCTGTCCTCATACATACTGTTCTTCCCTTCTGTGAGTTTATTGGTACAAAGACATTAGAATTTATGTTTTTTCAATCAATCATGTAAAAAATTACAGATGGTTTTAAAGGGTTGTTGTTTAAGAAACAAGTAGAACAAAATCTTATATCAAAAATTCATAAAAAAATGTCAGTATCAGTATTACGTTAACTTAAATATCATTATGAATCCGCTGCTGTTATATTTTTCGGGAAATCAAGCTGGCTTGTGCCATCAGACATATAATTATGTGTTATTATATCGAAGACCTCTCTGCAACAAATGCTGAACGCAAACCAGCCTGACTGACAATGGATTGAATCCAATAGACAGTCTCTCTTAACGATTTCATGATATTCTGCTGGCAATCTCAAGTGCTTTGAGTACTTTCATTTAGTCATGTCTGCCATAAAATTGTATACCACAGCATTTCATTTTTTATGACTTATGGACTTGAGAAACAAAACCAAAGGAGCACAACTTCACATGGTTAGTATATCCTTAAAGATATATTCAGCTAAAATTTCAAATAAATATTGAATAATATGAAAATTCTTTACTTATTTGAAACATTAAAGCTACAGAATGGCATCTGTGTGAATATATTAGTGCATGAAGGCTGGTGACACCAGTATATTCAAGAAACAAAACCTTGTCCGGAAGTTTACGGAAATGCGTCCGTCATTATCGGAAAAACTTGTAAATTAATGCATGCAGTAAGTTCACGAAGTAAAAGGACATTGGATTAACAAAATTCTGAGAGTGAGCTAGAATGGCCGAACGAAAGAATTGCCGAAACACAGAAAAAACACATAGAGGCCCTTAGGTCTGAGATGTGATTATCTATGAAATGTTGGATAGTATGAGGCCATTCTCATGCTTAAATAGGTTATTTTTTAATATTTAAGTAACATAGTAAGCATGCGATATTGGAGGAAGTCATGTTTTCCTTTGTTGAAGTAATAGACACTACCTAAGAAACACGAGGAACTGGAACTCTGCATGGTTAGCTTATGTAAAGTGTGACTAATTATGTCAGTTTTATGCTGTCAGCCTCCTACAGCTAAATGTAACAGGGCAGGAAAACATGCAGACTGTTTGTTGCCACATTTATATTTATGATGTTCCGAGCGTTTCCGAATGCGATAGGATTGTTCCCTACTATGTTAGATGATTTGTACTCTCAGTTAAAAGTCGGCGTTTTTTTAAAAATATTTTCGTCATGTTCATATAACTTTGTCTGCTTCAATATTCCGTCTTTTCTGTGAATACCAATGTTGCACGCTATATTGTCACGCAGTGTTTCAATATATATATATTTTTTGTCAGGAATTGATGGGATGAAGGTTGGATCGAATACATCTAATACAAATACTTTAAAGTTTCATTATTTATGATAAATACTACTATGGCATAAAAGCTCATGGTATTGAATTATTTAAAATTAACATATGAATGAGATACAGACAGATGTAATTAAAAGACATAAAGGAAAGCAAAAATATAGATATATTTACTTGTTCTCTCGCATGCCATGGTGACAGTATTGTAAGTGTAGTCCATTCTACAGACGCATGTGCCCTCTGGACAGTAGACAGTTTCTTCAGGTGTACAGATGTTTGAAATTGTCGGATCACATTGATTCCCATATTCACTCTCTGTAATATACACAATGGAAAATCTGCATTAAAATACTAGTACTCAAGCCTACAACATCATCAATATCGTAAACCATTGAGAAGGCTAGATCAAACTAAGTGATTTTATGTATGAACAAGTTTTACTGAGTAACCTTCTGGTTCAAAAGGCATTGAAATCAGACATATATGCCAGTACTGGATTATACAGGATGTCTTGACTAGCTCACGTGTCTTGGATCCAATCTGTAACAATCAATATCACTAGGATTGCAAAGTTTAGCTATTTCATTTAAGATATTGTTCCCCTGGTCTGCTTTACAGAGGCATGGGAATTAAGGATCAGAATCTTACATTTGTGAAAACTAATATCCCTACAAACCGCTAAGTTTATTACTCTTACAAACATTGATACTGTTATTGACTTGTCTGCTGGTTGATCTTATCATGGTTAATCATTTCTTTTCTAATGTGATGGCATTATTAACATTTACAAAATTTTATGTTATGAAAGTGCAGGATGGGATGTGCCATGACATGCTGGGATGTGATGAGAGGCCCCTAGTGAAGTGGATGTAAAAATATATGCTATCATTGACACACAAAAATAAAAAATTCACTGCGTCTTGCAGCTGTTAAAAATGGCCATCATGATTGGTTTAGAAAAAGTGATGCGAGAAATGAAATGGCGTTATTTGACACACCCTAAAACGACAAAATCATGCCGTAAAATCCCACTGCCTATGGCTGATCTTTTATCGGCCATTGGTATTCGCTAAACATATGCTTTAATGAATACTTACAAGCTTGCAGTATTTATGCAGAGATGAAAATAACTGCAACAATTGTACGTCAAATATAATCAAGCACCCTTAATTTCCTATTGTCTGTGCAAAATTGTATCAAGCAATCTGATTAACTTCCTTCCAAAATCATCCTTCATTTCTGTTAATGTTAATCGATTCCTGAAAATGATGTATGCAAACAATTTTTGCAAGACGCCATTTTCAAATATTTTGACACGTATATGTAGTAAAACATCATTGTTAAATGAACTTTTGGGATAGTTCATACGGTACACTAGTGTAGTTCATTAGGTTATGATGTTGAAATATAAACAACATACTTTTGACACAACTCATTACATTTTGAACAGCGTTCAAAGATGAAACATGAGCTGCAAGACATGGAAGTTAAGGAATCACTCTATACAAATATATTGCATAAATAAAAGTACTAATAGGAAAAAATAAAATGCTTTGGTAATCGAGGCTGGAAAAACAAGGAAGTGTTTCTTCTTCAGCTTATCATTTTGCCACTGAAATATACTCTAAAATATACATGGTGCTTGAGTAATCACTCTTTGGAATATCGCAATATAACTGATAAGAAACATGGTAATAGTGACCAAGACCTAAATCAACCCCAGCCACCCTCCTAATGGAGGCTAATTATGAACTAAATATAGTTAAAATAGCTCAATCCTAGTGTACATAGTTGAAACTGTTTTATTTCTATCGTTTTTAGTAATAATGACTCTGATTCTTGGTTTAGTCATAACACACTCTCTAGTCATAAGCAGCCTTAGTAATTTGATTAATATAATACAGGCCTGACGTGGAAGCCGTAGACATTGACCTTGTAGGGGTATTAGCCAAATTTTGGCTGGAGCCTTAGCTGTTCCATTTGAGGATATTCTAGAGTGCAACTTAAAAATTGAAAGAAAAATTCATGTAACATGTAAAAAAGTTATTTCAGAAAGTTTAATACATAGACAATTACATGTACAAGTATATTAAATATGATTTACATTCCTCCTAATGATTTATGTTAAGAAACAAAGTTTTCATAAGTTTTAACAGAACTTTGGTAGAAAATACATGATTTTGAAAAGTTTATTTCCCTCCAAAACGGAAAAAACTATAGGCAATTTGGATGTAGCATCCTGAAGCCCTCAGCTACATAAGCAGAAAAATCCTTCCTGGATAGAATTATCTTGGTAATAAGTAACCATATTATGAGAAGAGACCTTAAGGTAACAAATAAGCAAATTCCATTTTATCATTGTAACTGATTTTGTAGTATGGACATTTACAGTTTATTGCTCAATTAAATTCAACCTTAATTTTTTCTTCGTCTTCCAAAAGTAAAACGAAATTCTTAGAAATTATCTATAAACAATGATTATTTGAAATATTTACTTGGTCCCAAAGATAAACTGCATGTCATTCATGTAGGTAAAACATAAATATATTCTGGTTGACATAATATAACGCTTCGGCAAATATAAACCATGCATGTAGGATTAATTGTTAAAGAATTTCACATGCTATTAATTGATAAGGCATATATATAGAGGAATATACATTATCAGCCACTTCCCTTTTACCCCGATGTATTATTTGGACATCATAAAGTTAGCTCCCCTTTCCTTGCTTACATCATTTGTAATGCAAACTCTGTCAATAATCATATTGGTAGTGTCTCATCTTATTTACGTTGTAAGTAGCATTGTCTCCATCCTATCTACATCTAATCTGTATTAATGCATAAGCTGAATGTATATCAATGATTATTGTTCGATCCCATCACTTACCTTTTCGTATGCATATTATTGTTCAATCCCATCACTTACCTTAACGTATGCATATGTTTCAGATCTCCATCATTCTAGATGTCATAGTTAATAAATGAAGGATATCAAGAAACAGTGTACATAGTTAATACTCATTTATGATGGAGATGTATAGGATCTAGACACTATCGGGAGCATATAACGTTACATCCGCTATATTCGTCCCTGGACTCCATCGTGCCTAAGTGCTGGGACATTGCAAAGATGCCGAAAGTTAAGTGCCCGATACCGGCATGTGAATACGAAACTGCCGACCTAGATGCGGCTATAGTGGCTGCTCTTATTACGACACATGCCAAAGTACATGATGCTCCCATGACGCCAGCTAAAGCTGAAAAAGTCAAACGGCCATCAGTGACATCCGCTGGTACAAGTGAGGAATGGTCATACTTCCTATCGAGATGGAAGGATTATGTGGAAGCTACCAAAATTAAAGACAAGGAGTTAATTATTCAACTTCTTGAATGCTGTGATGACACACTTCGTAGGGACCTAACAAGGGCCGCTGGTGGATCACTTACCAACGAGACCGAGGACAATGTTCTCAAAGCAATACGACAGCTCGCAGTCCGAGAGGAAAACACCATGGTTGCACGAGTAACGCTGAACAATATGACACAAGACCGAGACGAGCCGGTACGTGCATTTGGTGCTAGACTTCGTGCTCAAGCTAGTGTATGTAAGTTCATATTAAAATGTGGAAACTGTGATCATGACGTCAACTATACCGATGCTATTCTACGCGATGCACTCATCCGCGGTCTCTATGACCAAGAGATCCAACTTGACCTATTAGGTGCTGAGAATCAAAACATGACTTTGGAGGAAGTTTTCAAGGTTGTCGAAGCCAAAGAATCTGGAAAACGCTCAGCCTCTAAGTTAATTGACTCTCAAGGTGCTGCAGCTGCAAGTTCGTACCGCCGTGAAAAAAGTCGCGCACAACAACAGGCAAAGAGTCAAGAACATCCAAAGAAAATCAATCCACGTAAATCGTGTTCTTATTGTGGCAAAAATGGACACGGTGTGCGAGCCCCACCATCTATTCGCCAAAAGGAGTGCACAGCTTATGGACAGATATGTTCAAAATGCAAACGTCCTAACCATTTTTCGTTGATGTGTAGATCCTCAGCGAAGATACAATCTACTGAATATGAGGGTGCAATCTTCGATTCATTATGCTCAGTCACTGAATACAATTCATCATACGACCTCAAAGGTCTGGTTCTAGACCACCACATATACGATGACATCTCGGACAAATGGACCAAATGTGCATCGAAACCCCAACCTTACCTAAAAATCACCGCAGAAAGTGTGCTTGACGACTACAAAACGTTCGGATGTGAAACAAGCTTCCCATCTAAACCTAAGACTACGGTAGTGTCTGCCATGGCAGATACTGGCTGCCAAAGTTGCCTGGCAGGAATCAAAGTTGTGAATCGCTTGGGTATGACTGAAAGGAATCTCATACCAGTGACAATGAAAATGCATGCTGCAAACAATAGAGGCATAAGGATACTTGGCGCAGCAATCATCCGCTTCTCTGGTGTGTCGTCTAAAGGAACTTTACTCCAGACTCGCCAAATTGTCTACATCACTGACAATTCTGACAAGATATTTCTAAGCAGAGAAGCATGCGCTGCATTGGGTATTATATCAGAGTCATTCCCAAAACTTGGTGAAACAGATAACATTACACGTTCTTCAATAGATATCGGACACAACGCTGCCGAGGACAAGCCGTTATCGACAGACTGTGATACAACCAGTTGCGCAACACCAGAATCACTTCATACCAATTCCAATGCTCATTTGTGTGACTGCCCAAAACGACAACCCCCACCTCCGGTACCAACAAAGTTACCATTTCCTGCAACAGAAGAACATGTAATAGATTTACAACAATACCTCTTAAATAGGTACAGGTCAAGTACATTTAATACCTGTGAACACCAGACCTTACCACTCATGACAGGACCACCGATGCAACTTATGGTGGACCCTGAAGCCAAGCCTGTGGCTTATCATACCCCTGTTCCAGTTCCACTCCATTGGCAGGAGGAGGTCAAATCTGGACTTGATCAGGATGTGAGACTAGGTGTGATTGAACCTGTCCCTATAGGAGAACCAGTCACTTGGTGCCACCGCATGGTAGTTTGCGCCAAGAAAAATGGTACACCTAGACGCACAGTGGACTTTCAGGCCTTAAACGCCCATGCTGTCCGAGAAACACACCATACTCAGGCTCCATTCCACCAAGCACGATCAGTTCCACAGGGTACAAAAAAGACAGTATTTGATGCCTGGAATGGGTACCACAGCGTACCTCTTCGTCAAGAAGACAGGCACCTTACCACATTTATAACACCGTGGGGTCGATACCGATACCTTACTGCCCCACAGGGATATGTCGCTTCAGGCGATGGATACACTCGGCGCTTCGATGAGATCGTTAGTAACATCCCCAAGAAGACAAAATGTATCAACGACACTCTCCTTTGGGCTGACAATATTGAAGAAAGCTTTTTTCAAGCATGCAACTGGCTCGACATATGTGGACGAAATGGTATAACGCTTAATCCTGATAAGTTTGTATTCGCCCGGGACAATGTGGAATTCACTGGTTTTGAAATAACACCAGAAAGTGTTCGCCCATGTGCGAGATATATCCATGCGATCCTTGAATTCCCAACACCCAAGAACATAACTGATGTACGATCATGGTTTGGTCTTATCAACCAAGTTTCTTACGCGTTCAGTATGACGGACCGCATGTTACCATTCCGTCAGTTACTGAAACCAAGTACACCTTTTAAGTGGGACTCAACCCTTGATGACCTCTTTCAGGAGTCAAAAGCTGTGATCATCAACGAGATTGAAAACGGTGTGAGCATATTTGATCCCACTAAGCCGACTTGCCTAGCGACGGATTGGTCTAAAAATGGAATAGGATTCTGGTTATTCCAAAAACACTGTGACTGTGCTCAAACAAAACCGTTTTGCTGTACTGATGGGTGGAAAATCACTTTAGTCGGAAGCAGATTCACTAGTGCCACAGAATCACGATATGCACCAGTCGAGGGCGAAGCATTGGCCGTAGCCGATGCTCTTGAGAAAGCTCGATATTTCGTACTTGGATGTGAAAACCTAGTGATAGCAGTGGATCATAAACCGTTGTTGAAAATATTTGGGGATAGGTCCCTGGAAAACATCCCTAATGCTCGACTCCGCAACCTAAAAGAGAAGACACTTCGGTACAAATTTAAGATGCTACATGTGCCAGGTGCCAAGAACCGAGCACCAGATGCCATTTCGCGCAACCCGACTGGAGATGCAGAACCAATGGTACTCATCGATGACATCTCATCAGTATCCCTAAACAATGAGTCTTACCTGTACTTATCAGCTGTTAGTTCAATTGAAAACTTGAAATGTATAACATGGGACAAAGTGCGCACAGCTACATCGAGTGATGAACCTATGCACCAACTAGTGGAGCTAATAGAAACGGGTGTCCCCGCCACTCGTACTGACTTCCCGGCTCCCCTAAAAGATTTCTTCCCATTTAGAGACCATTTGTCCACAGTTGACGGCGTCGCTATCTACAAAGATCGACTGGTGATCCCCCCTTCACTAAGACAAGATATACTTACCTCCCTTCATTCCGCACACCAAGGTGTCACATCGATGACATCTAGGGCTGAACAGTCTGTCTTTTGGCCAGGAATAACAGCCGATATCACGAGTATAAGAAATAATTGCTCGCATTGTAATCGTATGGCACCTTCTCAGCCCAATCCTCCTCCAACACCACTCGTATACGTGCAATACCCGTTTCAATGTCTATCTGCTGACTTCTTTCATTACAAGGGTGTGAATTACCTTGTGATAGTGGACAGGTACTCAAACTGGCCCACCGTAGAAAGATATGCAAATGGTTCCACGGGTCTAATTGAAAGTTTGCGAAAAACTTTCGTCACTTTTGGAATTCCAGATGAACTGGCCTCAGATGGGGGCCCAGAGTTCACCTCGACTGCAACACGAGACTTCTTGCACACCTGGGGTGTACACCACAGACTGTCTTCGGTGGCATTCCCACATAGTAACTGCAGAGCGGAGGTTGGGGTCAAGACGGTTAAGCGCATGATAACTGACAACACCGGCCCGAATGGTGAACTTAACACTGATGCTTTTCAGCACGCCATTTTACAGTATCGAAATACCCCTGATCGGGATACAAAACTTTCGCCTGCCATGTGTGTATTCGGACGTGCTGTGAAAGACTTCATTCCCATTCTTCCGGGTCGTTATCTACCTCACGACACATGGCGAGACACTTTACTTCTACGCGAGGCTGCCCTCAGAAATAGACATATAAAAATAGGGGAACGCCTCAGTGAACATACCAAACGTCTACCACCACTCAAAGCTGGTGACTTTGTCAGAATACAAAACCAGACTGGTCGCCACCCTCTAAAGTGGGATAAAACAGGTCAGGTCATTGAAGTCCATCAATTTGACCAATATGCCGTACGAACTGATGGTTCTGGACGTATAACGCTACGCAACAGGAAGTTCCTCCGTCGTTATACACCCGTATACCAACCCCCAGCACGTCAAACCATTGCGACTGATTTACAGAGTCTATCAAAGACTTCTTTACCTCAGACTACTCTCATACAGACTCCGTTGAAACCTGGACCCACTTCCGGTAATTTAGGCACTGACATGAGTACCACTAGAAGGGACACTTCACCAATTCACCGTAGTGAACTTACTAGTAACACGCCTTTCGATTCTCCAGACGCTATGCGTAATAACCGAGATTGTAAACCGGTCCCTTCTACTCCAGACCCCATGCCTGCATCACCAACACATCAGCCTACATCAGCCTTTCAAGAACAACCAATCCAACCAACCGCACCACCATGTACACTGACCGCACCTAAACCTATGACTCCGCGACGTTCCAAGCGACCAAGTGTGAAACCAGGATGGTTACGGGACTATGTGCAGTTGATAACGGGGCAGAATAATCCCCCGGCTGGAGGGCAGTCTAACCCTGAGAAGGCCGATCCACCATAAGTGTTCCTTAAAATTTGTTGTGTTAATATTGATAGAAATCTAAATAAGTGAGTGAATACTGCAGTGCTTATTTTTTTTCAATTACAGTTACTTTGTTGATTTTATTTATATGTTGACCAATAAGTAAGTTGCAAGTAGCAATTGAACTTGTTCTATATCTGTATTACTGGTTACTAGTGTAATGAACATTATAATCAATGGCAGATTAACTGCATTACGAAGGACTTATATTCTACCAGCCATTGTTCACAGGGATTCACAAATGACTCAGGAGGGGATAGAGGAATATACATTATCAGCCACTTCCCTTTTACCCTGATGTATTATTTGGACATCATAAAGTTAGCTCCCCTTTCCTTGCTTACATCATTTGTAATGCAAACTCTGTCAATAATCATATTGGTAGTGTCTCATCTTATTTACGTTGTAAGTAGCATTGTCTCCATCCTATCTACATCTAATCTGTATTAATGCATAAGCTCCCATCACTTACCTTTTCGTATGCATATTATTGTTCAATCCCATCACTTTAATTTTTATCTATGTCTCAGCAGAGTAAAGAAATTGCTTTAAGGTTAAAGGGTCAATGTTTATGGAGTTTCCTGTGACTTTCACCCCAGCATACAAGCTGATTGGCCATTATGCTGTGTCATTTTACTTACGTAATATGCAGTTTCCCCTACAAGAGAACTCTCCATCTGGGTTGTCTGTGATATAGCCATCATTACAGACGCACACTTTATCACAGTACTGGTTCCCTCCATTGGTACACATCATGTTAGCATAACATCCAACCGTTGAGTCACATATCTCACCGAGAAGGGATACTGAAGAAAACAACAACAAACAGTACAATCTTGAATTAAATTGAACATTTCATATGGAATATTTCTTTAATAGCAGTGTTCTTCTGGATTTTCAGTATACAAGAGATTTAAGAGTGTCTTTATCAACTGTATCTATCTGTTCAGGAGTTTACAGTAATGTTAAATGGGGGCTTAATTTTATGGACACTCAGGATGCAAGTCATCAATGAGGAAAACTTTTGCCACAAAATATCCATTTAAACAAGAGGGCCATCATGGCCCTATATCGCTCACCTGAGTACCAATGCTATAAAGGAGCAATCTTGGTAGATAGTTACCCATAGAACATCTGTGCCAAAACATTTTAAAATCTGGCCAGGAGTTTTGGTGCAGAAGTCTTTTAAGTTTTCACTAAACACATTTAAGGCAAATTAGCCCCACCCATGGTGGCCATTATTTACAGGTCAGAATAATTTCAGCAATCTTGGTAGAGGCTTACCCGAGGAACATCTGTACTGAACATTTTGAAATCTGGCCAGTAGTTTTGAATGAAACTTTTATGAAGGTTCACCCAAGGATCATCCCTGCCAAGTTTAATCAATTTCTGTCCAGCCATTTCAGAGGAGATGTCGTTTAAAGCAAATTGTTGACGACACACGATGGACAACGACGGATGCAGGGTGATCCTAATAGCTCACCATGAGCATGTTGGGCTCAGGTGAGCTAAATAATTCTCAGCATCTTTGATTGATCAAATGGAAGTTCATCATTTAGTCAGATACAGCAAAACCTTTTTCTTTTAAATAATTATATTTTTTGTTCTAACAAACCATCTTTTATTGTAGACACTTAAGATTAATTTTCTTTTTTAATTTTGCTGCTTCAAAATAAAGGCGGAGGGAAAAACGCGGAAGTAGTTTTTTTTTTCAAATAGAGAGTCTGTAAAACGCTAAAAATATGAAAGGCCCATTTTCAGCTTTCCCTTTCGCCCAACCCTTTATCTCATATATTATTTGAAGTCTTGTTAAACTGAGAAGTGTATTTTATAAAACAAAATTATCACTCGATGAACATTAGTTTACTGAACTTTAAATAGAAAATGAAAAATACTGATTTTTTTTTCTATGCTGAGCAGACTTTAAAGAATCTGAGCTACAACATTGTTTGAAGAAACAGGGGTGTCCCTGACAACTTGAGGGAGCTGTCTGATCTGGGTCTTGACAATGGCATCAAAGCATATAAGAGGTAAAGGGTTAACCCTTTCCCTCACAGAGGAGACCATGAAAAAACCTATGCGAACAGCATAAAACCAGATCAGCCTGCGAGTAACTCGCAGGCTGATCAGGTTTTATGCTGTTCGCTGCTCCTCAGTGGTCTGGTAATGAGGATTTTACAATTAAATTTGGTAAGGTTCGAGTTTGGCTTTCTGCAGATCAGGCTTTATGTGGTACCTATTGAGTGCGTCAAAATGAGTCTATATGAGGGAAAGGGTTAATGAACATTGTCATTGGACAAAGGTATAACCAGGGTGCTCACTAAGTTTTGAAACTGTGGGTACAATTGCTCTTTTTCCTTTACAATGTACACCTTCATATAGAGTCTCTACTGAGGAACTATTCACATTAAGTACCTTCCAACCTAAAACACTGATAGTGGTTAGCATAATAAGCATATATGCAAGTGGAAAAAATGTTAAAAGTATGTTCCTTTTTTACTATTTTCTTTGAGTGACATCAGGTTTTTATAAGTTTGAGTTCTTGTGTTACACTATTTAAAAATAAATGGTTAGAATGAAAGCCTATTTTTGTTAAATATATTAATACAGTGTAGCACCATCGCATAGTATGAATCCATGACAGTCAAAATATTACATTGGAATGCATTATTACGTGTGCGAATGCTACCAAGTCAACAGAACAAATGATGATATAAAAATTAAGGGTCCAATTTTGGACCCTGTCATACTGGTTAAAATGGAGTGAGTTATAATGGATCTACGCATTGCAGAGCTGATATGGGAGCAATCTGATAAACAGCACCTTGAAATATGAACCAGTTTAGGAACATTTATATATGACAAAGATAAGGAACAAATGATCAGATACTTACCACAATTACCACCTGACCTCTTGGTACCGGGCTTACATTGACATGTGCCGGATACACACTCTGTGTTGGTCTGCGTGCATGTGCATTTCGTACATCCACTCCTTAGGTTGCCTGTCTCTGAAGTCCATCAAAGTTAAACCATTAAATCATGTTTACAGGGAACATCTGTCAAACAATGAAGGAGTTTAGGGAAACTATACACAGCTTTAAAACTCATTATAAGCTAAAAATAACATAAGGCTGACTTTAAAAATTCATTGTTTAGAGTTATCCGACGCACATTTTAAGATGGGTAGGTATGTAGGTATTTTCCCCATTACTATATGAAAAATGAAACGACTAAAGTGAATATACCAAATGGTTAAATAAATACTTGGTTTAATCCAAAAATTTATCTGTACATAAAAGACTCAACATTCTGGCATAAAATGAACATTTTCAAAACCTAACATAAAAATTTATAATTAATCAATTAATAAATACTCTGTAGTGAATGTCATAACTCAAAATATTCCGAACATGCTACATTACTTACACTGCAAGTACCTGCCACAACTATATCAATGGTTACATATTTCAAAGTTTTATCAAAGTCTGTCAAAACCGAAATTTTATCATAGGAATTTTCGCGTAAACTGCTCCACAACACAAGACGACAGTCTGGACAACACTGATATTGTTGAAAGTTTTTCAAAGTTTTCAAATCAACTTTTCGGAATTGAATCATCATTAAACACATCTTCTGCAGTAATGTTAAAACATCAAAACACACATATTTACTAGGAAACTTTCTGATACAGGGTTCACCCTGGCTTAATAAAAAAATGTGCCAACACATTTGCCAAACGATAAACATTTGAGCCAAATTAAATGAGTTGAGGCCAAAGTTAGTGCAAGTGGTTCCAATATATTTTCAGATGTATTCATCACTTTCTTTTTTTTTTCCTTATAAAATAGGTACCGTAGGTGTGTAATGAAATATTATTTATTTAATCAATATAAACCATGTGCAGGGATAAATAAAAATTCACAATTATGTTACAGTACAAGATATATTTCTTTTTTTCTTTACTTTTCATAGCATATCACATGTCAAATTAATAAATTACTTTCCTGAGGTTTTCAAACCTGTTACCAACATTTTCACCATTTAACCCTTTCCCTCATAGAGGAAACCATGAAAAGACCTATGCGAACAACATAAACCAGATCAGCCTGCGAGTAATTCGCAGGCTGATCAGGTTTTATGCTGTTCGCTGCTCCTCAGTGGTCTGGAAATGAGGATTTTGTAATTAAATTTGGTAAGGTTTAACTGTGGTTTTCTGCAGATCAGGCTTTATGTGGTACCATAACTGAGTGCGTCAAAATGAGTCTATATGAGGGAAAGGGTTAAGAAAGGTTGGAGCCATTATAAAGCCAGTGTGACAAGCCATGTACCTGATGTAATGTACCTGATGTAATGTACCTGATTTAATGTACCTGATGTAATGTGCCTGATGTAATGTACCTGATTTAATGTACCTGATGTAATGTGCCTGATGTAATGTACCTGATTTAATGTACCTGATGTAATGTGCCTGATGTAATGTACCTGATTTAATGTACCTAATGTAATGTACCTAATGTAATGTACCTGATTTAATGTACCTAATGTAATGTACCTGATTTAATGGACCTAATATAATGTACCTGATTTAATGTACCTAATGTAATGTACCTGATTTAATGTACTTAATGTAATGTACCTGATGTAATGTACCTAATTTAATGTACCTGATGTAATGTACCTAATGTAATGTACCTAATTTAATGTACCTGATGTAATGTACCTAATGTAATGTACCTAATGTAATGTACCTAATGTAATGTACCTGATGTAATACTTAAGATATATTTGATTAAATGAAAAGGGAAGAATCATTTTCTATGTTTATACACCAAGTTTAATTTAACAAAGAATAAACATTTTAAAGAATTATTATTTATATTAAGGCCTAAGAATATAAAAATGAATTATTCCCTCACTTGTGACTAAATAGGAGTCCCAAACAGTATGAGATGTTTTTTCGAAACATACCAAAATGTTCAGCTTCTGTATCTAATGCTGCATCTTGCAGTGATGCGTTTATGAACCATCATATTAAGAACATTACGAGATAAAGTATTTAAAAATCATTTTGTCACACAAAGCATATCGGTATCTCCACAAAATCAAACAGCTCACGTTTCTTTCAGTCAGTCATAAAATTTATTTTTCAGAGTATATTCTGTTTCAAAGAAAAAAGAAGGCACAGAAAAATCATTCGTGGTTCCCTCAATAAATCATACAAAGTGATCATTAAAAAATTACATTAACCCTATATTCATTTGTCTATTGTACAAAGCAATATTACTTTAACAAAACATTTGTTTTCTTTAATCAATTGAATTTAGCAGGATGTCTCTTATAGTTGTCATGGTGGCACCTTTTTAAACGAAATGGTAAGGATAGCAATTAAATTAATTTATAAAAATCACTGTTAAAATTACTTGGAATCATATTAGAGATTATCACAAACTGAAATTGCAATAATCGACTGACTTTCTTAAATTATAAAAAATAAACTATTTCTGAAAAAGCCTCTTTAAAGCGGATTGTCGTAATTGTTAATTTTGGGGATTCTCGGCACACTTCAAATATACCAACTGCCAGATGGTTTCATAATAGACATTAAACAGTGGATCACATAAACTTGCGCAATCATCTCCCTTACTGTCACCCGAAATCACCAGTTTTGCACCGCAGACAAAACGGAAGTCGGTAAAGAATTAAAAAAAAATGTAAACAAACATTATAAACGATACTATCCTACTATTCCGAATTTACTCATAAGGAAGCATTAAAACGCGTGTTGATTGGATAAAATGACACTGGTGACAGACTCTGCCCTTTTTATTGATTTTTCACTTGCACCCAACATGTGCTTTCCTTTAAGTAATATACAGTGTAGAGCGATATACATGTATCGGCAACTAAAGACAGGATCTTGTACAAGGCTTTATATGCTTATCTCTCTCTCTCTCTCTATATATATATATATATATGTATATATGTATATATATATATATATATATATATAAAGACAAATACGAAAATCATGTACGATGGCTGAAAAAAACATGCGCCACTTGTTAATAATTGGGTGAATGCATTTTTATCAGAAAAAAAAACACACACCTGAAAGGCAAAAAAAATAAAATAAAAAAATAAAATAAAATAAATAAATAAAAAAAGCTGAATCTTGGTGATTTTCGTGAGTTGGTCGGGTAACTCCGAAAAAAAAGTTGTTAAAGATCAGCCTTAAGAAAAAGGTTTTAGTTAGTTTAATTCTTTACCTCATATAAAACTTCACAAATGCTTTACTTAAATGAACTTTAAGTTGTTTACATATGTAAGAATAAAGTTTTATTTGCCAGGCAGACTGTATAGATTATGAAGTAAAATATAGTAGGAGAGCAAACAGCAGAGAACCTGATAAAACCGCTGTCCGATCTGTGTCTTCTGTTTATCAATGCTTCAAAACATGAGTATACGCGGTAATGAGTTAAACTCATTTATTAAACAATGACGCTAATATGACGAACTTTATAAAATTTTCTTATGTAATGTCATATTAAACATTGTGTGAAACAATTACATTTTGAGGAGTAGAATACAATACAAATCCTGGGATAAAACAAGGGTAAAATAAATAAAAATATACACGAAATAAGTATGCAAAAAAGGTAACAGTTCTGTTCTGAACATCAATGTGAAGGAAATTCCAACAGAAAAATCGTCGATAATGATAACTGACATTGGAAAAGTTACCGGATAATCTTTTATCAAAGTACTTGTTTTATTCATTTACTTAATCATATCTCCATGAGAGTGACAAACATGCTATACTGGTACACATACTTAATGATAAGCAATATAACAGACAGTATTTAATTTTACTCTATGTATATTATCTCGCTACTGTAATAAATTCTTTTTTAGATTGTTTCCTGAAAATCCATACAGTGGTTACTGTAGGATACTGTCAAAAACTGTAACAATGAAGGGATTGAAGCTTTCATACCAACTCGGCCAAGATTTTGTGAATAGAGGGCAAGGTCTGCAATTGCTAAGTCAGAAGGCAGTCACTGCCTGTTGGCGATGTATTTATTGACAATGAAATGGCCTATGACCCTGGAGCAAGAGGAACAGATAAGCTGTAATGGCCAAATGATTTTTGTCTTTTTTGTCTTATACTTGTAATATTCAAGAGTATTAGTAATTTAGAAAAAGCTTTCCTTTTTATACAATTATGAAACAGCAAGATGGTTTTCAGAAATGAAAGAATCACTCAGTAAGATGTTCAGAAACTATAGGACCTCAAATATCAAATCTATGCAATAGTATTACTTGGTATCTGCCAGGACATAAGTAATGTTACATTAAACTTAGAGAAATAATTAAGATAACTAAGGCTCTCATGTTTTAGTTGAATCGCTTTATACATCATTTTGAAAAAACAAGAGGGCCAAGATGGCCCTGTGTCGCTCACCTGAGTAAGATGGCTGTGTTAGGCATAATGACAAAAAATCTGGCATCTAAAAGTGTTTTTCTAACATTTGACTAAGTGACCTACATATTGATCCTACCTGAATTTGCACTCAACTGGGAATTCATGCAGTCATCATTCATATTAAGTTTAATGAAGACTGGGACAAAAATGTAGGCCTCTAGAGTGTTCACAAGGTTTTTCTTAGATTTGACCTGGTGACCTAGTTTTTGTCCTCATGTGACTCATTTTCAAACTCATCCAATATATCAATTAGACAAACATCCTGACCAAATCTATTGAAGATTAGGCTAAAACTGTGGCCTGTAGGGTGTTCACAAGGTTTTTCTAAGGTTTTCCCTGGTGACCTAGTTTTTGACCCCACGTGACCCAATATCGAACTCATCCAAGATATCATGTAGACAAACATCCTGACCAAATTTTATGAAGATTGGGCTAAAACTATGGCCGTAGAGTGTTCACAAGGTTTTTCTAAGATTTGACCTGTGACCTAGTTTTTGACCCCATGACCCAATTTCGAACTCATCCAGATATCATGTAGACAAACATCCTGACCAATTTTGAAGATTGGGTAACTTGGCACGACGGACAAAAGGCGATCACAAAAGCTCACCCGAGCACAAGTGCTCAGGTGAGCTAAAAACAACATGTACTTGGGTATTTGTTCATTTTTAATTGTGTAATGTTACAGATACACTGTATTTAACAGCCCATCTGTTCTTCTGATGGAGTGACTGAAATTAGTTACCATACCTTGCTGACATATTATATAAAACAATGTATATTGTGATAAGTATTTTTAGACCCATGAAGGTCACATGATAAAACAAGAGGGCCAAGATGGCCCTGTGTCGCTCACCTGAGTAAGATGGCTGTGTTAGGCATAATGACAAAAAATCTAGCATCTAAAAGTGTTTTTCTAACATTTGACTAAGTGACCTACATATTGATCCTACCTGAATTTGCACTCAAATGGGAATTCATGCAGTCATCATTCATATTAAGTTTAATGAAGACTGGGACAAAAATGTAGGCCTCTATTTTTGATCAAACTTGGCCTGTAGAGTGTTCACAAGGTTTTTCTAAGATTTGACCTGGTGACCTAGTTTTTGACCCCACCTTACCCATTTTCGAACTCATCCAAGATATCATATAGACAAACACCCTGACAATTTTTCATGAAGATTGGGCTAAAACTGTGGCCTCTAGAGTGTTCGCAAGGTTTTTCTAAGATTTTCCCTGGTGACCTAGTTTTTGACCCCATGTGACCCAATTTCGAACTCATCAGAGATATCATGTAGACAAACATCCTGACCAAGTTTCATGAAGATTGGGCCATAACTATGGCCTGTAGAGTGTTCACAAGGTTTTTCTAAGATTTGACCTGGTGACCTAGTTTTTGACCCCACATGACCCAATATCGAACTCATCCGAGATATCATGTAGACAAATATCCTGACCAAATTTTATGAAGATTGGGCTAAAACTGTGGCCTGTAGGGTGTTCACAAGGTTTTTCAAGGATTTGACCTAGTGACCTAGTTTTTGACCCCACATGACCCAATTTTGAACTCATCCGAGATATCATGTAGACAAACATCCTGATCAAGTTTCATGAAGATTGGGCCAAAACTGTGGCCTCTAGAGTGTTCACAAGCAATTGTTGATGACGGACGAAGGACAACTGACGACGCACGACGGACAAAAGGCGATCACAAAAGCTCACCCGAGCACAAGTGCTCAGACGAGCTAAAAAGAATTGTTTAGGAGTACAAGACTTTTTTTGTATGCAGAAATTCTTTGCTATTACAGTTATGTGTATAAAGCTTTCTTATGATAATTAAAAATAGGCCCAATCAGTATTATAAGAAACAAAATGCAGTAGATATGAAGTTTCTAGTAAAATATAGGTGGTTGAAAATTCATATACTGCATCATTTGGGTACATGTATTTTATTTTCACAACAAATATGGAACGGAACACATGGATAACTTGTGGAAACATTACAGAAAAAGTGATACAGTGACAGTATAACAGACAGACAGAAAAAGTGGAATAACTAAACAATATTGAGTTATGGACCTTGTGCGGATAATTCTTCTTATCAAGCTCTGTCCATCAATGAAATTCCAAGTCAATAGCATGGGTAAAGCAGAGGTTATAGTAGAATCTAAAGTGAGACAGGCAGACGGACAGACATATGATGGAAAAGTGATCCCCATGTGTCATCCCATCTTACAGCATGTGACACAAAAATCATATGGGTGAGAATAACTGAAATTTGACAATTAAGATCTAAACCAGTAAGATCGTTGATTATCAATTTTGCTGACAAATACAATTTCATAAAGCTTAATTTTCTAAGCGAAGAAAAGTTCAAAACTATACTTATAAATACTAAAAACTTGTGTGGCAGAAAATGAGGAAAAGGGAAATGCCTAAACATATTGATGCCAGAGTTATGGACCTTGTGCTGACAGTTTATTTTGTCTAACTCTGTCCATCAATGACAAAAATTCAACAGGGGTAATCTACTAGTCATTACTTAACGCCCTTTCAACTTTAAGGGAAAAAGGGTTAAGGGTTCCTAAGTTATTGATTAAAAAATGAAGTGGACTGACGGACAGACTGACAGACCAACCGTCTGACATTTGCAGTACAATATGCCCCCTCTTCTTCGAAAGAGGGCATAATACTAATGTCGATAAAAATTTTATGCTACTTTTGATACATTATACGCAATATGCAACTAAGATGTATTGGAATATACCAGAGATTCTGCACATGCGCACATATATCAAACATAAATTTAATCACGGAATAATTTTCTAAAATTGATGCTCCTAAAATATTACTTCAAAAATAGAAAAAGAGAATTATTTCTGATTTCTTATAAAAGAACTGCGAGAACAGCAGCGTATATAAGGCTTCAATACAAACTAAACATGCATACCACATTGACCGTTGACAAGTGTTTGGTCAGCAGGACATTGGCATATGTTTCCTGTGCAGATTAAAGGTGCAATGCAGCTTGTTGGAGGAACATGTCTGACCTGCCTGGGTACCAACTGTAACAAGCCAACAATACAGAAGTTAAATAAGGTAACAGGCTGCCAAAGACACTAGAAGATATTGAATTCTTCTTTTGATCTGCATCTTAATCCATTTTATATTGGACATAATTTTAACTATACTGGTAATAATTATCAATTATCACAAACCAAACCCCTCACCATGTCATGAAGATGCTGATTGTAATGAGGCATAAAGAGAAGCGAAACTTATTGTATAAAACCTATGACACTAAGAATTTTTAAAATGATAACTTTACATCAGTGAGCAGACAAAATCTGAACATGTCTTTTTAAATATGATATATTAACTATTACGAAAATTTTTTAAAAAACATAATAATATTGTTTATTTAAGTCAATATGTATTTTTGTCAACATTATTTTACTCTTTTGAATTTACAATTACAATTTTTGACTAGAAGACATTTTTTTTGTCGAATATCAACGGAAGATTACGAAATTTGTCATAACGAAATAATGTACCGCACTTAATGCAAAATAATTATTAAATTAAAAATAATTTTTAAGCAATTGCACAACTGGACTTGCATCATGCTAGACATCTTTTTTAATGTTTTATTGTTATGGTCACAAAAAATACCATTAGTATTATAACTAAAATATCACGTTCTGATTTAGAATAAAGGCATCCAAATAATGGCATTGGTATTGTGGAATATGAACATTTGAAATTTTAAATTCAATGACATCCGCAAAATGGATCTTGATGCTTGATGTAATCGAAACTAAACAGTTTTAATTTTCTAAATAAATATTCTCATTTGAGTGAAACATCTGCAATATATATATATTGAACAGTAAAACAACTTTCACATTATATTCTCATATTTAAATTATCATTAAAGTGACCGTTGCTTTTTTGACCTCCCTATTGGTAAAGGAATTAACTGCTGCATTGAGTAAGCAGGCAGATGAACAAACAATATAGGGGAACTACAGTGTAGATACATTATGACATTTAATTATAATATGAAAACAAGTATAACAAAGTTCAATATTGGACCAAAATCTTTATTTTCTGACTTGCTCAGCTGATTTGCGCATTTGTACTGAAATAAAATGCAGTTCAATATTACTCAGTAAGTAGTCCTTGACCCCAAATATACTTTTAATAATAATTTGTAATGATACGTATATATCAATACAGACTTTAATCAGTTGTTTGTGGGATTTCCTTCAGAGTACCACCCCCTTAAAAGAAACTTTCTTTTTGACCTGCTGAAACTGGTTTCAAGAAATATGTCATATTCCATTTACAGCCTTATGACACTAGTGAATAAAGTACTATTTCCTTCTAGGTGAAGAGAAAATAGACACCGGGGTTCAGGTCTGGAGAGTCAGCAAGTTGTGACAGTCGCTGACCTCCAAGAAGTCCATTATAATACATGCTTTATAGCCAAGCAGGTTGTCATTAGAAGACAAGCACTTCACATATCCAGGGTTGACTGCAAAACTATTCTAGAGGGGTACAGAAAAAGAAAGATGAAACTGTTTAGTGGTCAACCCTTGATATATTGTTTTAATATCTCTCATGAAAATATCCCGTGATGGTTTTACCTTTTAGTACTGTCGTTTTTATGATTTAGCAGTTTCTATTGAGCATTATTACATACAGAATATTCTTCAAAGTTTGAGGTTTTTGGCAACAGTTGTTCTGCATTTCTCGCTGCACTCATTGGTTATTCATTTCCCTCTTTTGTTTCATACTTATAGACTTACGTGTTTTATCATCAGTAATGATCAGTTATATATATATAACCAGGGTATGTACCATCTTTCAACCTCTGTTACTAGAATTTAAATTTAGCTACCCACCTACAAACACTACGACACTTGACTTTTCCCATGTATGTCGTCTACCTCTTAATGGTTATCTTTTGGCTTTGACATAAGTAATGGACTAACTAATTTCAAACAAATATTCCGTTTACTTACCAGAAAATTTGCATCAAGTGTTGTGAATATTACATAAAGCAAATTACATTGCAACAAGGTTTAATGAAGATAGGAGACACAATGAAACATGTGGTATGTTTCATTGTTCACTCTAGCAATACAAGGTTATTTGATATACCATATTTCCACAAATCAACATTCACTATATTAATTAAACATCCCTCATACATACATTCCTGAGAACATAAATAAGATACAGCTATCATAACTTTTAAATCAGTTGTGAAATCCTAACCTGTGCTGGAATTGAACTCAACGCCAATGCTCTTTGTGCCATTTTCACTAAATCATGGGCCATAACCCTGCCATAATTTCATTAATTCTCAAAACAAACCCAGGTGCAAACTCCTTGATGAACATGAACATTGCTTTTAATTTGTATGCTTTCTGGCTTCTAGTTTTGGAGATATGCATGACACATGATTTTGTGATGGACGGTATGATGGACATTCTTACAAAGCAACATTGTGAGGTTATCTTTTTGAACATCCTTTGATCTAGAGTAACCCCATATAACAAAAAAATATACCACTTACTGTAAAAGAAATGCCACAATGATGCAATGGACTGGACTGGCCTCAAAATGCTAATCATAATCCAAACCCTGACTCCACAATGTGGTTATTTTAGGTGTTGATGGATAAACAAACAAGAAAAAGATCTAAAAACTTTCAAAGTGAGGCATTAAAATGTTTTAAACACTTACCACATAGATTACCTTCCTGTATGTAGCCATTCGCAGTATCACACTTACATGTGGTATCACAGATCATGTATGGAATAGCAATGCAGCTTGTGGCAGAACACACCTGGGTTTAGCCTTGTGCCAACTACAATTTATACCAACATTTTACCTAACAACAACAAAACTTTGTATAATAAACTGAATTGGTAAATCAGTCACATAATGAAGTTGAAGTGATTTACGTTATATTGTGATCTTTTTACTTTATTTTTAATTTTTGAAGGTCTGATCCATATGGAGTAAAATGTATTGTACATCAATGAGAAGGTATTGCTAAGAAAAACATAAGTTGCATGATAAACAACTGTTGTGAATCTAAAAATATTTTCAAAGTAACTCCTAACAGCTACATGTGTTAATCTCAATATGGTTATATACACTATTAGCACAAATGAATTAGTTATTAAACTAGAGATGAGAAATAACTTTAAATATTACAAAATTGAATCTGACAATATTGTTCATACATTAGAGGGAACTTAAATACTTATTTTTGAATTATGCAAGACTGACAAAACTAATGGTACTTTGTGCATGGGAAGATTCTTTTATACAACAGTGTTCAAACTTACTACCCTATATCTGCAATTACGAACACTATTATTCGATCCTGATGCTTTTCGCAGGTTGAGTTAGTTTATTATTGCTTGCAAAGATACATTTTCTGATAGCTTTGTTAGGTAAATGGCTAAACACAATGGAACAGATAAATCTTGAGAAAGAGGTCTGCTTACCACACTGATTGTTATCCATTATGTAGCCTCCACCATAGTCACACAAACAAAATCCGTTGGTGCAGACATACGGAGCTGTGCAACCCCCGGATATGCATGGCTCATTGGGATCACTGCCAACTGTAAATAAAGTTATATTTAACATGATCAAAAACATCAATGATTATGATGATAACATTGGTTCTAGGGCTTTCATTAACGGCGATGAAAACTCCCGCTTCACCGCCTTGACTAAACTGTGTGTAAAGACATTTAACTTTTTGTGAAGCAGGACAGGACGCAACAAGACCAAGATTCTGTAATGACTAGTGTATAGTTGTGACGATGCATCAATATGCATATCCATTTCTTTTACATCAGATTTGTGTGGTCTTTACAGCTTGAACAAGATATGTTCGAAAACCCAATGCACTCGACCTAGCAATCACCCTTTGGTACTACTCAAATGGGTTAAATGTCAAATAATTTAAATTCATGTTAATTGAAAGGCATTCACAAGTGTAAGTTATATACTAAATATCACATTTTTTCCATATAATAAAGAGAGATACTCATTGAAATAATAAATAAAGGGAGTTAATAACAAGAGGGCCAAGAAGGCCCCAAGCACGCTCACCTGAGAAAAACTGCCTTCTTTGCCTGTAAAAGTTACTAAATTATAGCAAAGTTGTAGTGAATTCATAATCCATGAGATCATTTCAATTCCCCACACTAATCTGTAGTGCATGGGGTCAAAATTTGAAGTCAAACTTGAATGAAAGATTATGGCTAAAAACATGGCCAGTGAAACTGCAAAACGATTGCTTCAGAGATGAAGATGCTAGAGTGTAAGCAGTTAAATCTGGCATTTTATTAATTAAAGGGCAAAACATCCTGACTTATTAAAATATCAGCCAACTAGGCCAAGAAATTATGGCTATTTAAATTATCAGAAATTTTAAAAATGATTGCCAAAGAAATGAAGATGCTAGAGTGCAAACAAATCTGGCAATTTTAGCATTAGGGACATTTTGCCAATATCTGTCATAATTAAACTAGGCCAAAGGAATAAACCTATAAACATTGTCATAAAGTTTGAAGCTGATTACTTGAGAAATAAAGATGCTAGAGTGCAAACAAAGTGAAATCTGGCATTTTTAATATTAAAACGGGCATAACTCCTGACCTAATTGGCCGATATCAGCCATCAAACTTGGCCAAGAGATTATTGCTATAAATATTGCCATAATGTTTGAAGATAATTGCTTAGAAATGAAGATGATAGGGTGCAAACAAAGTGAAATCCGGCATTTTTTAATATTAAAAGGGGCATAACTCCTAACCTAATAGGCTGATATCAGCCATAATTGAACTTGACCGAGAGATTATGGTAATAAACATTGTCATAAAGTTTGAAGATATTTGCTTAAGAATGAAGTTGGTAGAGTGCAAATAAAGTGAAATCTGGCATTTTTTTAATATAAAAAGTGGTATAACTCCTGACCTAACAGGCTGATATCAGCCATAATCGAACTTGGCCGAGAGATTACAAAATTTGTACCTGTACATATTATTGAAGGTTAAGACTTTCTAAGTCTTATTTAATAACAAGTGGACAATGGTTTTGGCAAGTTTAACCACAAAGCCATGATTTGGTAAAGGGCCACTTGACAATGTCACAAGCCAGATATCCAAGTTCAAGGTCATGTTGTTTAAAAAATAAGTTTGTTCAATATGTTAGTTATACAGATTCAAGTGACCCATTGGGCGGATCCATTTTGACCACAGGGTCATGGTTTGAAAAGAAAATGAAAGATGTCCACTAGGCTATGCTACAAACAATTATCTAAATCTAAGGCCTTATGATTTCTGTCAACAAGTTTAAAAAGCTAGAAATGTTTCCATAGGGCAAGGATGC
>CM037785.1:34925333-34944243 GCA_021229015.1 Solen grandis
CATCCCAGGTGAACAGATTAGTGCCTACAATTTGCCACGGGTATTCAGGGATCTCAGTGGGAGTCAATAGCTCTTTGGGGTTTGAATTTCTGAACTTTAAGCAAGTGTTGCAATTAAGTACAAGATTCTTTATGTCAGCAGAAATGCCTGGCCAATACATTACATCTCTTGCCCTTCTCTAACTTAGCTCTACACCCATGTGACCTACATGAATAAGCTCAAGCATTTGAGACTGCATGGACTTGGGGATAATTATTTTATTGCCCTGCATGATTCGCCCACCCTCAGTGAATAACTCATCAAGGTAGTTCCAGTACTGCAGTATCAAGGAGGGGCATTTGTTTCTGGCTTCTGGCCAACCTTGAATTATAGTATCTTTCAACAATACCAAAGTTTGATCTTGAGCTGTTTTGTCTTTGAGCTCTTTCATTTTTCTGTCAGACACAGGTAAACTTGACATAACCATGTGAACTTGTAAGTCCATTCCTTGTGACAATTCGGGAAATGTGTCATTTGAATATTTCCTGCTCAAAGTGTCGGCAACAGGGACTTGCTTTGACGGATAGTGTTTGACATCAAGGTCATACCTTTGTAACTGCAGAAGCATTCGCTGTAAACGAGCAAGGGCAGAGTTGATTGGTTTCTTGAAAATGGCAAATGATCAGTTTGCACATTGACCTTGTAACCATATACAAAATGATGAAATTGCTTGCAACCGAACAAAATTGCATACATTTCCTTCTCAGTTTGTGCATGATTTACCTCAGAAGGAGTAAGTGATTTTGATGCATACGCTATCGGCTTTCCTTCCTGCACAATGGTTGCCCCGAGACCAAACTTGGAGGCATCCGCTTGCAGAGTCAGATGTTTGTTCTGATTATAATAAACAAAACCTCATCTGGGGTAGTGATGATTTCTTTCATTTTCTTGAATGCATCACTTTGGGCCTTTCCCCAGCAGAACTCGGCATCTTTTTATAAAAGCTGTCTCATTGGGACAGTAACCTCTGAAAGATTGGGTGCAAATCTTGACAAGTAATTGACCATGCCTTATATGGTTTCAAGTTCTTCCATGTTTTGATTGGGGGCTGCATTTTCTCCACTGACTCAATTTTAGAAGGCGAAGATTTGAGCCCTTCTAAAGTGAGCAGGTGGCCAAAGTATTCGACCTCCGACAGACCAACCTTAAGTTTGTAGACATTAAAACGAATGCCTTTTTCTTGTGACCTAAGCATGACTGCCTTGAGATTTGCATCATGCCTCCCCCCCGCCCCCCTCTTGTTGACCCATATACCAGTATGTCATCAAAAATAAATGCAACACCACTCAAGCATTCAAAACATTCATCAATCTTTTGAACAAAAAGATCTCCAGAAGAGTTCAGTTCAAATGGGTGACGAAGATATCTTTACCTTCCAAACATGTGTTAAAACAAGTAAGGAACGATGACTCAGTATCAAGTTTCAGAGCCCAATACCCTGACCTAGCATCTAGCTTCGTGAAATATTTTGCATCAGAGAGTTGTGGCAAAATGTCATCAAGAGTTCTCAAGGGGTAATGTGGATGTTCAATTGCCTTATTCAAGTCACGTGGGTTAAGGCATATCCTTATTTGACCATAGCCATTTTCTGCCACGACCATTGAGTTAACCCAGTCAGTGGGTTGATTAACCGTAGAAATGACACTTAAGGATTCCATCCGAGAGAGTTCATTTTTGACCTTGTTTTGTAATCCAAGAGGGACCTTTCATGGGGGATGCACAACAGGTGTGACTGTGCGGTCAGTGTGAATTTTACATTCACCAGGAAACAGACCAGTGCCATCAAACTTGCTTGTAATTATTTAGAACATTTTCCTTTGTGAGAGGAGCAGTTGGAGACCCTGATTCAACTGAGAAAGTGATATTAATCAGACCAAAATTAATGGATGACTGGAAACCTAATAAGGGATTTGACTTTGTATCTACTACATGGAAGTAGACATCCATAGTCTTGCCAGAACCTGGATGATTACACCTAAAAGTTATGCATCCCTTCAAATTTAGCTCATTACTACCGTATGCAGACAGCTTTGATGTTGCCTAAATGTTTTAAATCCTTATATGGTAGGATGTTAACTTGGCTTCCAGTATCAATTTTAAATTGTATGTGAGAGTTGGAAGGACCTACCTCAAAGGTTGTGAAAACCTGTCCATTCCTAATTGTGGATTCTACACTGTCTATAATCAGATCTTGATACTGCACATGATCGTCAATGTGTGTGTTTGAAATTTGCACTTCGTGGACACTTTTGCACATAGGTCCAAAATGGATCCACTTTTTTACATTTAAAACACTGCTTGCCCTTTGCTGGGCACAGTTTATCATGTTTTCTCCCACAATTTGGACATATTGTTTGTTTTGTTGGTCCTGAGGATGTGTGCCGCGATGATCCTCTCTGCTCACGCTGGTTTGAGGTTTTTTGACCAGACTGGCCTGAGGTATTATGGCCAGATCTCCTTCTATACCTCGACTTCACAGTGTTGACAGCAGTTGGCTGTTGTCCCATCTCTCGCAACTGAACTTGGGCATACTCAAAAGACTGGCATGTCTGAATTGTCTTGCTGAGTGTCAGATTCTCCCCTTCATTTACAAGTTTCTCCCGAATTGTTTGAGAAGACACCCCAAAGACAATCCTGTCTTTTATCATGTCGTCAGGTTCTTTGTAATTACAGTCGTTACACAGCACTCTCAGCTTTGTAAGAAAATCCTGAAATAACAGTTCTCCCTGTGTCAAGTAGTTGAACTTATATCTGGCAAAGACAGGGTTTAGTGTTGGTTACAAGTGATTTTGCACTGCTTTGAATATAGACTTGAGCTTCTGCCTGTCAGACGCTGATGAATTTAATGATTGGACCAGGTCTCGGCCCTTTTCACCCATCCACAATAATAAATGTGTCACTTGCACATTCTCATCTTTTTTCTTCTATGGGTCCTTGGAAAATGAGTTCTGCATGTTCTTGGAACTGTTTCCAGGATTCCGGTAGGTTTAAACTACTCAGTTCATGCTCGGTGTTGGCACTCCATTTAACTCCATTGTGAAAATCAGATATTTACACTATTGTAATTGATCCAGAATTGAATATTCACAATTTAACTGTCCATGAGCAATGAGTTCAATTTTTGACACCATGTAATATTATTGAGTTCATAGAATGACAATGAGTATTGTATTTTAACTATATAATAAACAAACAAAAATCATATAAATACAAGTACAGTGAATGGTGTTAAGTGATAATCCTGAGTGAAGTCAGAAGACTGGCTGGGCTTATAAGGTGTGCCCTTCATATAGTGCTTAAGGGAGGGAACTGTGGTGAGTATATTCATACTGTTACAGACATATCACCCCAACACCAACAAAGATACAACGTAAAAATTCCACCCTGTCAGGGCTCAGGCCCCAGTCTCCCGAAGTGAGAGAGGGCCATGGAGGCTGTAAAATGCTTTTCTTATTATGCACAGTGGATAAACTGAGCCACTGTACCATGTCTTTCAAGCCTAAACAGTTCAATGTATACCCTGTCTTGCGATTACAAGCACTTACTTCTTCCGATCAATGTACTTTTCTTGGGAGCCTATATATTTTAACGTGTACCTTTCTTGCGAAAACAGGAAGTAGACTCTTTTATCCACTGTGATATACGCGTTTTTTTTTGTTGTTGTTTTTTTTTGTTGGGGGGGGGGGGGAGGGGGGGTAACATCCCACCGACAGTATTTCAGTCATTTGGAGACAATGTGGCATGATACCACACCCAGCCACATTATCCTGACACCGGGCCAACCAGTCCTGCAACTACCCTTATATGCTGAGCGCCAACGAAGGGAGCTACATCCTGATTCAGGATAACATTTTGTTTTGTTTGCTAATGATGTATTTATTTCGTATAAACGAATATCAAATTTTCATGCCAGGCCAATTAACCCAAAGTTATTAAACCGCTTTGACTTGCTAAATAAGGTAGTAACAAAAAATACAGAAATTAGTTTTAATGGACTGTTTACGATAAGCACATTGATCTATTTCGTCAGTTTCTTCAGCACGAAATTGTATAATGTCACATGTATTGAAAGGTAATTTCAAAGATGAAATCCAGCGAATGAAGGTTCAAATATATCCGAATTAATTGACTCACCTGCGCTTTTACTTTTTTTCTTTTTTTCTTTCACATTTCAATTCAGTTTCGACCTCAAAAATGCAGTCGTATTTAAATAAACATAAAAAATCAACAGCACTAAGTGATAAGACAGAAAACTTAATTTGGAACTACTGTATATCTCAAAAGGAGGGGAATTTAAGAGACTAAAAGTAGCCCCGAAATGTTTTCGATGCAGAATTGTGTGCTACCATAGAGCAGAATTCCAAGCAACCTAGCTAAAATCTAAAAATTGGAGCTACGGAAATGT
The DNA here is from genome assembly GCA_021229015.1 of Solen grandis. Classification (NCBI taxonomy): domain Eukaryota; kingdom Metazoa; phylum Mollusca; class Bivalvia; order Adapedonta; family Solenidae; genus Solen; species Solen grandis. The sequence continues at coordinate 34,929,778 of CM037785.1, forward strand.
AAATGGTTATATTTTGTGTGTGTGTTTATAGGGTTTGACATCAAGACAGAATTTCAGTCATTTAGAGACTATGTCTATTTGAGACAGACAAAGCGCTGCCGCACTGCAGTATTCAGTTACATTACCAACCATTCCTGGAACTACCCTTATATGCTGAGCACCAAGAAAGGGAGCAACACCAATACATTTTTATGACTTTGGTATATCGCGGCCGGCAATCGAACCAAAGACCCCATCCCATCCGATTTCGGGGTGGATGTTCTAATCACACGCCCACCGGGACCGGCAAATATCAAATTACATGTAAATAGTATCAACTACAGGGTGATTTTTCATATTAACAGAAGCGGAAAAAGTGAGCTTCCACCGGTATTCGAATCACATACCATTTCCATATATTAACGGGTTACTCTACAAACTCAGCTATCAAACCTGTAAGTGAATCTGCTTGTCATAAGACGGTTTGAAACGAAGCGGAATGTCATTATCACCAAGCACGATGCAATTGTCAAGAAGCTGTGAGCGACATCAACACGCATGGTGTTGCTTGAATTTAATAATAATTAACCAATGACAATGGAAGGAATCGAAGCACTTTCGGCCATCAAGCAGAATGCGAATCTTACTACACATAATGCACTTGTCAAATCGCATTCATCGATATCAACAAGAACACAAGAAAAACAACTAGTAAAATGACATCGTCATCAAACATAATGACAGTCACCAAATATGATGTAATTTTTGCTTAAATATCGTTCTATATACATCTACATATATACCGCGTTAGACAGGTTCAATTTTAAGTTTAGCTCTACTACGAGGCCAGTGCCCTCTTTTTGTTGAATTTGGGGCCGATTATGGGTCCAATTCCCCCTCCAAGTCATACGCTTTTTTCCTTAGTGAAAAATTCCCCTATGAAACAAGTAAAATACTTAACAATAAATTGTTTCTTAGATAAAAAAAAGTTTATTAGAAAGTTACTGACGCTTTCAAAAAATATCAATTAGAAATGTTTACTGATAAGAAGCACACGTGACAGGTAATGGTAGAGCCTATCAGCAGACCTGTTAATCTAGACTTCTGCTAAACAGTTCTATTGCTGCCCAGATCTGTGCGATTTGATCAGCGCTCCCCTTACCGCAATCTCCAAGCATAGTTGTCGTTCGTTCCTCACTATACCATCTCTGCAATGGGCTCAATGACAAGAATCTTGTCAAAACAGAAAACAATTATTTAACGTGGATTTAAGTGTATTTTACGGATCAAAAGTTTAGAAACATTGAATACATATTTTTGGAATGATCATAAAACGTGTGGAAAATATATATTTTAATTGCTATTATGGAAACTATTTCCTGCCTTATTTCACAGATGGGAACAATCCGCTAAAGCTCGTCTGCAAATGTAAATATTTACAGATTCAGCTGGATATCGTACTTTGAGACAAGCTTTTTATTTTCATGATTTGCAATTTTAATGACCATTCTACGGTGGCACTGAGGTGACATGTGCAATAGTTTTTTTTAGGTTTTCGCCTCTGCTGGGCGAAAACCTATTGTTCTTCTTCTGTTGATTTGTTTTTTTTTTAGGTTTTCGCCTCTGCTGGGCGAAAACCTATTGTTCTTCTTCTGTTGATTTGTTTTTTTTTTTTTTTTTTTTATTATTTTTCCAATTCCACCCATTTTTGTGTCCAGCCTAGCGGCCAGATGAAAAACGCTACAGCTATGAAATTTTGGGCATGGAGTCATCTTTATCTGAACATGTGCCTAATTGGTCAAACTTTTCACATTTATTTCTGATTTAGCCACTAGGGGGCGCAATGCATGTAATCACTGTTTTGCTAATAACTCAAAAATTTGAAACCTGATTTAGATGCGGTTTTTTACATAATGTTCCTTGTTGACAGCCCAATCAAATATGATGGATATCTTATCATCGAGTACTGGGGAAAAAAATTGTTCTAGGAGAGGTTGAATGTTCGAACCTTGGAAAAAAGTGGAAAAATGAGGGTAGGTCTACGAAAAACCTACCCACTTTTGTTAGAGATCAGATAGAAGAATTCTGTTTGCTGCATACGATTTGCAAGACATATACGCACAAAATATATGGGGTGGCGAATTAAGGAAATGCGTGGTTTGTCCTCTAGAAACGGTCAAACTTCACTAAATTTTAGTAAAAATTAAAATTTCAAAAACATGTTTTTGTCGCTCCTGACTTTATTTTCTGTTCATTCTTCATGAAATTTTCACAAGTTATGTATTGTTATGTTTGAAAGGGTCTCACAATAAAAAATTAAAAAAACATTGAAAAGGTCAAGGTCATATTACGATAATAGTGTTTTTATTCGGCCAGAAATAGCTCCAAAACTAAAAATATTCAATTGAGAGTATATGAACAAAAGTTTTAGTTCTTAAAGAGCTCTTTCCAGTGATGTTTAGTTTTTGAAGATAGGACTTGATTTGGTCATTATACGGCAGTCCAAAGTTTGATCCTTTTTTGGAATAATTGTAAATCAGGTTTTATGCTTCAAATTCTGATACATAAAAATAAAAAGTTTGACTTGTGTGACTAGTATACTTGATTGAACTATTTGCTGCTTTGCTAGGTACCAAACAGTAAAATTTTAATCAATTTTCTTTCTCATTTTGCCGCTAGGGGGCGCTTTTCTTGAAATCATTCTTTTGCTTATAACTCAAAAAGTTGAAGCCTGATCCAAATATGTTAATTGAATTATGTTCCTTGTTGATAGCCTATTAAAATATGATAGTTTCTAGGTATGAGTGGCTGAAACTTTTTGTGCTAGTAACGGAAGGTTGAAAGTTCGAATCTCGTAAAAAAACTGTGCAGATGAGGGTAGGTCTACGAAAAACCTATCCATTTTTGTTAGAAATCAGATAGAAGAATTCTGTTTGCTGCAAATGATTTGCAAGACATATACGCACAAAATATATGGGGTGGCGAATTTAAGAAATGCATGGTTTGTCCTCTAGAAAAGGTCAAACTTCACTAGATTTTAGTAAAAATTAAAATTTCAAAAACATGTTTTTTTTGTCGCCCCTGACTTTATTTTCTGTTCATTCTTCATGAAATTTTCACAAGTTATGTATTGTTATGTTTGAAAGGGCCTCACAATTAAAAAGTTAAAAAAACATTGAAACGGTCAAGGTCATATTAAGATAATTGTGTTTTTATTCGGCCCCAAAGTGCTCCAAATCTAAAGATATTTCATTGAGAGTATATGAACAAAAGTTTTAGTTCTAAATAGTTCTTCCGTATAATGTTTAGTTTTTGAAGATCGGACTTGATCTTTTCATTTTACGACAATCCAAAGTTTGATCCTTTTTTGGAATAATTGTTATTCAGTTTTTATGCTTAAAATTGTGATATAAAAGAAAAAGAATGTTCGATTAGTGCGACTTATATACTTGTTTGAACTATTTGCTGAATTTCTAGGTACCTAATTGTAAAATTTTTATCAATTTTTTTTCTCATTTTGCCGCTAGAGGGCGCTTTGCTTAAAATCACTCTTTTGCCTATAACTCAAAACGTTAAAGTCTAATTGAAATGCGGTTTTCAGCATTTTGTTCCTTGTACCACAGAATGTGATGATTTCAAAGTATAGGGTATGGGGAAATATTTGCGCTAGAGGAGATTGAATGTTCTAACATTAAAAAAAAAAAAAAAAAAAAAAAAAAACTGTGCAAATGAGAGTAGGTCTTCAAAAAACCTTTGCATTCTGTTTCATATTGAAAATTGTGGCTGAGTTGAAATAAAGTGTTCAAGTTGATTAGGTTAAAAGCGAAAACCAAGATACCGCTTGCGGTTCTAGTTTTTATTTTTATTATTTTTCCAATTCCACCCATTTTTGTGTCCAGCCTAGCGGCCAGATGAAAAAAGCTACAGCTATGAAATTTTGGGCATGGAGTCATCTTTATCTGAACATGTGCCTAATTGGTCAAACTTTTCACTTTTGTTTCTGATTTAGCCACTAGGGGGCGCAATGCATGTAATCACTGTTTTGCTAATAACTCAAAAATTTGAAACCTGATTTAGATGCGGTTTTTTACATAATGTTCCTTGTTGACAGCCCAATCAAATATGATGGAAATCTCATCATCGAGTACGGGAAAAAAATTGTTCTAGGAGAGGTTGAATGTTCGAACCTTGGAAAAAAGTGAAATAATGAGGGTAGGTCTACGAAAAACCTTCCCACTTTTGTTAGAGATCAGATAGAAGAATTCTGTTTGCTGCATACGATTTGCAAGACATATACGCACAAAATATATGGGGTGGCGAATTTAGGAAATGCGTGGTTTGTCCTCTAAAAAAGGTCAAACTTCACTAAATTTTAGGAAAAATTAAAATTTCAAAAACATGTTTTTGTCGCTCCTGACTTTATTTTCTGTTCATTCTTCGTGATATTTTCACACGATATGTATTGATATGTTTGAAAGGGCCTCACAATAAAAAAATTAAAAGAAATTTGAAAAGGTCAAGGTCATATTACAATTATTGTGTTTTTATTCGGCCACAAATAGCTCCAAATCTAAAAATATTTCATTGAGAGTATATGAACAAAAGTTTCAGTTCTTAAAGAGCTCTTTCCAGTGATGTTTAGGTTTTGAAGATCGGACTTGATTTGGTTATTATACGGCAGTCCAAAATTTGATCCTTTTTTTAAATAATTGTAAATCAGGTTTTATGCTTCAAATTCTGATACACAAGAATAAAAAGTTTCACTTGTGCGACTAGTATACTTGATTGAACTATTTGCTGCTTTGCTAGGTACTAAACAGTAAAATTTTAATCAATTTTCTATCTCATTTTGCCGCTAGGTGGTGCTTTTCTTGAAATCATTCTTTTGCTTATAACTAAAAAAGTTGAAGCCTGATCCAAATGCGGTTAATTGAATTATGTTCCTTGTTCATAGCCTAATAAAATATGATAGTTTTTAGGTATGAGTGGCTGAAACTTTTTGAGCTAGTAACGGAAGGTTGAAAGTTCGAATCTTGTAAAAAAAACTGCAAATGAGGGTAGGTCTACGAAAAACCTATCCATTTTTGTTAGAAATCAGATAGAAGAATTCTGTTTGCTGCAAATGATTTGCAAGACATATACGCACAAAATATATGGGGTGGCGAATTTAAGAAATGCATGGTTTGTCCTCTAGAAAAAGGTCAAACTTCACTAAATTTTAGGAAAAATTAAAATTTCAAAAACATGTTTTTTTGTCGCTCCTGACTTTATTTTCTGTTCATTCTTCATGAAATTTTCACAAGTTATGTATTGTTATGTTTGAAAGGGCCTCACAATTAAAAAGTTAAAAAAAACATTGAAAAGGTCAAGGTCATATTACGATAATTGTGTTTTTATTCGGCCCCAAAGTGCTCCAAATCTAAAAATATTTCATTGAGAGTATATGAACAAAAGTTTCAGTTCTTAAAGAGCTCTTTCCAGTGATGTTTAGGTTTTGAAGATCGGACTTGATTTGGTTATTATACGGCAGTCCAAAATTTGATCCTTTTTTTAAATAATTGTAAATCAGGTTTTATGCTTCAAATTCTGATACACAAGAATAAAAAGTTTCACTTGTGCGACTAGTATACTTGATTGAACTATTTGCTGCTTTGCTAGGTACTAAACAGTAAAATTTTAATCAATTTTCTATCTCATTTTGCCGCTAGGTGGTGCTTTTCTTGAAATCATTCTTTTGCTTATAACTAAAAAAGTTGAAGCCTGATCCAAATGCGGTTAATTGAATTATGTTCCTTGTTCATAGCCTAATAAAATATGATAGTTTTTAGGTATGAGTGGCTGAAACTTTTTGAGCTAGTAACGGAAGGTTGAAAGTTCGAATCTGTGTAAAAAAAACTGCAAATGAGGGTAGGTCTACGAAAAACCTATCCATTTTTGTTAGAAATCAGATAGAAGAATTCTGTTTGCTGCAAATGATTTGCAAGACATATACGCACAAAATATATGGGGTGGCGAATTTAAGAAATGCATGGTTTGTCCTCTAGAAAAAGGTCAAACTTCACTAAATTTTAGGAAAAATTAAAATTTCAAAAACATGTTTTTTTGTCGCTCCTGACTTTATTTTCTGTTCATTCTTCATGAAATTTTCACAAGTTATGTATTGTTATGTTTGAAAGGGCCTCACAATTAAAAAGTTAAAAAAAACATTGAAAAGGTCAAGGTCATATTACGATAATTGTGTTTTTATTCGGCCCCAAAGTGCTCCAAATCTAAAAATATTTCATTGAGAGTATATGAACAAAAGTTTTAGTTCTAAATAGTTCTTTCGTATAATGTTTAGTTTTTGAAGATCGGACTTGATCTGTTCATTTTACGGCAATCCAAAGTTTGATCCTTTTTTGGAATAATTGTTATTCAGTTTTTATGCTTAAAATTGTGATATATAAGAAAAAGAATGTTCGATTAGTGCGACTTATATACTTGTTTGAACTATTTGCTGCATTTCTAGGTACCTAATTGTAAAATTTTTATCTTTTTTTTTTTCTCATTTTGCCGCTAGAGGGCGCTTTGCTTAAAATCACTCTTTTGCCTATAACTCAAAACGTAAAAGTCTAATTGAAATGCGGTTTTCAGCATTTTGTTCCTTGTTGACAGCACCACAGAATGTGATGTGATATGATGATAGGGTATGGGGAAATATTTGCGCTAGAGGAGTTTGAATGTTCTTACATTAAAAAAAAAAAAAAAAAAAAAAAAAAAAAAACTGTGCACATGGGAATAGGTCTTCAAAAAACCTTTGCGTTCTGTTTCATATTAAAAATTGTGGCTGAGTTAAAATAAAGTGTTCAAGTTGATTAGGTTAAAAGCGAAAACCAAGATACCGCTTGCGGTTCTAGTTTTGGTATTGTTTTCCCGAGTTAATTTTTTTTTTTTAACTCGGGAAAACAAAGTTATTTTTGTTTTCCCGTGTTAAATTTTTTTTTTAACTCGGGAAAACAAAAAAATATTGTTTTCCCGAGTTAATTTTTTTTTTTAACTCGGGAAAACAGTCATTTTTGTTTTCCCGTGTTATTTTTTTTTTTTAACTCGGGAAAACAAAAAATTTTTTCCCGAGTTAAATTTTTTTTTTAACTCAGGAAAACAAAAAATATTGTTTTCCCGTGTTATTTTTTTTTTAATCGGGAAAAAAAAAATTAAGTCGTGCGCACGACTTAATTAGCCAATCAAATCCGCTTATTATGTTGTGGCCACGACTTAATAAGTTGTGGGAACGACATAATTGGCCAATCAGAGCCCTCAGTCAGAGTTAATGTCTGAGTTAAAATATATATATAAATATATATTATATATTATTATATATATATATATTAAAAATATATTTTGAATAATTGTAGTACTATACCTCCAACAAGCTGGCCGTTGCGTTTACTGGTCCAGTCCGGCTGTAAGAATTTAAAGCGCCCACCATTTCCATGCATTATGTACTCAGCAAAAAAGAAACTTTACATTTATTGACTATATTCCTTAAAACACTTAGGATACAAGTAATAATCACTTGCAAATATGTTTGAATTCGCTTATAGTCACCAACCAAAAATCATTGTTTACTATGGCGTATAACTGTTTACGTGAAAACATTTTACAGTCAGCTTAAACATTCCGAGGGATCGTGTTTTAGCATTATTCTTGCACTTAACATCAAACCCAGAGTCTAGGTCAAGAAAAACAACTTCTGGGACAGGTACTGAGAGCTGTTTGTAAATTAAATTATATAATGTATATATTATGTAATATTATGTAATCATAAATTACACCATCCATTTGAATTGAAATAAGAAGGATATTCCTTCACCGCGAGACTATGAGAACGAATTGTGTAGGCAGCAGCATTGGTCATCGTTATCAATAAGTTTAGGCTATGAAGTGATCCAGAAAGTTTCGACAACGATAATCAAATGGAAAGGCATGTAAAGATGCTTTTTTCTGAGTATATATTGCATGTCCGATCTGGTTTTAGCTTTTCATTTGGCGAGATAGTCTGTTTATCAAAGTTTGAATTTCTCTGTTAATCCTTTTCGTTCTTAAAATATGTATGAAATATATGTCTTGAAATTTCAAGATAATTCTGGGAAACTATCACACAGAGTTAATGGAATTCGGTCAGTTGGTAATTCTTAGGATACAAAAGGCAAAAATCCAAGTCTCAGTCCGATACCCTTTCTAGTTAGTGTAGTTTACTTGAATTATCTGAATTTTTCAAGATTTTATCTCGAATTTCAAGGATTTTGTATCTTGAATTATCGAAAACTGATTTTGAATAATCAAGATATTATCTTGAATTTTCAAGATCCTGTTTAGAATTCCTAAACCTTATGTTGACTTTTAAAGATCTTATGCTGATTTTTTATGCTTCCCGAAGGGGGAGCATAAAGTTGCCGCTTTGTCCTTCCCGTCCGTCTGTTCGTCATAATTTTGTCCGGAGCATTACACAAAAAATGTAAAATGTATCAACATGAAACTTCATAGGTAGATAGATCTCAGTGTGGAGAAGTGCGGTGTACAATAACCATAACTCTAGGATGACTAATTTAAGAGTTATCGCCATTTGAATACTTGTACATGTTAGACCAAAGGGTGGTCTCTTAAGATTTTCCTCAGTTGAGGTGTTCTCTTCAGCAAGTTTAATATTACATTAAAACATTTTTTTAAACAACATGCATCTTTAAAGGTTTCTAGATCCCTTTACAACACTGCTTCTGCAAACTTACAGATGATTTTGCTGTTGCCTTTTAGGCACTTGATGAATTTCTATATCAAAATTATAGACTGTACAGACCCTGATCAGATGGCTGCTGTAGGAGCAAGCTCCCTCATATATGTATATTTTGCTTGCAAATGTCACCAGTGTACAAGTACTGTGTAAATAAGTAAACTGTGTGCGTATAAATAAATACTGGCTACAGATATGCAGTCTGTGAGTGTTAGTGTATCTGGGGAGATGGGTTGGGTGTTAAAAAGGAAGACAGACACACACATATTAGAATTTGTATTGCCAAATGTTATTTTCAGCATAATGCTTACAACTGAAAGAAATATATCAACATTATGAGCTAAAAGTAAAAAATAAGAGTGGGCGTCAATATCTGACACTGTTGTGTTTGTTGTAAAGTTGTTATTCCAGAAATTTAGCACAAATGAATGAGTGTTCAATGATTATCACAAACAATGTTGGTAATAAATAGCCAAGTGAGAATCCAATTAGTGACAAAAACAAAGATTATGTCAATAAAACAACCCCCCCCCCCCCCAAAAAAAAGAGAAAAAAAAAAAGAAAATAAACATTTTTAAACGTTGCATCTCTTTTAAAGCTATTGTTTTGAATTTGATAAATTATGATTGTATAACTTAGGACAGAACTTTGCAGCCCTCGTGACTCTGGCGGAGGGCTCTGATTGGCCAATTATGTCGTTCCCACAACTTATTAAGTCGTGGCCACAACATAATAAGCGGATTTGATTGGCTAATTAAGTCGTGCGCACGACTTAATTTTTTTGTTTCCCGAGTTAAAAAAAAAAAATAACCGGGAAAACAATATGTTTTCCCGAGTTAAAAAAAAAATTTAACTCGGGAAAACAATATTTTTTGTTTTCCCGAGTTAAAAAAAAAAATAACACGGGAAAACAAAAATGACTGTTTTCCCGAGTTAAAAAAAAAATTAACTCGGGAAAACAATATTTTTTTGTTTTCCCGAGTTAAAAAAAAATTTAACAAAAATAACTTTGTTTTCCCGAGTTAAAAAAAAAAATTAACTCGGGAAAACAATACCAAAAAAAAAACTATTGCACATGTCACCTCAGTGCCACCGTACCATTCCGATCAGTTTATATATTTCACAGTTTAAGGAGCCTATCTAGTCGTCCTTCAAATTAAATATCTGAACAACGGTTTGGATGATGTCATATATTTGAAACTACTTTCTGAGCCAACCACAGAGGTGAATGTAATGTAAGCCGATGTGTAAAAGAGTGCCCTTACCGTTGTGTAAAAGCCCAGTCTACGGATACTACAACGTACATCATAATCATACAGATACAGAAATAAAGGACATGGCCCCAAGGGTTTGTTACGAAACGTATGTAATCAGAGATGTGAAAACCTAGATATGTAATGTAACTCCGTAATGAATGAAATTATGAAGAAAAAAAAGGCGTCTTTCCCTGCAGTATCAAGCGTAACTCACGAATAAATTATTGTCGCTTCTCGCACTTGATTGGATATGGTCTAAATAGAAAACTTGCGCGTGATTAAAAACTAAAAAGGCCGATAAAATTGCGGATCGAGGTATAACGTAACATTACGCTGCCCCCGTCCCATCGTAAGGATTCTGAATAACACCTAGTACTGAGCGGGCAAACATTTTTTCAGGTGCTTGTCTTATATCCAGCAAGTAGCGAGGAACGACTATAGATGTTCCTTCCAATGCAATAAGTTATTAGTCAGTAGATGTTTGTATTTTAATGACGTCTTTATACATACGGGTCATGACCTACTTATCACTTCGCTCGTCGGTCTGGACATTGCAAAATTCATGTCTTCTGTATTGTAATTATACATAGTATAATTATTACATGATGGGTGGAGTAAGAAATGCGTAAGGTTTATCTCGTTAATATGTAACCGTAATATAAAGAACGCTTGGTGTAGCTAATGCAGTAAAATTGTCTGTGTAGTGCTGTCGTTTTGATACAGTTATAGCCTATAAATAGCCTTATTTGCACGCTTGTGGAATTAGCGCAATCGGTTAGAGCGTCGATCAATACTTTTTTCCATTAAGAGGTCATGAGTTATATTCCAGCTGGGACATTTTTTTCTGGACGGTATTCAGTACTGTATATACATTACTGTTATTTAGTACTGTATATATATTAGTATGTCTACTTGAAATGGGATTACACTTTCGTTTGCGCATGTGCAAAATTGGTATTGCAGTCGAATGTAAAGTTGTGATAGTAATAGTTTTCAGTGACCGATATTTTTCTATGTGATTGTTAAGGGGTATCAGATACAGGATTTGTGTTTGTTTTGAATAGTTTTCAGTGTGATTTATCATATTTGATAGATTGTTAGTCAGTAGATATATGTATTTAAATGATGTTTACATACATATCGGCCATGACCTACTTATAGCTTCACTCGTCGGTCTGGACATCGCACATTTCATGTCCTCTGTATTGAGCTTGAAATTATACATAGTAATTTAATTATTACATGATGGGTGCGATAAGTAATGTGTAATGTTTATCTTGTTAATATGTAACCGTAATATAAAGAACGCATGGTGTAGATATCAATACAGTACAATTGTCTGTGTAGTGCTAGTCCAGCTGTTTTGATCAGATGGACTATCTATAGCCTTATTTACACACGTCTGTTACACTTGTGGAAATAGTGCAATTGGTAAGAGCGTCGATCGGTACTTTTTTCCCCCCTTCAAGAGGTCATGAGTTCTTTTCCTGCTGGGACCTTTTTTTTCTTATTTTTTTTATTTTTTTTTTTTTATTAAAATTTTTTTAAAAATTTTATACATCTTTTATTTTGCTTTTGTTAATTTGTATTTGCTTCCTTTTGATTTAAACATAAAAATTGTGTGTGTGTGTGTGTGTGTGTGTGTGTGTGTGTGTGTGTGTTTATCGTCGCTACGATAGTATTTCAATCATATAGCGACGTCCAGCTAATTACAGGTGGAGGAAGACCCCGAGTACACAGAGGTACCCGGGTAGAACCACCGACCTACCGCAAGCCAGCTGGAAGGCTTTCTCACATGAAAAATCCGAAGTCCCTACTGGGATTCGAACCCACAGCGGTGAAGGGATGAGAGATTTGTAGTCCACGTCTGTAACCGCTCGGCCACGGCGGCCCCACACATAAAAATTAACCAAAAATAAAAGAAATATATTTATATATAAAAACGGCCTCTGTTTGAAAAAATAATATAAGGAGAGGTCGATGTTTTGAAAATATTAACTCCTAGTTTAAAAAAAAAAGTTTAAAAAAAATACCACTCCAATGATTTTTTTTACCCATGCACTTTTCATTACAGCTGTATTGTTTTCGCTGTCAGAATTCAAAGTTTGAATTTCAATGCATCCACAAGATGCCATAAATTACATGGAAAATGCTACTTAATTGGTAGTCATATTTTAAAAGCCTAGAGAGACTCGGGACCCGTGCAGTGAAACTTATAAAGTAATAACTACCTCTCTATATATAAATGTTATTAATACTAAGAGATATCATCACCATCATTATTATTATTATTTATTCAATTTTATTTTATATTAAATACAAAAGTTTTTGTGCATAGACACGTTATGTTATAAGGTCTAAGCAGTAGAAAAGAGAAATAGAGCCATTAAAACAGTTTGCTTTAATCTTTACGTTTAATCTTTTTTTTTTCTTTTCTTTTTTTTTGAAATTCTATTTATATAATTTATATTTGTATAGTTTGTTTTAAGTAATAGTTTTATACATCCATTACTTTGCTTTTGTTAAGTTGTATTTGCTTTTGAATTAAACATAAATCAAAAATCAAAAAAAAAAAACTTAAAAAATCGACTTTTCTATGTTTAAATACTATATGGAGAGGTCGCTTTTTTTTAGCTCATCTGAGCGCATGTGCTCAGGATGAGCTATAAGGGTCGATGAATGCCGTCGTCCATCCGTCAGTCCGTCCGTCCGTCGTCCATAATAACTTTGTTTGCACTCTAGCATCTTCATTTCATCAGCAGTCATCTTCAAACTTTATGACAATGTTTATTACCATAATCTCTTGGCTAGGTTCGATTATGGCTGATATCGGCCTATTAGGTCAGGAGTTATGCCCCTTTAAGAATTAAAAAATGCCAGATTTCACTTTGTTTGCATTTTAGCATCTTCATTTCTTAAGCAATCATCTTCAAACTTTATGACAATGTTTATTACCATAATCTCTTGGCCAAGTTCGATTATGACTGATATCGGCATATTAGGTCAGGAGTTATGCCCCTTTTAGTGTTAAAAAATGCCAGATTCACTTTGTTTGCGTTCTAGCATCTCAAGTAACCATCGTCAAATTTTATGGCGATGTTTATTATCATAATCTTTCGGTCAAGTTCGATTATGGCTAATATCGGCTAATTAGGTCAGGAGTTATGCCCCTTTTAATATTAAAAAATGCCAGATTTCACTTCGTTTGAACTCTAGCTAATTAGGTCAGGAGTTATGCCCCTTTTGATATTAAAAAAGGCCAGATTTCACTTCGTTTGAACTCTAGCATCTTTATCTCTTAAGCAATCATCTTCAAACTTTATGACAATGTTTATTGCTATATTTTTATGGCCAAGCTTAATTATCGACTAATTAGATCAGGAGTTATGCCCTTTTTAGCTCACCTGAGCACGTGTGCTCAGGATGAGCTTTTAGGATCGATGAATGTCCGTCGTCCGTCCGTCCGTCCGTCGTCCACAATTTGTTCGTTTGCACTCTAGCATCTTCATTTTATGAGCAATTATCTTCAAACTTTAAAACAATGTTTATGACCATAAAATCTCGGCCAAGTTCGATTATGGCTGATATCGGAACATTAGGTCAGGAGTTATGCCCCTTTTAAAATTCAAAAAAGCCAGATTTCACATTGTTTGCACTCTAGCATCTTCATTTCATAAGCAATTATCTTAAAACTTTATATCAATGTTTATGACCATAAAATCTCGGCCAAGTTCGATTATGGCTGATATCGGAACATTAGGTCAGGAGTTATGCCCCTTTTAAAATTAAAAACCAGATTTCACATTGTTTGCACTCTAGCATCTTTATTTCATGAGCAATTATCTTCAAACTTTATATCAATGTTTATGACCATAAAATCTCGGCCAAGTTCGATTATGGCTGATATCAGAACATTAGGTCAGGAGTTATGCCCCTTTTAAAATTCAATAAAGCCAGATTTCACATTGTTTGCACTCTAGCATCTTCATTTCATGAGCAATTATCTTCAAACTTAATATCAATGTTAATGACCATAAAATCTCGGCCAAGTTCGATTATGGCTGATATCGGAACATTAGGTCAGGAGTTATGCCCCTTTTAATATTCAAAAAATGCCATATTTCAAGTTGTTTACACTCTAGCATCTTCATCTTTTGAGCAATCGTCTTCAAACTTTATGGCAATGCTTATGACCTTAAGGTTTCGATTGAGTTCGATTATGGCTGACATTCATCAATTAGGTCAGGAGTTATGCCCCTTTTAATATTCAAAAAATGCCATATTTCACGTTGTTTACACTCTAGCATCTTCATCTTTTGAGCAATCATCTTCAAACTTTATGGCAATGCTTATGGCCATAAGGTCTTGATTGAGTTTGATTATGACTGAGATCAGTTGATTAGGTCAGGAGTTAAGCCCCTTTTAATATAAAAAATGCCAGAAATCACTTTGTTTACACTC
>CM037785.1:34944343-34994343 GCA_021229015.1 Solen grandis
CACTTTAACACACAATCTTTAATCGGTAAGTTCCTTGTCAAATGGATCGATTCCTTATTAAAAATCTTCTCAAACAAGAAAAGGGGAAGAATATCCCGATCAAACCCCCAAGAAAACAATAAAAGACTAAGATTAAAAATACGATAAAACAAAGTGTTACAGATCATTTTAAGTATGGTGCCTTAAAGACACCCCATGGTTTAGAGTCGATGATGAGGGCTCAGCGAAATGTCGAATTTGATAGCAATAACAGATGCATAAGACAATTCTTCGGTGTTAAACAGTTTGATCGTTAAATCAGTCAGTAAAAAATGTTTCAAATTTCAGTGTTAAGGTTGTTAATATTATGTTGTTGTTTTTTTACATGCCTTAATTAATTTATTGAGAGTAGTAATAAAATTTCAATTATTTCCATATTTTATACCAATAGTTTTTTCAAAAAGTACGGACAAGTAGTGTTTTGCTACTTTTGTTGTCCATGGACAAGTAAAATGAGATTTTGCCACCCCTGCCCCTAAAATATGGCTGGCAGGGGTTGGGACTAAGTTGCACGTAAACAGACAGCCTAATATTCGAGAGGACAACGATGTGAGGTCATCGTTTTATGCAATGCCGGCAGTCCGGGTTCTATTTTAAGAAATGGAAAGTCCAATATCTTGATCTGTTATTCAGAGCGAAGCAGAAAAAATAAAATGAACATGCATCTGGAACGTCACATGTTGTTTCCAGAATTAAGGAAACACATAAAGTAGGTTTAAACTGACAGCTATTTGATATCAATCGAATGTGTCTTATATTTAGAACCTGGTTTTGAAAATGCGTCATTGACGGCCCACATTCAACATGGGGGTCATTTCAGATTATTTTGCATCAAAACACACAGTTTTGTGCGTCATCGAAAACCCTGGTACTACTTTGGTGTCCCCCAAAGTCACTCAGGGGTCATGCTCCACCCTTTCAAATTTACTTTACCTTTAATCTCAAAAACTGATCAGATCCCCACCCATATATCATATATATTCTTGTTCCTCATGACAGATTAAATTGTACATATTAAGTGCCCCACCCCGTCAGTTTTACTTCTGACCTTTATTTCAAAGACCACCGAATTCCCCTCCCATAAACCATATATATTCTTAATCCTCATGATAACACAGATTGAATGGTACTTCTTTATTGCCCCCGGGGGATCACATAGGGGTCAGGCCCCATACCCTCAATTTTACTTATGACCTTGTTTCTCCAAAAACAATCGTGTATGATTGTCTAAAGAGAAACTTCGTTTGGGAGACTTAGTAACAGTTCACTGTTATAATTATTACTTATTTGTTATGCATCTCTGGAACAGCAAGATATTTACTTAACATTCAAAACAATGAATCAAGGCATTGACGGATATTGCAGTGTTTAAGAATCTTGACATTTGCTGGACTTTCCTATCCCTAAAATATTTTATAATTTATTTTTTTATTTTCACACAAAATAAGGGAAATAAATTATAAGGAAATTGCCCTTTTAGAACTAACACTTACTTGGGGAGCATCCATTCATTCTTCTGATTTTCTCTTTGTTCACAGATCTAGTTTCAGGGACCCCTTTAAAATCATAGTGAAAAGTTATTAAACAGTCAGTGAACTATATTTTCTGATTTGTAACATCATTGACCAATGAATTTCAAGCCTTTTCTTCTTACTGATGTTAAGTCACCCAAAGAAATAGACACTCCTTTTGGTCTTAGTGTCATTATTAAAAAGTTAACATTTGATTGACCCGTCATTTTAGGGCCCCACACCTTGGTTATGATCACCCGGTCCATCAATCATCTGTCCAATATGTCAAGCTTTTGTTTTTCTGCCTTCAGCAAGTTTTCATCGGTTCTTCACCAAACTTGTTGAGAAAGTTTGAAGGTATAAAAACTAGGCAAAGATTTATACCAGGTCAAATTGCATGATGCACTTCAGAGTTATGACCCTTGAATTAATCAAATTTGATATTTAGCTTTGTTTGCTCTCTAACACAAATAGTTTTCATCCCATCTTCACCAAACATGCAGATAATGTTTTTAGGTATGAAATCTAGTCTAAATCTGTTTAATAACCAGCCAAATTGATTAAGTTCCTTCCGAGTTATGGCCCTTGAATTAGATAAAATTGGACATTTAACTTTGTCCATTCTCCAAGTAATTGTTTTAAGATCTTCACAAAACTTGCTGGAAATCTATGTCAAGGTCAGGAAATAGAAAAATTGTCCTAGGCAGTAGCCAAAATAGCCTATTAAATATTTCCCACATTTTTAACGTGCTAGGTATTTTTTAATATAGTTCATGCTGCAAGAGGAAATAACTTCATTACAGTACAAAGGTGAAAACTATGTTACTGCTAAAACATTAAGAAACCCTGCTACATTATTTTGCTTATATGCTGTGATATTTTCTCTCAACTCCCCCAAAAAAGCCTTCTGGTGTCTTTATGTGGGGCGCTTTCTGACTGTGTCAGTGTTCTAGTTAAATTTAGTTGGATCACCAAAAAATATATTTAATACAAATTAAAATTTGTAATCCTGGTTGCATTCATTAATAGATTAATTAATATATTTGCATTTGACAGAGCTCTAGAGATAAAAAGAAATATATTAAGAGATGTATATCATTCTTTATCTTTCCAGATTATCCAGTTGTTATGAGTGGAACAGACCTTCTTCTCATTGACCCTCAGCAACCTAGTGATAAAGTAAATGCAAAGCTGAATTTAAGGAAACTAAAAAAATACAAATACCTAGATGTGTCTGCAGTACATGCAGTCTTTAATGAAATCTTTGGGATAACTTTTGACGGCAATTTTCCTGGAACCCTCTTTTGGTTTCCACTCAGAACTAAACCATCTGATATTTCGACTACTCTCTATGATGAACAAACAGTGCTAGAATTGTTTGAAGTTTTTAAATCAGAAGCATCAAGTTCTCTCCTGTTTTTGAAAAGTCTACAGCAGGTCAGTTTGCATGTAAGAGAAGACTATAGTACATATGATATTGCTAAAACAGAAATTGGTGGAGATATTCAGAGAGTCATAAAAGAAAGGATGGAGTTTAAGGAGCAGATAGGAAAATTGCACCCGGAGGGAAAATCTTTGTCTTCTACTTATCCACTGACACTACTTACTTATGACGAAACAAACAAGACAAAAAGTGAACATAAATGGATGATAATGAATTGCTTCATGAGAGGAAACATTTCAGAACATTTCAAAGGCTTGATTAAAGATGAGACAGTAGGTTATAATCCACATATTGGGGTTGCAGCCCCTGTTGAAGGTGACTTCAATGAACCATTGGAAGGCCATGTGTTTTGCTTTCTTCCTCTTCCTAAAGAAGGGAGGAAATTGACAGGGCTACCTGTCCATGTGAATGGATTCTTTGCTCTTAATCAGAATAGGCATCACTTGAAGTGGGAGACAGAGGAGCAGAAAGGAACGAAGATTCTTGACAAATGTATTCAGTGGAATCAAGCTCTCATATCTGAAGCAATTCCATATGCTTATCATAATTTACTTACTGAAACTAAACGTTATTTACAAGATGAATTGCATTGGGAAAATGAGAAAATTGCAATGTTGATATATAGTCTGATTCCAAGTAGTAGATCTGTTTTGGACAAATGGAGACTGATAATGAAGCCATTGTTTGAAAAAATGGTGACTGTTCCCTTTCTCTGGTCTGAGACTGTTTGTGAATGGCTTACAGCTGACCAAGCTGTATTTATGAAGATTCCTGCTGCGGTAAAAGATAATCCAAAACTAAAAGCAGCTATGATCAGAACTATGACAGTCTTAGATTTGAAGTATGTTGAGATTCCAGAATTTCTTCATGATGTTTTGGAAACCTATTTTAAAGACATACATTATATGACACCACAAGAACTTAGGAAATTACTTTTATATAAAAAACAGTATTCTAATCCTTTAAATTCAGAACAAAAACTATGTGTGCTGGAGTACCTCCTATCAGATGCTAACATTTCTTTGCAAGGTCTTGAACTACTTCCACTGGCGTCTGAAAAGTGGACAACATTTGATGCAGTGAGTGAAAAGGTCTTTTTGTGTGAAGAATCAGAAATGGAGCTGTTTCCAAGCTTAAAGGACAGGATGCTTTTGAACAGAGGAAATATGACATACAATCTTAGACATCATTTTACCAATTTTGGTATAAACGGTAAGTTGTCAGAATTTTGATCGTATGTAATTATACCCCCGCAAACGAAGTTTGAGAGGGGGTTTATAGGAGTCAGCCCGTCGGTCTGTTGAACTTGTGATGCAAACTACTTCTATATTTCTTAACCGATTTGGTTCAAAGTTTGTGTGTGCATTCATAAACAGCTAGAGAGGTGCATGACATATATTTTGCTTGAGTTATCTCAAGGAGTACAGAGTTATTGCCCCTGATTCAACTTTTAATATCTTGTGACACAAACTTCTTCTACATTTTTTTAACTGATTCAGTTCAAATTTTGTGTGTGCATTGATAACCAGGTAGAGAGGTGCATGACATAAATTTTCTCTTGAGTTATCTCGAGGATTACAGAGTTATTGCCCCTGCTTTCCCTCTAAATATCTTGTGACACGAACTTCTACATTTCTTAACCGTTTCAGTTCAAATTTTGTGTGTGCATTCATAAACAGCTAGAGAGGTGCGTGACATAAATTTCACTGTAGTTATCTCAAAGATTACAGAGTTATTGCCCCTGATTCAACTTTAAATATCTTGTGACACAAACTTCTACATTTTTAACCGATTCAGTTCAAATTTTGCATGTGCATTGATAATCAGGTGGAGAGGTGCGTGACATAAATTTCACTTGAGTTATCTCCAGGATGGCAGAGTATTTTTGGATTATATCCCTTAGTTTGATTCTGTTTTTTCTTGTCCAGAACATTACTAAAAAATTATACAAGATATTGACTTGAAACTTGAAATGTAAACAGATGGCGACTAGGAAAAGTGCAGTGTCCAAGAACTGTAACTGTACCTGGTCTCATTTTTAGCTCACCTGAGCACAACGTGCTCAAGGTGAGCTTTTGTGATCACCCTTCGTCTGTCGTCGTGTGTCGTGCGTCATCAACAATTTGCTTTAAACGACATCTCCTCTGAAACCGCTGGACAGAATTTAATGAAACTTGGCAGGAATGTTCCTTGGGTGAGGCTCTACAAAAGTTGCTAAAATAAAGTTGATCCATGAAGAACTCTGGTTGCCATGGCTACAAAAAGAAAAATAATTTGAAAAGTTTAAAAATCATCTCCTTCAAAACTATTGGCCAGATTTCAAAATAATTTGGTACAGATGTTTCTTGGGTCAACCTCTACCAAAGTTGCTAAAATTATTCCGATCCATAAAAAAACATGGCCGCCAGGGGCGGGGCTTATTTGCCTTATATGTATAGAGAGAAACCTTTAAACAACATCTCCTCTGAAACCACTGGATAGAATTTGATTAAACTTGGCAGGGATGATCCTTGGGTCAACCTCCACAAAAGTTGCTAAAATAAACTTGATCCATGTAGAACTGGTTGCCATGGCAACAAAAAGAAAAAAAAATGAAAACTTTAAAAATCATCTTCTTCAAAACTACTGGCCAGATTTTAAAATAAATTGGTACAGATGTTCCTTGGGTCAACCTCTACCAAAGTTGCTAAAATTATTCTGATCCGTATAAAAACATGGCCGCCAGGGGCGGGGCTTATTTGCCTTATATGTATATAGAAAAACCTTTAAACAACATCTCCTCTGAAACCACTGGACAGAATTTGATTAAGCTTGGCAGGGATGATCCTTGGGTCAACCTTCACAAAAGTTGCTAAAATAAACTTGATCCATGTAGAACTCTGGTTGCCATGGCAACAACAAAAAAAAAATGAAAACTTTAAAAATCATCTTCTTCAAAACTACTGGCCAGATTTTAAAATAAATTGGTACAGATGTTTCTTGGGTCAATCTCTACCAAAGTTGCTAAAAAATTTCCGATCCGTAAAAAACATGGCCACCAGGGGCAGGCCTTCTTTGCCTTAAATGTATATAGAGAAACGTTTAAACAACATCTCCTCTGAAACCACTGGACAGAATTTGATTAAACTTGGCATGGATGATCCTTGGGTCAACCTTCACAAAAGTTGCTAAAATAAACTTGATCCATGTAGAACTCTGGTTGCCATGGCAACAAAAAGAAAAAAAAATGAAAACTTTAAAAATCATCTTCAAAACTACTGGCCAGATTTTAAAATAAATTGGTACAGATGTTCCTTGGGTCAACCTCTACCAAAGTTGCTAAAATTATTCCGATCCGTAAAAAAACATGGCCACCAGGGGCAGGGCTTATTTGCCTGATATGTATTTAGAGAAACATTTAAACAACATCTCCTCTGAAACCACTGGACAGAATTTGATTAAACTTGGCAGGGATGATCCTTGGGTCAACCTTCACAAAAGTTGCTAAAATAAACTTGATCCATGTAGAACTCTGGTTGCCATGGCAACAAAAAAAAAAAATGAAAACTTTAAAAATCATCTTCTTCAAAACTACTGGCCAGATTTTAAAATAAAGTGGTACAGATGTTCCTTGGGTCAACCTCTACCAAAGTTGCTAAAATTATTCCGATCCATAAAAAAACATGGCCGCCAGGGGCGAGTTTTGCCTTAATGTTATAAAACGTTTAAAAACTTTGAAACAGACATTGTACTGAGGAACTTCACTCACAAAGTTGAATAAACTTGATCAGGGATGGTGCCTGGGCAACTAAAAAAAATGTTTAAAAAATTAAACTTGGACCATGTAGAATAAATGGTATTGTCCTTGGCAACTACAAAGCAAAATTAAAAAAACAGGACCCTTTGCCTTTAATATGGAAACGTTTAAACAACATCTTCTCTGAAACCACTGGACAGAATTTGATTAAACTTGGCAGGGATGATCCTTGGGTCAACCTTCACAAAAGTTGCTAAAATAAACTTGATCCATGTAGAACTCTGGTTGCCATGGCAACAAAAAGAAAAAAAAATGAAAACTTTAAAGGAATACGTTGGCTGATAACAACTAGGTTTTAATTGAAAGATATTGATGTAAATAAACCAATTTAATTACTCATTTCATTGAATCAATCGTAATAAGAAAGAAATTGCAAGTTAAAGACGTCTATTTACACCAATTTGCTCCGAGACATGGGCGCAGACATTGTTTACGTCTCGTGATCTCGCGAGACTTTTTTTCAACAATCGTGACGTCACAGACACACTTCCGGTTGCGTACATACATTGAAATATAGAAGGGAATTACGTGTGTTGTGGAGAAATTGTTTGAAAAATGTTTATTATTTGAATATGATGAAAATATATTATTAAAAGATTAAACTATGATCATTTTATTGTTTTCTTACTCGTGAGTGAGAGAGTCTTGAGCCCTCGTCCTATGACCTTTGTATGCCAGAATGGTAATGAATGCAACTTCTAAAACAGAATCATTCAGAACTAAGGTGTGAAAGTCCGTATGGTTCGTAATGCACGTAAGTTCATCTAAATTTCCAACAACCAAGTCACTCGATTTGCAACATACATTTTCCATATTGGATGGCATCATAACACAGTTATCACACAGACAAAAGTCCTCAGCACATAAATATTCCTCCTCCCGTACGTTATTGTCTTGAAGCAGTTGCAGCTCTTCCTCAGTATATTCGGGCTCAAAGTCGTAAGGAACTATACACTCTATTTTAAGAAATATCTCAAAAACTTTATTAAACTTCCTGCTATAGTGATCGAACCATAACTAAAGTCAATACCCCTTGTCACGCAATCATTTATGCACATTCTCACAAACATCGCTATTTTAATTGCGCAAACCATTACAATTTCTAAACAGTTTTTTAATCAAACATATAAATATATAAAAGGGGCGGTATCATGGAAGTAGAAATCTAATTGCAATGACGGTAACTGTGAAATACTATAGAGACGAATCAAAGGGACACCGTGTTGTAATTATGATTAACACACCTAATTGCTCGCAATTTAGCAAAATAATGTAAATTATGCTACTTTCTGTATATCACAATAACATGAGCTCATTGCGATACGATACTTTTACTTATATATATTTATTTAAACAGACTTTTTCCGTAAAATAGCATAATATAGATTATTATAATATAAAACGTGGATTCAACACTTTTCTTTCATATTTATATAATGCATTTAGTATGTTTGTGGTGATGATTTATACTCTACATGTCCGTTTCAGTAAAACGTGAACATCAATTGGCTGTTGACATGGTGACTCGGTCGCACGCTTCGTTTTATGGCCGTGTTTTATGGCCCTGAGGTGCGATTGTATATGACGCTTATTCTGTTACAAAGGCTTGCCAGTGATTTCTTATCTAATCAGTTTAACACCACACAACTTTTCAATAACCGCAGTTGCAAGCATTTCACGGTAAAAATGACAAAGATGTATTATAGAAATAAAAAATATCGCGGAGCAAATTGGTTTAAATAGACGTCTTTAACTTACAATTTCTTTCTTATTACGATTGATTCAATGAAATGAGAAATTTATTTGGTTTACTTACATCAATATCTTTCAATTGAAACCTAGTTGTAATCAGCCGAGCGTATTCCTTTAATGCTTTTATCACAACCCCTATTAATCGCACTCATCGATCGGGATATGGTTCAATGGGTATTTGTGACGTCACAGAAAGGTAAACATGAACAAAGATGGCGGCGGCCATAGCCGATCGAAATCACAAACTTTAAACAGCTATATCTTCACAAATATAGCATGTATAAAAATGAAAGTCATGTCAAAGTGATCTACAATAAAAGGTTTATTGATGGTTAAATTTTCATTTCAGCCGAGCGTATTCCTTTAAAAATCATCTTCTTCAAAACTACTGGCCAGATTTTAAAATAAATTGGTACAGATGTTCCTTGGGTCAACCTCTACCAAAGTTGCTAAAATTATTCTGATCCGTATAAAAACATGGCCGCCAGGGGCGGGGCTTATTTGCCTTATATGTATATAGAAAAACCTTTAAACAACATCTCCTCTGAAACCACTGGACAGAATTTGATTAAGCTTGGCAGGGATGATCCTTGGGTCAACCTTCACAAAAGTTGCTAAAATAAACTTGATCCATGTAGAACTCTGGTTGCCATGGCAACAAAAAGAAAAAAAAATGAAAACTTTAAAAATCATCTTCAAAACTACTGGCCAGATTTTAAAATAAATTGGTACAGATGTTCCTTGGGTCAACCTCTACCAAAGTTGCTAAAATTATTCCGATCCGTAAAAAAACATGGCCACCAGGGGCGGGGTTTCCTATTTCCTCTGAAACCACTGGACAGAATTTATTAAATTTGGCAGGGATATCCTTGGGTCAACCTTCACAAAAGTTGCTAAAATAAACTTGATCCATGTAGAACTCTGGTTGCCATGGCAACAAAAAAAAAAAAATGAAAACTTTAAAAATCATCTTCTTCAAAACTACTGGCCAGATTTTAAAATAAAGTGGTACAGATGTTCCTTGGGTCAACCTCTACCAAAGTTGCTAAAATTATTCCGATCCATAAAAAAACATGGCCGCCAGGGGCGAGTTTATTTGCCTTAAATGTATATAGAGAAACGTTTAAACAACATCTCCTCTGAAACCACTGGACAGAATTTGATTAACTTGGCAGGGATGATCCTTGGGTCAACCTTCACAAAAGTTGCTAAAATAAACTTGATCCATGTAGAACTCTGGTTGCCATGGCAACAAAAAAAAAAAAAAAATGAAAACTTTAAAAATCATCTTCTTCAAAACTACTGGCCAATTTTTAAAATAAATTGGTACAGATGTTCCTTGGGTCAACCTCTACCAAAGTTGCTAAAATTATTCCGATCCATAAAAAAACATGGCCGCCAGGGGCAAGTTTATTTGCCTTATATTTATATAGAGAAACCTTTAAACAACATCTCCTCTGAAACCACTGGACAGAATTTGATTAAACTTGGCAGGGATGATCCTTGGGTCATCCTTCACAAAAGTTGCTAAAATAAACTTGATCCATGTAGAACTCTGGTTGCCATGGCAACAAAAAGAAAAAAAAATGAAAACTTTAAAAATCATCTTCTTCAAAACTACTGGCCAGATTTTAAAATAAATTGGTACAGATGTTCCTTGGGTCAATCTCTACCAAAGTTGCTAAAAAATTTCCGATCCATTAAAAACATGGCCACCAGGGGCAGGCCTTCTTTGCCTTATATGTATATAGAGAAACGTTTAAACAACATCTCCTCTGAAACCACTGGACAGAATTTGATTAAACTTGGCAGGGATGATCCTTGGGTCAACCTTCACAAAAGTTGCTAAAATAAACTTGATCCATGTAGAACTCTGGTTGCCATGGCAACAAAAAGAAGAAAAAAAATGAAAACTTTAAAAATCATCTTCTTCAAAACTACTGGCCAGATTTTAAAATAAATTGGTACAGATGTTCCTTGGGTCAATCTCTACCAAAGTTGCTAAAAAATTTCCGATCCGTAAAAAACATGGCCACCAGGGGCAGGCCTTCTTTGCCTTATATGTATATAGAGAAACGTTTAAACAACATCTTCTCTGAAACCACTGGACAGAATTTGATTAAACTTGGCAGGGATGATCCTTGGGTCAACCTTCACAAAAGTTGCTAAAATAAACTTGATCCATGTAGAACTCTGGTTGCCATGGCAACAAAAAGAAAAAAAAATGAAAACTTTAAAGGAATACGTTGGCTGATAACAACTAGGTTTTAATTGAAAGATATTGATGTAAATAAACCAATTTAATTACTCATTTCATTGAATCAATCGTAATAAGAAAGAAATTGCAAGTTAAAGACGTCTATTTACACCAATTTGCTCCGAGACATGGGCGCAGACATTGTTTACGTCTCGTGATCTCGCGAGACTTTTTTTCAACAATCGTGACGTCACAGACACACTTCCGGTTGCGTACATACATTGAAATATAGAAGGGAATTACGTGTGTTGTGGAGAAATTGTTTGAAAAATGTTTATTATTTGAATATGATGAAAATATATTATTAAAAGATTAAACTATGATCATTTTATTGTTTTCTTACTCGTGAGTGAGAGAGTCTTGAGCCCTCGTCCTATGACCTTTGTATGCCAGAATGGTAATGAATGCAACTTCTAAAACAGAATCATTCAGAACTAAGGTGTGAAAGTCCGTATGGTTCGTAATGCACGTAAGTTCATCTAAATTTCCAACAACCAAGTCACTCGATTTGCAACATACATTTTCCATATTGGATGGCATCATAACACAGTTATCACACAGACAAAAGTCCTCAGCACATAAATATTCCTCCTCCCGTACGTTATTGTCTTGAAGCAGTTGCAGCTCTTCCTCAGTATATTCGGGCTCAAAGTCGTAAGGAACTATACACTCTATTTTAAGAAATATCTCAAAAACTTTATTAAACTTCCTGCTATAGTGATCGAACCATAACTAAAGTCAATACCCCTTGTCACGCAATCATTTATGCACATTCTCACAAACATCGCTATTTTAATTGCGCAAACCATTACAATTTCTAAACAGTTTTTTAATCAAACATATAAATATATAAAAGGGGTGGTATCATGGAAGTAGAAATCTAATTGCAATGACGGTAACTGTGAAATACTATAGAGACGAATCAAAGGGACACCGTGTTGTAATTATGATTAACACACCTAATTGCTCGCAATTTAGCAAAATAATGTAAATTATGCTACTTTCTGTATATCACAATAACATGAGCTCATTGCGATACGATACTTTTACTTATATATATTTATTTAAACAGACTTTTTCCGTAAAATAGCATAATATAGATTATTATAATATAAAACGTGGATTCAACACTTTTCTTTCATATTTATATAATGCATTTAGTATGTTTGTGGTGATGATTATACTCTACATGTCCGTTTCAGTAAAACGTGAACATCAATTGGCTGTTGACATGGTGACTCGGTCGCACGCTTCGTTTTATGGCCGTGTTTTATGGCCCTGAGGTGCGATTGTATATGACGCTTATTCTGTTACAAAGGCTTGCCAGTGATTTCTTATCTAATCAGTTTAACACCACACAACTTTTCAATAACCGCAGTTGCAAGCATTTCACGGTAAAAATGACAAAGATGTATTATAGAAATAAAAAATATCGCGGAGCAAATTGGTTTAAATAGACGTCTTTAACTTACAATTTCTTTCTTATTACGATTGATTCAATGAAATGAGAAATTTATTTGGTTTACTTACATCAATATCTTTCAATTGAAACCTAGTTGTAATCAGCCGAGCGTATTCCTTTAATGCTTTTATCACAACTCCTATTAATCGCACTCATCGATCGGGATATGGTTCAATGGGTATTTATGACGTCACAGAAAGGTAAACATGAACAAAGATGGCGGCGGCCATAGCCGATCGAAATCACAAACTTTAAACAGCTATATCTTCACAAATATAGCGTGTATAAAAATGAAAGTCATGTCAAAGTGATCTACAATAAAAGGTTTATTGATGGTTAAATTTTCATTTCAGCCGAGCGTATTCCTTTAAAAATCATCTTCTTCAAAACTACTGGCCAGATTTTAAAATAAATTGGTACAGATGTTCCTTGGGTCAACCTCTACCAAAGTTGCTAAAATTATTCCGATCCGTAAAAAAACATGGCCGCCAGGGGCGGGGCTTATTTGCCTTATATGTATATAGAGAAACCTTTAAACAACATCTCCTCTGAAACCACTGGACAGAATTTGATTAAACTTGGCAGGGATGATCCTTGGGTCAACCTTCACAAAAGTTGCTAAAATAAACTTGATCAATGTAGAACTCTGGTTGCCATGGCAACAAAAGGAAAAAAAATGAAAACTTTAAAAATCATCTTCTTCAAAACTACTGGCCAGATTTTAAAATAAATTGGTACAGATGTTCCTTGGGTCAACCTATTTATCTCAGGTGAGTGATTTAGGGCCTCATGGGCCTCTTGTTTTAATTTTCTCCCTTTGTTAAATTGCTATTTTTTCTTGACTAGGAGAAGTGCAGTGTCCAAGAACTGTAACTCTTCACTTTTAAACTACTGTGACAAACAACCATAATTGACTCTCAATCCACTTTAAATAAAAACTTACCTTACGTATTACTTACTATCATAATCAATATGTATACAGGTTCTTATCTATGCTCCGCCTGGAGTCTGGCTTTTTGCGGGGTATTAATCACCTTCAGTGATAGCTCTAGTTATAACCTGTCATCTTTAATTATTTAAAGATACAGATCTATACAAAGATATACATGCTACTTTGGGTCATTCAGTAAAAACAAGTGTGCAGCAATATTGTAGTGATTGTTACAATTTGAAATGAATTGATCCTGAGCATTTAATCGCCACTTTGTCTGATTGACCATTACACTTTTTTGCCAGAGCATCACCCAAAGTTTAATTACCTAAACCAAGTTGCTATGTTGATAATTGACTCCAATTGATTGAGCTGGTTTCCTTATATAATCAATATAGACACTTTCAAATTCTTTCCTACTTAATTTATGTTTTACACAAAATGATCATCTCTTGTCCTCTATACAGACATGCATTCTAAAGCAAAAGTTGATTGATTAATAGGTGAGGTTCCAGGGCTCAAATTTAATTTTCTTTTTCCACTCGCAAAAAAAATAATGTGAGTACCTTTAATTTCAATTTGCAAATTTCCAGACTTTTATCTTACTCGCAAATTAATATTGCATTCATGGAAATTACTTCCAATGGGCTTGTATATTATCAGGATGACTGTTTCATAAATTAATGGAATTTCAAAAACATTGTATGAAAAAGGAAGAAAGTGACTGATTATGCCAAAATTATCAGTGCTAGTGGTTTAAAATGTAACTTGCAAATTTCATATTCTACTCGCATTTTGCCAAAATGCAAGTGTTAATTTTGAGCCATCAGATCCCAGTAGAGTGGGCTGAAATCCTTAAATATCTTGAAACCAGTAATCAGACATTATTTCAAACAAATTGTCACTACTTGCATAACTGATATAGAAATAGCGTCTTCTCTTCATTTGAATGCAAGATATCACTGACTACTACCCTCAATACAAAACATGTTTTTATATTAGTTCATGTTATCCTTGTGAGGGATATATATATAAAGCCACTGTACCCAATATTGAAGATTATCAAGTGGACATTTTTATGCCCTTGCCATGAATGGTGATGGGCATATAGTTACACCTGTCTATATGTGTACTGTGTGTTGTCTGTGCAAGCATTTTATTACTGGCAGCTGTAAATCTGTTGTGTTTGGTTGTGTTTTCAAATAACTTTGCACAAATGATCACTACGATTTTTTTTCCAGAATTATATATGAGGGAAACTCATCTCAGTTAAACTTACAGACTTTTAGCTCACCTGAGCATAGCTCAGGGTGAGCTTTTGGGATACTTGATTGTCCGTCGTCCGTCGTCCATCAACAATTTTGATGTTTACACACTAGAGGCCACAGTTTTGATCCAATCTTCCTCAAACTTGGTCAGAATGTTTGTCTTGATGATATCTTGAACCCTTTCGAAAATGGGTCAGGTTGGATCAAAAAGTAGGTCAGTAGGTCAAATCTTAGAAAAATCTTGTCGTCCGTCAACAATTTTGATGTTTACACACTAGAGGCCACAATTTTGATCCAATCTTCCTCAAACTTGGTCAGAATGTTTGTCTTGATGATATCTTGAACCCTTTCGAAAATGGGTCAGGTTGGATCAAAAAGTAGGTCAGTAGGTCAAATCTTAGAAAAATCTTGTTTACACACTAGAGGCCACAATTTTGATCCAATCTTCCTCAAACTCGGTCAGAATGTTTGTCTTGATGATATCTTGAACCCTTTCGAAAATGGGTCAGGTTGGATCAAGAAAAATCTTGTTTACACACTAGAGGCCACAATTTTGATCCAATCTTCCTCAAACTTGGTCAGAATGTTTGTCTTGATGATATCTTGAACCCTTTCGAAAATGGGTCAGGTTGGATCAAAAAGTAGGTCAGTAGGTCAAATCTTAGAAAAATTTTGTTTACACACTGAGGGCAACATTTTTGGTCCAATCATCCTCAAACTTTGGCAGAATGTTTGTCATGATGATATCTTTTGTGGATGGGGTCAGAAAATTCCTGAACATTGTTTCACCTCATCATCTTAATTCTGAAGCAATTTGTTTTGTACAGGCAATGAATGATACTTTTCTCAGGTGAGCGATCTAGGGCCATCTTGGCCCTCTTGTATTTAAGTATAATAGATGCTCCATCCATGTTGATTTGTAGATTTAATCACATAGTCAAACTATAATTGTGTATGCACGGTTTGACCAATCAATTTGTAGCATACAAAGTCACATTGCATCAACAGGGAAGGACATTGAAAGGTCCTTTGCAAAACTAAATGATCTTTTGGTGGCCCTCCACAAAAGCGGTTAAAATCAGCTTTATCATTGCACAACTCCGGTTGCCATTGGAGCCAACAGACTTTTATTTTCTAAAAGAAATATAGAATTATCCTTCTATGAACCCTAAAGACAGAATTTAATTTCATTCTGCATAAATGGTCCACTCATCGCCCTCTACTGTAATTGCTTAAATAAAGTTGATCCCTTGAAAAATTAAGCCACTTATTGGTCAGCTGGTTTCCTTATGTACTCCTTATAGAAACTGTCAAAATTCTTCTTTGACAAAGTCAATTAACGGGAAATTAATTTCATTTAAGCACAATTGGTAATCTCATTCAAAAATCTTCTGTGTAACCTATGGTATCTCATTTGGCAAAAATGGTCAGCTAATAGCAGTCTTCAATAACTGTTTTTAAATAAAGTTGATCCTTTGAAAAATAAGACCTCAAGGAATCAGCTAATTTCCTTGTATTCTCTATATAGAAAATATCAAAATTCATCTTCTATGTAACCAGTTATCAGAGAAATCAATTTCATTTGGCACAATGGTCACCTCATGGCTGTCTTGCTAATATAATCTGTACAGACAATTCTTTGCATCTTAAATTTGAATTTGGTTGATAATTTCAAAATTCTTCCCCAAAACTGATGCTCAAAATTAATTCTTGTCTTGCAAGAATGATAACCTCATGGTCCCATACCATTCCTGATCCCTTGAAAAAATGAGGCTTCCATATAATTTGTTAACTTAAGAATTCTTTCTATCTGAAACTTGAATCTGGTTGCTGCTTAAGTAATCAGAGAAAATCATGTTACTTGAATGGTTTTAAATTAGCTGTTGTAATCTGTTGGGAGATCTAGGGCCATACGGCCCTTATGTTAATGTTTTTTTCTGCCAAAAGGTTGGAAACATAATGGAATTCCAATTTTAAGCTCAAGTTACAGACAGGCAGTGCAAACCTCTATCACCTTCTCTGGTGGCCAAGTGGTTAGAGCGTCTGCTTCGGGGACTGGAGGTCAAGGGTTTGATCCCTGGCCGCGACATGCCTTACGTCATAAATAATGGTACTGTTATAGCACCCTTTCTTGGTGCTCAGCATATAAGGGTAGTTGCGGACTGGTTGGCCAGGTGTAAGGGTAATGTGACTGGGTATGGTATCATGCCACATGTCTACGGCGTGATACTGCAGTGTGGCAGCACTATATCTGTCTCAGGTAGACAGTCTCCAAATGACTGAAATACTGTTGGCGGGACGTTAAACCCAATGAACAGACTGACTTATATTACTGCTCATTCAAAGGTAGAAAAAGATTAAGGTACTCAATAATTTTCTATGTAGGGTGCAGTGACCCCGAAGATATTTTTGTTAAGCCTAATGGAGAAAAGAGCAATATTTGGATTTTTTTGTAACGAAAAAACCTTGCTTTGAATTGATGATTTCTGGTTGGGTGATGTCAGGGTCCTTTCAGATTGACCTTTTTGATTTGCCTGACTTAAGTCACGCACTATATAGGGGTTACTTTTGTTGGCAGTGGTGGCGGCGGCGTCCCCATCTGCTTGTCCGGAGCATAACTATGTCACCATAACTTGGAATGACTTGAGAATAGATATGTATGTTTTTGTTATTTCCCTTTGATTTTTTATAATTAATATTTTATGTATGTTTTGCAATGACCCAAAGTGCAGTGCACATGAACCATAACTTACTTGTGTCTTTTTGAGTTATTCCCCTTTGATTGATTTTCTTAGAGCATTTTTTGTTCAGATCATAACTTTGTCACCATAAGTTTAAATGACTTGAGACTTGGTATGTATGTTTCTTGCAATGACCTGAAGGGAATTGTGCAAGAACCATAACTCTACCTTGTGCTTTTTTGGAGTTATTCCCCTTTGATTTTATTAGTGTATTTAACGTTAGAATGAGATGCATAGTTGAGGGAATGAGAATCTTACAAACTCGTAAGCATGTTTGCATAAGTAATTTTTATGCTCACCGAAGGTGACGCATATAGTCGCCGCTTCGTCCGTCCGTTCGTCCGTCACACTTTCCTTGTCCGGACTATTTCTCAGGAACTAACGGCTTGAATTCAACGAAACTTTATGGGAAGCTTTATTACCAAGAGGAGATCGCATATCGTCGCTGACCCGTTCCTAATTTTTCACAGAGTTAGGCCCTTGACTTTTGGCCTATAGTCATATTGCATGATTCTTGTCCAGGCTATTTCTCAGGAATTAATGGCTTGAATTCAACGAAACTTTATGGGAAGCTTTATCACCAAGAGTAGATACGCATATCGTCGGCGTGACCTGGTTCCTCAATTTTTCACAGAGTTATGGCCCATTGACTTTTCGGCCTATAGTACATATTGCAGGATTCTTGTCCGGGCTATTTCTCAGGAACTAATGGCTTGAATTCAATGAAACTTTATGGGAAGCTTTATTACCAAGAGGAGATGCGCATATCGTCAGCATGACCCGATTCCTAATTTTTTCAAAGAGTTAAGGCCCATTGACTTTTTGGCCTATAGTACATATTGCATGATTCTTGTCCGGGCTATTTCTCAGGAACTAATGGCTTGAATTCAACAAAACTTTATGGGAAGCTTTATCACCAAGAGTAGATACGCATATTGTTGGCGTGACCTGGTTCCTCAATTTTTCACAGAGTTATGGCCCCTACTACCATGTTGTTGACTAATTCATGTCATTTGCCTAATTTAACAGGTTTAAAAAAACCCTTGTTGTTTAGGCCATTATACACTATTTCAAATATCCAGTCATATGTCAAGAGTGTTGGTTAACCTCTTTGATATGAGCACACATTGAAATGTATGACTTAATTTTTAGTAGTATAAAAACTTAAAAAAAATCAATGAAAGATCTGATGAGTAACACGTATTATCATATTAAATAGTAAACTGTTACTAAGTCTCCAAATTAGAGTTGGTAAAACATCTCATCTGATGAGGAGAATAGATATGATTTAGGAATGGGGATTTCAACATATCCTCCCACCCATTGACCAAGGCCTTATTTGTAACAATGACGTTCTTCGGGGAGCATCTGTCAGTTCTACTGTTGGCCATTCAGTTGGTCTTGTCTGGAAGTTTTGGCACAAAATGCTTGCTGATTCGGAGATGTTTAAAGTGACACCTTTATAAATTGTAGCTGTAAATGGTGCCTTGAGAAACATTATCATAAATGTGTTTGTGTGTGTGTGTGTGTGTGGAGAAAGTTTTAATGATATTTTAATAATATTATTAAGCGCACGGATATTTCGGTGGGGTTTGGGGGAATCTTGCAAAACAACAAAAACTTTTCAAATACATTTAGTAAATTTACTGATTTTAGTTCAAGTGAGTTTGAATAAAGGAAAGAAGAGGACGGGTGCATGATAAGAGTACTTTTTAGCTCGACTATTCGTAGAATATGAGAGCTATTGTAGTCACCCTGGCGTTGGCGTTGGCGTTGCAGCTTTTGGTTAAAGTTTTGCGTGCAAATCAACCTTATATCTCAATAACCATTCATGGTTTTGACTTGAAAGTTTATGAATATGTTTAGGGGCATCATACAACCAAGGTAGATAACTCTTCATGGAATATATTACAAATTATGGCCCCTTTTTAACTTAGAAATTTTGGTTAAAGTTTTGCATGCAAGATACTCTCATGCTTATATCTCAGTATCAAGCATGCGATTGATTTGAAACATCTTTAATATGTTTAGGGGTATCATACTTTCATGGTAGGTAACTCTTGATAGAATATGTTACAAGTTATGGCCCCTTTTTAACTTAGAAATTTTGGTTAAAGTTTTGCATGCAAGGTTTTCATGCTTATATCTCAGAGTCCAGGCATGGAATTGATTTGAAACATCTTTAATATGTTTAGGGGTATCATACTATAAAGGAAGATAACACTTGATGGAATAAATTAAAAATTATGACCCCCTTTTACTTAGAATTTTGGTTAAATGTTTGCATTCAAGCTGCTATCCAGCTTATATCTCAGAAATTGCTTGTGGAATTGACTAGAAAGTTAAGGAGTGTCTTCAAGGGCATCAGAAAACAGGAGGATAACTTTTGGACTGATGCAAATTATGGCCCTTTTCTAACTTGGATTTTTGGTTTAAGTTTTGCATGCACAGTGTTATTGTGCTTATGTCTCATTAACTAGGCATGGGATTGATTT
The DNA here is from genome assembly GCA_021229015.1 of Solen grandis. Lineage (NCBI taxonomy): Eukaryota > Metazoa > Mollusca > Bivalvia > Adapedonta > Solenidae > Solen > Solen grandis. The sequence continues at coordinate 34,964,040 of CM037785.1, forward strand.
TAGACTTCATAAATATATTAAGGGGTATCAGACTATCAAGGTATATCATTTTTGACTATTATTATGTACAGGGAATGTGAAGGGCAAGAATTTAATTAGATTTCATTTGATTTACCAACAAGCATTTTGATTAGTCGAGCGTGTTGTCCTCTGACAGCTCTTGTTTATAGGTGTTCCTATCAGGAAAAGGGTTAACAACAAAACAGTAATCATATTTTATTATACTTGTTAGTATGTTTAAGTTATAATAGTCTTTACATTTTTATACCCCCACAAATGAAATTTGGGGGGGGTATATAGGAGTCACCCTGTCGGTCGGTCCGTCGGTCCGGCGGTTGGTCTACAAATATTTGTCCGGAGCATTTCTCCAAAACTACTGTACTTATGTTGATCAAACTTCATATGTAGATAGACCTCATATGTAGATAGACCTTCATGAGAGGAAGTGCAGTGCCTAAGAACCATAACTCTGCATGTATTTTGAAAGGAGTTATTGCCCTTTGTCATTTTTAATCTTTTGATTTTGTCCGGACCATAACTCCAATTCTAAAGTAGCTAGGTTGATGAAACTTTATATGTAGATTGATCTTGATGAGAGGAAGTGCAGTGCACAAGAACCATAACTCTGCATGTATTTTGAAAGGAGTTATTGCCCTTTGTCATTTTTAATCTTTTGATTTTGTCCGGAGCATAACTCCAATACTAAAGTAGCTAGGTTGATGAAACTTCTTATGTAGATTGATCTTGATGAGAGGAAGTGCAGTGCATAAGAAAACCACAATGTAAATTCTTAAAGACAGGTTTTTGCAAACAATAAATATGGATGTGAACCATAATTAGACTGCATTTTTATTCTCCTCAGCTACAGATCTTGGGGGCAAATTGTTTTCTTCTGTGTGTCTGTATTTGTGTCTCTCTGTCTATCTGTCTGTCTGTCAAAACTTTTTAGCATTGTCCAAAACTTTTGAACCATTGCTCACACTAACTTTAAACCTTACATACATGTAGTCTTTCACTCACGCAAACTTTTGAAACTGTATTCCTACACATGGCAGACTTCCAGTGTGGGTATTGATCACCTTTAGTGATAATATTTTTTTTTGGTATGCTTATAAGCCCAAATCCTATGTGTGAACATTCGTTTTATGTGTCATATGAATACATCCTGTGTCAAAGATGGGGGTGGGGGTATGAATCACCTTCAGTGATAGTTCTAGTTTATTTTATCTTTATAAGTCTTTCTCTGTTTGATGGCAGCATCATTGCGCATTAATATGCCATCCTTAAAAAAAAAGAAACTGGCATCTTTACTGTCAACAGGTAAGTCATCATCAGGCGACACATCTGACTTGCAGAGTTCTAGTTTAATCCAAACCAGTGAAACTGATTGGGGACTATAGGTTTGCACGCGTCTTTCCATCCGTCATTACATCCGTCCTTCTTTCGTGTCCACTCCATAACAAATTCTTCAATCGGGGAGGGGTTCATTGGTCGGGACTCTTGACAGTAGTGCTTGCTATACTGACAAAGCCTTGTTTAATCTGCTATAACTTCTATGTCCTTCATTGGATGATTTCAATATTTGGACAGTTGATAAATTGTGGGCTTAACATTATGCAGTTGACCTTGACCTTTGAACTACTTTTGATAAAGAAAAAAACGGCATCTTGGCAGGTTTACTTTATATGCACCCGCCATGAAATGATGACCGGCATATAGTGTTACACCTGTCAGTGTGTGTGTGTTTGTTTGTGTGCAATAATTTTTGTCCTGGCTGTAACTTTGTTATGTATGGTCGCTTTTTAAAATAACTTGGCACAAGTGATCCTTAGGACAAGACATGTGCGCTAAAAAGAACCAGGTCGCTAGCTTTAAGGTCAAGGTCACAGCACTCAGTTGACCATTGAATCTTGTCTCGGCTTTAACTTCATTATGTATGGTTTCTTTAAAGTAATTTGACACAAGTGATCCTTAGGACAAGACAATGTGTCGCGAACAAGAACCAGGTTGCTAGATTGAAGGTCAAGGTCACAGCACTGGGTTGACCATAAAATCTTGTCCTGGCTTCAACTTAATGGGGAATGATTTTTTAAAAAAAAACAACTTAGCACAAGTGATCCTTTAGCTAGCTTAAGGCAAGTACAGCACTGGGTTGACCTTAAAATCTTGTCCCAGCTGTAACTTTGTTGTGAATGGTCGTGTTTTGAAATAACTTGGGGGTGGGGAAATGATCCCTAAGATATGGTAACGCAAACAAGAACCAAGTTGCTAGCTTCAAGGTCAAGGTCACAACAGTAAGTTGAGCTTAAAATTTGTGTAAGCAGTCCTGTCTGAGCTGTATCTTTGTTGTGTATAGTCATGTTTTGAAATAACTTGACATATGGGATCCTTAGGACAAAACAATGTGTCGTAAAAGAATAAGGTTGCTAGCTTAATGGTCTAGGTCATATCACTTGGTCAGGGTCATTTGATCTCAAAATCATCTCTTATATTTCCAGTTTTTCATCATATTCACTGACAAAAATATCTAATAAACAAAATGGTGGGGACATCCGTATCCTATGGACACATTTCTAGTTTGTTAATCTGCTATAATTTCTATGTGCTTCATTGGATTGCTTCCAATATTTGAACAGTTGCTTGATGGACCTCAACATTATGCAGTTGCCGTTGACCTCTGTCTGTCCATCCTAAAAACTTGTAACGCGAACTACTTCTACATTTATGAACCAATTGGTTCAAATTTTGTGTGTGCATTGATAATCAGGTGGAGAGGTGCGTGACTTAAATTTCACTTGAATTATCTCAAGGATAACAGAGTTATTGCTGCTGATTCGACTCTAAATATATTGTGATGCGAACTACTTCTACATTTCTAAACTGATTTGGTTCAAATTTTGTGTGTGCATTCATAAACAGCTAGAGAGGTGCGTGACATAAATTTCACTTGAGTTATCTCAAGGATTACAGAATTTTTGCCCCTGATTGACTCTAAATATCTTGTGACGCAAATTACTTCTACATTTCTTAACCGATTCAGTTCAAAATTTGTATGTTCATTGATAATCAGATGGAGAGGTGTGGACATAAATTCCACTTGAGTTATCTCAAGGTTTACAGAGTTATTGCCCCTGATTCAACTCTAAGTATCTTGTGGCACAAACTACTTCTACATTTCTGAACCGATTTGGTTCAGATTTTGTGTGTGCATTGATAATCCCCAGGAGAGGTGCGTGTCATAAATTTCACTTGAATTGTCTCAAGGATGGCAGAGTTATTGCCCTGGCCCCATTTATGAATTATCTCCCTTTGCTTAATTATGTCTTTCTTGTCCGGAACATCACTTGAAAATTATACAAGGTATTGACTTGAAACTTAAAATGTAAACAGATAACAACTAGGAAAAGTGCAGTGTACAAGAACTGTAACTCTATCTAGTCCCATTTTTAGCTCACCTGACAACAACATGCTCATTGTGAGCTTTTGTGATCGCCTTTTGTCCGTCGTCCGTCCACGCGTCTGTCGTCAACAATTTCTTTAAACAACATCTCTTTCTAAACTACTTTCTGGATTTTGATAAAACTTCACAGGAATGTTCATTATAGGGCCTTTACCAAAGTTTTTAAAATTATTTTGATTGGTCAAAAATCTAGGTCACGGGAGCTAAAAATAGATTTTATAAATGAAAATTTTAATAATCTTCTTCTCCAAAACCACAAGGCCTAGCCTTTTGATTTTTGATATGTAGCATGATCTTAAGACTCTCTACCAAGATTTGTTCAAATTATGACCCTGGGGTCAAAATTAGGCCTGCCCCATGGGTCACTTTTTTTTTACATAGAGTTATATATGAAAACCTTCAAAATTCTTCTTGTGAAAACCCATAAGGCCTTGAGCTTAGATATTTGGTGTGTAGCATCATCTTATGGACCCTTACCAAGATTGTTAAAATAATAGCCCTGGGTCAAAATTAGGCCTGCCCCAGGGGACACTTATTTTACATAGAGTAATGTAGGAAAACCTTCAAAATTCATCTTGTCAAAACCCATGAGGCCTGGAATTTAGATATTTGGTGTGTAGCATCATCTCATAGACATTTACCAAGATTGTGAAAATTATGGCCGTGGGGAGGAGTATCTTGAAAATTTAGGATCCGTCAATTAACCTAAAACCCTTAAAATCAGTTAAAGCAGTGATACTCGGGTGAGGGATTTAGGGCCATTATGGCCCTCTTGTTTTATTTATCTCCCTTCATTAAATTGTTGTTTTCTTTTCTGAACATAACTCGAATATGATACATGGTATTTACTTGAACTTAAAATGTAAACAGATGGTGACTAGGAGAAGTGCAGTGTCCACGAACTGTAACTCTACACTTTTAAACTACTGTGCCATAACTGACTTTCTAGCCACTTAATTTTTAAATAAAAACTTTACTTATTACTTACTATCATAACCAATATACTATGTATACAGGTTCTAATCTATGCTCTACCTGGACAGGGCCTTTTTACCCTTCTTAACTGTAGCCGGTAAAGGGCTGCTTCCCCAAGCCAAATAACCACCTTTTCCCCCCAAAAATAGTCCTCAAATTCCCCACTCTTAAATAAAATTCCCCATTAAGGAGGTAGCTGATCATTGAGAAACCTAGAGAACAATATTATGACGCTAATCTAACTCTGTTTAACTCTATTGATTCTTAAACAAAATATTTGATTAGTCTTTATATTTAGTTTCTAGTATGTCTTGCTGTGCCAAGACCAGTTTATGCTTATATTTATGAATATGGTAAAAAAAAATCCCTTAATAAGTTGTAAACAAGTGGCTTGCTTTTTTCCCCATAAAAAGGGCTAGGGCGCTTTCCCCAAAATTGGAAAAAAGGCCCTGCTGGAATCTGGCTTCTCTTGTATCAAAGCATTTTGCAGGGGTATTAATCACCTTCAGTGATAGTTCTAGTTGATACAAGTTCCATGGTTTAACCGGGGTCCTTATCCAAAGTAGCATAAAATACCTGTAGGCCTTGCAAGCATTTGTTTGGCCAAGTTAGGTATTCTTTTTAGCAGCCTTTGTCCGTCGTTGTAAGCCGTCAACAATTTACTTAAAAATATTATTCTCTGAAACTACTGATGGGAAAGTGATCAAACTTTGTTTGTTCCTAAGGTGATCCCCTATAAAAATTGTTCAAATGGTTCCGGTCTGTTGCATGATAAGGTGACAGTAGCTAAAAATAGATTTTAAAAAGTGAAATCTTAAAAATTCTTCTGAAGCCACATGGCCTAGAGCTTAGATATTTGTAATGCAGCATTGTCTAGTGGATCTCTACCAAGTTCATTCAAATCATGACCCTGGGGTTAAAATTGGCCCTCCATAGGGGTCACTTTATTTAACATTGACTAATATAGGAAAAACTTGAAAAATCTTCTTCTCAGAAACCACATGGTCTGGAGTTTGGATATTTGGTGTGTAGCATTGTCTAGTCGATCTCTACCAAGTTTGTTCAAATCATGACCCTGGGGTCAAAATTGGCCCCGCCCCAGGTGTCACTTGATTTAACATCTAGGCTAATAAAGGAAAACTTAAAAATCTTATTCTCAGAAACCACAAGGTCAGGAGCTTAAATATTTGGTTTGTAGCATTGTCTAGTCGATCTCTACCAAGTTTGTTCAAATCATGACCCTGAGGTCAAAATTGGCCCCGCCCCAGGAGTCAATTGATTTAACAAACGCTTATGTTGGAAAAACTTGAAAAATCTTATTCTCAAAAACCACAAGGTCTGGAGTTTAGATATTTGGTATGTAACATGGGCTAAAAGACTTCTACCAAGTTTGTTCAAATCATGGCCCTGGGGTCATAATTGACCCTGCTTCAGGGGTCACTTGATTTTACATAGCCTAATGATACCAGGTGAGCGATCCAGGGCCATCATGGCCCTCTTGTTCATATTTTGATATTATAGCAGCTAGTCATATATTCCAAGACACATTTTGATTTAGCTAAAGATTTTCTAATTTATGTTTCAGGAAACCACCAACTGAAGGAACTAGCTGTAGAAGATGCTGTTTACATGCTCAAGGAGACATTGCGACATAATTGTGGTCCTAGTGAACCAGTTCAGTTGACACACATTTCTCAGCTCTCCTCCCAGTGGCTTCAAAAAGTATGGCAGTACATTTTGAATCATTCAGCAACAAACAAGTTTGAAGACCTCCCGATCTACCCATCATTGTTAGAGGGCTCTTGGTCCAACCCATGCAGAATTGAACTTCACAGGCTAAGTAAACGTTTGCTACTTAGGTCTCACGGAAGCACAACATTGTCAGACAATGTCTGCAGGTGTCTAGAATTACTGTCAATTCCTGTAGTTTCACCACCCCCAAATTACTTGACAGATACAAATGTAATGAAATATCTTTACACCCCAACACAGACAAATGTGTTGTCTTTACTGAACAGAGTGTCAGCTGATGTTATTTACCAATTTAACATGCATTCAACTGAACAGCAAAGGAAAGAGGTTGTGTACTTTTTACGAAGCTGTTATGGTGTTGATTGGAATGCAAAACACATTTTGAGAAAATTAGACATATTTCATGAGAATGTCCCATCCACATCTTCATCAAGACTTGTAAGTTTAGAAAAGAATGACAAATATATATCTCAGTTAAATTATCCTATCAGATTTCCAAAGCCATATATAGAAATTGTGAATCAAGAGGAACAACTGCTGAGAATACTGGGGGCTAGAGAAGAAAGTTACATAACCTTGTTCTTGAAACTTTGCATCAAATAAAGAAAGGTTTTTATACTACGAAGAAGTATATTGCTTTATGGAACACTTTATGGACAATTTTTCTTCATTTAATACAGATGGAAATATTATGAATCTGGCAATGCAGATTCCGTTTTTAGATTCAGGACATAGTCTACGGAGACCATCTGAGTTATTCAACCCAACGGATGAATTAATGAATCTTTTCAACAATAAAGCTTTTTTTCCAGAGTCTAGGTGGAATAAATATATAACAGTTCTGCAAAAACTTAGACTAAAAAATGTTGAAAATCTTACGAGAGATGATGTGTATCAAGTTGCAATGAAACTGAACAATTTGGCACAGAGTGGAAGAACAGGAATAGCAGAACAAAACATGGCTTCTGCATTGGTCTCAGTTTTGAACAGATACCCAGTTTTGCTTGAAAGAAATCCAGGATTATCAAATGATTTATGCAATCTTTCTTTTATCAACTATATACAAGAAAGACCAACATATTACCCTAGTTGCCTGCCATGGTTTGAGGGTAAATTACAATTCTGTAAGCCATCAGAAGTTGTTTTCCTTGATAAAATCTACTTGGTAGGATCATCAATGCCAATGGTTGCAAACAATGACTTTAATGACTTACCTGTCTCAAGAATCTTCAGTTGGACGAAAGACCCACCCCACAAAAAAGTTTTTGAACAATTAGTAACAATTAAAAAGGTTTATAGTGACAGATTCAAACCAGATATATTGCCTTTTCTGAAGGCCATTTACCAATTTCTGAATGATCACATATCTGATACCCTGGGTTTGTTCAGACAACAAAATGAAGAACTTATTTGGGATGGAAATGGGTTTGAGTCACCTGAACATATAGTTATACATAAAGCCCCTGATGATCCAGACTTGAGTCCATACTTCAAGGAGCTTCCAATAGAATTCAAGGACTTTGGGAGCTTGTTCCAAAAGCTTGGTTGTCATGAGACTCAAAACCAGTCTGTTCTTCTGTCAACCTTGCAAAAGATAAAGGATAAACACGATGGGTATAATTCACCGCCAGATATTAAAAATGACCTTAATGTCATTGTCAGGATTCTAGAAACTATTGTTCAGAAATACCCAGATGCATGTGGTGGTTCAGTTCTCCTACCAGTCTTAACAGAAAATGCACGAATCGAAATGAAAGAATTGAAACAATGTACATATATGCAATATCTTGGTGAAGATCTGCTGACTGATGAAAATGTTTATATTTTGCATAGCTGTATATCAAAAGACCTTGCTTGTAGTCTGGGTGTAAAAACACTAAAACAACATGCATTTTCTGGAATGGAAGAGATGGATTATGAGTGGGGTCAAGAAGAATCACTGACAAACAGATTGAAAGGATTGCTCGAGGAAGGTTATGTTGATGGTCTTTCAGTTCCAAAGGAAATGATACAGAATGCAGATGATGCAGGTGCTAGTACAATCAAATTTCTGTATGATGAGAGAACAAATGAAAATCATAAATCCAGTTTGTTAAGTAATGGGATGAGAGAATTTCAAGGACCTGCTTTGTGGGTTTATAATGATGCATTATTTTCTGAAGCCGATTTTCAAAATATTAAAAAACTCCAAGGAAGAACAAAGGAATGCAATATGCAAACAATTGGAAAATTTGGACTGGGGTTTTGTTCTGTTTATAATCTTACCGATGTTCCCAGCTTTATTAGTGGGAAAAAGCATGGTCTTTTTTGATCCACATAAAATGTTCCTACCAGAAACAGAACATGGCCCTTGTGCAGGGTACAGAATTGATCTGGCAACCAGGAAGAATCTGCTTGTAAGATGTAAAGATCAGTTCTTTCCATATGAAAATATCTTTGGAGTTCATGTTTCAGATAAAGCTCATTTTAATGGAACTCTATTTAGATTACCACTGCGTACCCGGAGCAGGTCTGAAATCAGTGATATTTGCTCCATTTGGTACACTAAAGACGAAATAAGTGACTTGTTAAGCAAATTTGTTAAAAATGCAGGTAACATTCTCCTTTTCACACAAAAAGTGAAAGAAATAGAAATTTATCACTTGAAAAATGATGGAGCAACAGAAATGGTTAGAGTGTTCTCTTTGAATAAAGATATAAAAACTGATTTTACAACCAATGTTACATCAGCTGCTACGAAAGCATTAATGGAAAATTGTAACTTTTCAGTCTTGCAGAAAATTGAAATTAACATTAATATATATGATCATGCAAAATATATTTTATCAAATTTCCAAAGCTTTAAACAACAGTCTTCCCATTGTTGGGTTATTTCTTGGGCTTTGGCACTGGCAAATCACTTGAATTGTCAAGAAGTGAAGTTCAAATGAAGTTTTTACCACTGGCTGGAGTTGCTGTTCCTTGTCAAAGTACTGAAAATTACACTCCGTTAAGGCTAGAGGATATTTCAGCTGATGGATTTTATACAGACGGACGTCTGTTTTGTTTTCTGCCATTGCCAATACCTACTGATTTACAGGTACATATAAATGGATATTTTGATGTTACATCAGACAGACGGGGCCTCAGATCCTTGACCGACGATGACAAAATGTCACATAGGTGTCCTTGGAATGAATATTTGATGGAAGATGCTGTTGTCAATGCATTTGTGATGCTCCTGAGAAGTTTAGCACAGCATCTCGATAGCAGGTATGAATATCATACATTGTGGCCATCTGTGTCTTCTACAACGTCGTCATTTTCTAAAAGCTTTTATCATAGGATTGTGGTCGAAGATCAACCAGTATTAAAGCAAAAAAGAAATGGGTTTCTTTCAAGGAATTAGTATTCCTAGATCCGTTTATACATACTGACATAGAAATCAAGAAGATTGCATTTCAGATCCTTCTGCAATTTTACAGTAGTATGGCAGTTGTTGGCATCCCTGATGTTACTTTAAAATTCATACAAACATGCAATGATGCTGATGAAGAAGCCTCAGTAAAAATACAAAATGCATTAGTGAAAGAGGAGGAGCTTTTGTTATTATTTTTGAAGAACATAAATGACACATATTGGAATGAAAGAATAGACGAAAGGAATGCTATGATTGCTTTTGCACTAATGTCATCGAGTGAAGAAGTAAAAAAAGTGCTAGAAAGTAATCTGTGCATACCTACTGAACCAAATGGGAGGCTGAGACAACCGAAGTACTTGGTTCACCCAGATGGTCTTTTGGCCAAGTTATTCTCCAATTCAGACGGAGTATTTCCTATAAATAGGATTGACTTCAGAAATGATGCAGCTGTAGAGAAGTTAAAAAGCCTAGGGATGATGACTTCACATCTTTTGGATGATGTTCTTGTTGAGAGGTGTAAGTCAGTTCTACAAACAGCAGAGTTGTGTTCCACATGTGCTTTCATCCGAAGCAATGAAATAATGAGGTACTTGCTTGACCCATTGCAAATGAAACCAGATGACTTTGTTTTAAAAGAATTGAAAAACTTACATTTTCTTTCTGTCTTAGACAGACCTCTTACCTGGAAATTCAAGTGGTTTGCAGATGAAAATAGGGACCAACTAAGAACTTTTGAAACTCAGTGTGAACAACATACCGTTGAAAAACATGCATTTGGTAAACCGATGGAGTTATATCGCCACGAAACATTGGACTATATAGGGACATTTAAACCTGTTTTGTGGGAACCAGAATACATGTTTTCTTCTTATCATGAGAGATTTACTGCTGTCAAAACATTAGGCATAACTCAGATGGAGGATGTATCTCTCTCTGAGGTAGTTGAACATATCAGTAATGTTTGTTCTGGGTATAATAATTTCAAAGAGCAATATTTTGAATTGGTAAGAATACATGGTAACAATTTAAGTTTTTTCGAAAGGAAAATTTCTGAGAAGGATCCTGATATAGAAAAAGTAATCAAAAGACTACAAACTGTTCCAGTTATACTGATAGACAAAAAACTTGTGAAGCCAAATCAAGTTGCCTTTGATGTTCATGTTGAATGCCATCCAGATTTGTATCGGCTACCATATTCAGAGCATTACAGGAGAGATTTATATAAAGTACTTGGTGTATCTGAGATTTTAAGATGATATATTATTTACTGAAAAAAAAAAAAAAAATGACGATGTATCTATGCATATTGTTGCTCCTGACAGAAACAGTATTCTAAGACCAATGCAGGAGCTTTTTCTTGATGATTATCAGTGTGATGATGATGAATATGTGTACTGTCTACACGATTGCATAGCACCTGAACTGGGCAAGGCACTTGGTGTTCAGTCAAAAAGAAAGAAGTACACTGAAGAAGCATCACTTGGGATTCCTTTTGGTCAGAGTGAGGATTTAGTGACTCGGATAAAAAATCTTTTGGGTGCTTATTCAAATGATTCTACATTAATCAAGGAGCTTCTGCAGAATGCTGATGATGCTGCTGCAACTGAAATATTATTCATTAAAGACTTTAATGAATACAGTACTGAAAAAATTGCAGGAGGTGAAAAATTGCAGTCATCCTCATTATTGGTTTATAACAACAGTCACTTTACAGAGAGTGATTTTGATGGTATCAGGGCTCTTGGAGAAGGCAGTAAATCTGACAATTGGACAAAAATTGGTCAATTTGGGGTTGGTTTTAATGTTGTATATCATTTGACAGATTGTCCTTCTTTCTTGACTAAACATCCTAATGTGGTAAATGGAGGTAGTTTGTGCATTTTTGATCCTCTTTTATCCCACATTCCAGTCAAAGACAAATCACAGCCCGGATTGAGATATGACGTAAAAAATCTTAAAAAGAGATTTCCAGATATGTTGTTGGGTTTCCATGAAGAAAAGGATGAGCTTTTTGAAAATAACCAGGGAACATTATTTCGATTTCCCTTAAGACATGAACAGTCAGAAATAAGTGCAGAAACATTTAGTCCAGAACGAGTTGAAAAAATGCTTATAGAATTTCAGAAGGATTTGCTTGATATGCTTCTATTTGTTCGCCATGTCAGACGTGTCAAAATCTGTAATATATCGGATAAAATACATGTCGAGTACATGGTTGAAATGAATTTATCTGCGGATGATGAACAACGGCGGGCTTCCTTCTTTGATGAGGTAGAGAAAATCATGGATCAATACAAAAATGACCCTACGGCAAATGCATGTTTTGAGCCTACAGAAGTTCACTATAATGTGACTGTTAAAGATTTGAATGGGCACTGTTCAGAATGGCTGATTGTGCAAAGGTTTGATTTATGTCATATGATCACAAATAGTGAACTTCCTGTCGATGAATTAAGGAAAATGCCTATTGGTGGTGTTGCTATACTTCTATCAGAAATGGGTAAAATATCTCCTACAGAATCGGCCAAAAAACTTGACAGTGCAACAGATTCAACAAAAGCAGATAAGCAACATAGTACATGTAGAGAAAATGTTAAAGACATTCAACAAACGTTTGAAAGAAAGATAGAAGACAATAGAAAAGAAAATACACAGGAAAGACCACAGTGTAAGGCATTTTGCTTTTTGCCTCTTCCTATTTACACAGGTCTCCCAGTACACATACATGGTAATTTTGCACTTCACCATGAATCCCGAACATATTTAGATAATAAAAATGAAAATGGGATTTGGAATCGTAATCTTTTAGAATTCATAGTTATTCCAGCTTGGACTCACTTGTTACAGGTACTGCAGGATAAAATAGTTACAAATGGAATAAAGTCTTCACAAAAATGGAAAAATGTAGAATCAGTGACAGGATTTTATCATTCATGTTTTCCATTACTGGAATTTACAAAAGATGAATTTTGGAAAATGCTTGTAACTCTTTTTTACAAGTATGTAATTCAAAACAAAATTGAACTCTTCCCATACATAAAAGAAAATGAATCCGAAATGGCAACAAACCTGGAAGAATCGAAATACCGAAATAGATGCAGTTTTAATGTATCTTGGACATCTATAACAACATGTGAGGAAACATTACAGGGTGTCTTTAATACAATAAGGAACCAACCATTTGATTTCGATTATAGAAGAAGACTTTCAAAATTGTTAAAGGAATTGGGAATGAAACTTATTGAAACACCAAGACAAATATTGAAAACTATGAAAGAAAGTCAGGACAAAAAAGATATAAAGGACTCTTCTCCATCATTTATCCTTGAATTTTTACATACCCACGATAAGGATGGAGATGACTATTGCAAAATTGGTGGTGTAAATATTCCTTTGTCTGGAACAAGGTATAAAACCAATCAAAATGTAAAAGATTTGTTAAACTACCTTTCAAAAGCAGATGAGTGGATTAAAAAAATAAATGAGTTACCGGTTATTATAACAGGTGATGGTTATTTAAGAATGGCATCCGTTACAAACAGAATATTCTTCTCAGACTATTGCCATTTAATTCCAGCAGCATCTGAACAATTTCTTCATCCTGAACTTCTCAGTAATTTCAGATTTGAATTTAATGAAGGAAATTGTAATTTCTTTAAGAAGTTTGAAATGAAAAACCTTCAGGAAATGTTGCACATGGAATTGGATAAAGAAATGTATATGGGATCAGTCAGAATTTTGATGCAAGAAAATGATCAGAGAATGAATAAATTTATAACAGATCTGTATGACTTCATTTATATCAGTTCACTGGTACTAGAAGAAAATACAAGTATGTTCAGCAATGGACTTCTTCAGAAAGAATTTAGTCAGGATCTTTTTCAAACAAATTTGCAATTTCTAGATCAATGGACTCTTTTACCAGCAAAGTCAACAATTAGTGGAAATGTTAGACTGGAATTGGTTCCTATTCATTTTTCATATTCGTTGTATGAAAATCGTTTTGGCATTGAAGAGCAGTATGTAAACAATGTTTTGTCAAAGCTCTGTCTTCCAGGTATATACAGATCTGCATTCAAAGATTGTGTAAATAGAGACAAAATTGTGATTGCACTTAAGGGTTGTGTGGGAAACTCTAGAAATGCAACAAAATTACTAAAATGTCTTTTATTTAATAAGGAGAAATTGGGAGAAACTACACTTGCACCAGAGGAATGCCGCCAAATTTTGATATATATGTCGAGGCAAATTCCAGCTTTGGAAAAAGAAAATGACGATATAGAAAATATGTTACGTTCATTACCACTGTTTGAAACAGTTAAAGGCACATTAACAAGTATTGAAAATGTCAGAGAAGTGTTGATTGTTAGATCAACTGTACCATCAGATGGCCTTGAAGAATTAATGAGCAGAAATAGGATATTACTTAAGAGATCCGATGACTTGCTTGAACTGTATAAGTTTTTGGGACTGAAAGAAGACGATCTAGAAATACTATATGGCAAGATTATATTACCATCCTTTGATATAATACCATTTAACAGCTGGGAAAAACATTTAATGTTTCTGAAGGATAATGTACTTAAATCAAGTAATATTGAAGATTATAATGAGAATTTTGTTGCAGTGAGTATGATAGAGCTGTTAAGAAATCTTGAATTTATCATTGTGTCTGGTAGTAAAAGAAAAGCATGTGAACTGTACTGGCCACATCAGAATTTCCGGTATATATTTGAATGCATGAATGTTCCGTTTGTTCCAGAGAAATATACTGAAGACTCCTGGTTAAGATTTCTTAAACTTCTAGGTTTAAACACTATACTGACTGACCATTTATTAGTGCAATTTGCGCAAGAAATTGAATATAACTTCAATATAACCGCTGCAGTGAAAGAAAAATCATCGGCATTATATGAGAAATTGATCAAGATGGATTGGAAGGATGAAACCTACCATAAAATCAAGTCTGTCAGATTTATTATTCCATTCAGAGTTCCAGAATATTATTCATCAATTTTCAAGCAACCTGATCATGGATCTTATTTGATATGCTGCAATGAAGCTGCTTTACCAAAGCAAAAGCTCTTGTGTTGGAGTTCAACAAATATTCTACCTCCACCACAATCTGAAAATGCAGAAGATTTAAGAAAACTTGGTGTGTACCATAAACAACTTCCAGTAGAGAGGGTTGTTAAGCACTGTCAGAATGTCTGTGGCTCTATGAAAAACATGTTGGCAGCAGAGAAAATACATCAGAAGTTTGATCTTAACAAGTTCTTCAACAGTGTATATTTATTCCTGCAGCCACACATTATGAAAGATAAAAGAATAGAAAAGAGTCTCCGTTATACGCCATTTGTGTATTTTCCAGAGGATAAAGAACTGGTTATGGCTTCACAAGTGATAATTAATATGGAAAAAGGTCAGCAAGTTAAACCTTATTTATATAGAGCTCCTAAATTCTTTATACAATATCATGACTTGTTTCAAAACCTGGGTTCTGGAAAGTTTGTTAACGTCAGTCATTATGCATTAATTCTGGCAAATCTGAAAAATAAAATAGATGGTTCTGAAATGACAGTAGTAGAAAAAAGACAAGTACAGAAATGTGTAAAGAACATTTTCTTAATATTAAACAAGATGAATAAGAACTCAGAGCTGCTGAAAAGAGATGATTTAGGTAATCAGCTTGATAAATTATATCTTTTGAATAGGCAAGGTAATCTTGTTGATGCATCTACATTGACAGTTTCTGACAATCCTTTTTTGGAACGCAGATTAGGAAAACAAGATAGCATTGAGTACATGATTCGTTTTCAATCACTCAATTTATGGAACTTTGTTAACCCTGTAGGCATTTTAAGCCAGTTACCAGAACATGTTAGGCCATTCATTCTCACAAGTGTTGTTTCTGAAGAAATAGTAATGGATAACATGGTTGAAATAGAGGAAAGTATGAATGCCGTTCTTTTGAACCAGTTTTTTCATTCTGAAGAGGTTTCACGAGCAGTAGTAAGTCTTGCACACCATGATGTTTTGATGGAAAAACATGAAGATGTATGTATGCAAACTGTTGAACAAAATATTTTGAAATTACTGAAAAATATCTCGTGTATCGAAGTTACTGGTTTGAAAACTGTTCTCAGATACAATGGTAGAAGGAGAGATGAAACAACTCGTGTTGCTTACAGTTGCCTTCATTCAGTGGAAGATGAGAAAAATGTGAAATATATCTACTATTTTCAGCCTGAATTAAGAAAGGAAAGAGTGGAATTTTTGGCAAAAGATGAAATAATTGAATTAATAGAAAAAGCATTAACTTTTCAATTATCCAAGTTCAGTTTAATTCGTATTGTTAACTTGTTTGAGTTTATTCATTTGCCATCAAGTATATCTGATATGCTAGAAAAAGAGGAAATAGAAATTTTTAATTTAATATCATATCCTGATATGTTTGGAACTTTCTTTCCATCACCAGGCACATATGTTGAGAAGAAAATGCACCCATTTCTTGAGCAAGGTATATATACATTTAAAAGGCATGAATACGAATGTGTTGCATTTGAGATGGGCGATACAAATATAGATGGAGATGGTCATAAAGAAGAAGAGTCTGAACCAGTGTATATTTATGTTCATATACAAAAGAAGCTGGATGGAACAGATGACTCGCCTTTGCATATCTGCTACAAAATTTTCACCGGAAATTCTTTTGAATGTGTTCCAAGTTTCAGGCTTTATAGGTTTGTGCGAATGGAAAAGGAGGTTGGTTCAGATATTTCAAAGTATGATGAGGAACACATTATGGCCATCCCATTTGATGAAAATTGCCGTAGAATAAAACAGTATCTTGTTGAAGCATCGAAACTAAATGTGAGAGACAGAAAGAAAGTAATCAAGCGATTGCTCTTAAAATGGCATCCTGACAAAAATAAAGGTAATGAAGAATACTGTACCAGAGTATTTAATTTCATGTTTGCTGTTATGGACAAGCTTGAAAAGGGAGAATATGATGACATTGACATAACGGAAGATACTGGCAGAGCTGGTCCTTCGAGAAATTCTCCTTACTACGACATGAGCTGTAATATTGGTAGAAGGGCTGAAAGGTATGCACAGGCATACCATAACAATTATGATGAATATTGTCATCCATATTCACACAAAAATGCAAGAGATACTGCATATCAAGACCACGAAGAAGGCCAGCGCTGGATGAGACAAGCAAAGAAGGATTTCCAGGCAGCCCAGTCAGCATTATCGGTTGTTGATGAGATCAGCGGATACAACTGGATCTGCTATATGAGCCATCAGGTAATAACATATAGTTTTCAACCTGAATAAAACCCTGCCAATAAAAGTTTGCCTGTCAGTCAGTTGGTTAGTTGGCCATTCAGTTGGTCTTGTCTGGAAGTTTTGGCACAAAATGCTTGCTGATTCGGAGATGTTTAAAGTGACACCTTTATAAATTGTAGCTGTAAATGGTGCCTTGAGAAACATTATCATAAATGTGTTTGTGTGTGTGTGTGTGTGTGTGTGTGTGTGTGGAGAAAGTTTTAATGATATTTTAATAATATTATTAAGCGCACGGATATTTCGGTGGGGTTTGGGGGAATCTTGCAAAACAACAAAAACTTTTCAAATACATTTAGTAAATTTACTGATTTTAGTTCAAGTGAGTTTGAATAAAGGAAAGAAGAGGACGGGTGCATGATAAGAGTACTTTTTAGCTCGACTATTCGTAGAATATGAGAGCTATTGTAGTCACCCTGGCGTCGGCGTTGGCGTTGCAGCTTTTGGTTAAAGTTTTGCGTGCAAGTTACTATCAACCTTATATCTCAATAACCATTTATGGTATTGACTTGAAAGTTTATAAATATGTTCAGGGGCATCAGACAACCAAGGTAGATAACTGTTGACTGAATTTAATATGAATTATGGCCCCTTTTTAACTTAGAAATTTTGGTTAAAGTTTTGCATGCAATAGAAAATTTGGTTAAAGTTTTGCGTGCAAGCTACTGTCTAGTTTGTATCTCAATAACCATTCATGGTATTGACTTGAAAGTTTACAAATATGTTCAGGGGCATCAGACAACCAAGTTAGATAACTCTTGATGGAATATATTACAAATTATGGCCCCTTTTTAACTTAGAAATTTTGGTTAAAGTTTTGCATGCAAGATACTCTCATGCTTATATCTCAGTATCAAGCATGCGATTGATTTGAAACATCTTTAATATGTTTAGGGGTATCATATTTTCATGGTAGATAACTCTCGATAGAATTTGTTACAAATTAATGCCCCTTTTTAACTTAGAAATTTTGGTTAAAGTTTTGCATGCAAGGTACTTTATGCATATCTCAGTATCCAGATGGGATTGATTTGAAAATCTTTAATACTTAGGGGTATCATACTTCATGGTAGATAACTTTTGATGGAACATGTTACAAGTTATGGCCCCTTTTTTAACTTAGAAATTTTGGTTAAAGTTTTGCATGCAAGGTACTTTCATGCTTATATCTCAGAGTCCAGGCATGGAATTAATTTGAAATATCTTTAATATGTTTAGTGGTATCATACTACAAAGGAACATAACACTTGATGGAATAAATTAAAAATTATGACCCCCTTTTAACTTAGAATTATGGTTAAATTTTTGCATTCAAGCTACTATACAGCTTATATCTAAGAAATTGCTTGTGGAATTGACTAGAAAGTTAAGGTGTGTCTTCAAGGGCATCAGAAAACAGGAGGATAACTTTTGGACTGATGCAAATTATGGCCCTTTTCTAACATGGATTTTTGGTTTAAGTTTTGCATGCACAGTGTTTTTGTGCTTATGTCTCAGTAACTAGGCATGGGATTGATTTTAGACATCATAAATATATTAAGGGGTATCAGACTATCAAGGTATATCATTTTTTACTATTTCTATGAAGGGCAAGAATTTAAATAGATTTCATTTGATTTACCAACAAGCATTTTGAATAGTCGAGCGTGCTGTCCTCTGACAGCTCTTGTTTAGTTTAATTATAATATTAAGAGAGAGTTGTGGGGGGGGGGGGGGGGGTGAAGGACAAGTGGTCCGAAATGACTAAGCGCGGCTGGAGTAAATGTCGAGATACATGATAGCCTCATGCACATGCAGGATTAACCATGATTTTTGCCGATTAGGGTCTACTTGTTCTTCTGACTGGTGTTAGTAAGGCTAACTTGTAGAATGATTGCTTACTGATTGCGTCTCGCTGTGTGGTCGATTAACCTCACAGACATTTGGTCATATCAAAAGTAAACGAATGAATGACTAAACAAAATAACCATATCAACACTTTATTACTTTAAGTATCCATTGAAACTTACTATAAATATTTATTTTGTCTGGGTCTTGTTGAAGTCTCATTGGCCGCGCGCGACTTCAGAAAATTGATATGGGCAAAGAATAATCTGCCAGTCTCTGTTTATAAGTCCCTGTATAAAGTAAAGAAAGGTGCTTCTATCTGACATTTTATTAGGTTTTCGCCTCTGCAGGGCGAACACCTATTGTTCTTCTTCTGTTTTTTTTCCCTTCCAATTCCACCCATTTTTGTAGCCAACCTAGCAGCCAGATGTGAAAAGCTACAGCTATGAAATTTTGGGCATGGAGTTTCATTTATCTGAACTTGTGCCTAAATGGTCAAACATTTCATTTTTGTTTCTGATTTAGCCACTAGGGGGCGCAATTCATGAAATCACTGTTTTGCTAATAACTCAAAAATGATTTAGATGCGGTTTTTTAAATAATGTTCCTTGTTGAAAGCCCGATCAAATATGATGAATATCGCGGCATCAAGTATTTGAAAAAAATTGTTCTAGGAGAAGTTGAAAGTTCGAATCTTGTAAAAAAAAAGTGAACAAATGAGGGTAGGTCTACAAAAAACCTACCCATTTTTGTTAGAGATCAGATAGAAGAATTCTGCTTGCTGCATACGTTTTGCAAGATATATACGCACAAAATATATGGGGTGGCGAATTTGAGAAATGCGTGGTTTGTCCTCTAGAAACGGTCAAACTTCACTAAATTTTAGGAAAAAATAAAATTTCAAATACATGTTTTTGTCGCTCCTGACTTTATATTTTCTGTTCATTCTTCATGAAATTTTCACACGTTATGTGTTGTTATGTTTGAAAGGGCCTCACAATTAAAAAGTTAAAAAAAAAGGAAAAGGTCAGGGTCATATTACGATAACTGTGTTTTTATTTGGTCCCAAATAGCTCAAAAACTCGAATAATTTCATTGAGGGTATATGAACAAAAGTTTTAGTTCTTGAAGAGCTCTTTCCAGTAATGTTCATTTTTGAAGATCAGACATGATTTGGTGATTTACGGCAGTCCAAAGTTTAATTCTTTTAGAACAATTGTAAATCAGGTTTTATGCTTCAAATTGTGATATATAAGAAAGAGAATGTTTGACTAGTGCGATTTGTATAATTGATTGAACCATTTGCTGCATTTCTAGGTACCTAATGGTAAAATTTAATCAATTTTGTTTCTCGTTTTGCCGCTAGGGGGCGCTTTGCTTAAAATCACTCTTTTGCCTATAACTTAAAAACTTGACGTCTGATTCGAATGCGCTTTTGTTTTATTTTTTGCATTCTGTTCCTTGTTGATAGTCTAATAAAATATGGTAGTTTCGAGGGTATGTGTGGATGAAAGTTTTTGTGCTACGGAAGGATGAGAGTGTGAACCTCGCAATAAAAAAATAGGCAAATGGAGGCAGGTCTATGAAGAACCCACCCATTTTTAGCTCACCTGAGCACAACGTGCTCAAGGTGAGCTTTTGTGATCGCCCGTCGTCCGTCGTCGTGCGTCGTCAACAATTTGCTTTAAACGACATCTCCTCTGAAACCGCTGGACAGAATTTAATGAAACTTGGCAGGAATGTTCCTTGGGTGAGGCTCTACAAAAGTTGCTAAAATAAAGTTGATCCATGAAGAACTCTGGTTGCCATGGCAACAAAAAGAAAAATAATTTGAAAACTTTAAAAATCATCTCCTTCAAAACTACTGGCCAGATTTCAAAATAATTTGGTACAGATGTTCCTTGGGTCAACCTCTACCAAAGTTGCTAAAATTATTCCGATCCGTAAAAAAACATGGCCACCAGGGGCGGCGGGGCTTATTTGCCTTATATGTATATAGAGAAACCTTTAAACAACATCTCCTCTGAAACCACTGGAACTGGACAGAATTTGATTAAACTTGGCAGGGATGATCCTTGGATCAACCTGCACAAAAGTTGCTAAAATAAACTTGATCCATGTAGAACTCTGGTTGCCATGGCAACAAAAGAAAAAAAAATGAAAACTTTAAAAATCATCTTCTTCAAAACTACTGGCCAGATTTTAAAATAAATTGGTACAGATGTTCCTTGGGTCAACCTCTACCAAAGTTGCTAAAATTATTCCGATCCGTAAAAAAACATGGCCGCCAGGGGCGGGGCTTATTTGCCTTATATGTATATAAAGAAACCTTTAAACAACATCTCCTCTGAAACCACTGGACAGAATTTGATTAAACTTGACAGGGATGATCCTTGGGTCAACCTTCACAAAAGTTGCTAAAATAAACTTGATCCATGTAGAACTCTGATTGCCATGGCAACAAAATATAAAAAAAATATGAAAACTTTAAAAATCATCTTCTTCACAACTACTGGCCAGATTTTAAAATAAATTGGTACAGATGTTCCTTGGGTCAACCTCTACCAAAGTTGCTAAAATTTTTCCGATCTGTAATAAACATGGCCGCCAGGTAGCTTAATAAAATGCAAAAAAAGTTGCATTAAATTACAAGGCCACTTATTAAAGAGAGAAAAGTCTGACAGAGAGAGAGAGAGAGAAAACCAGCTAGAAACAAAAAAATAAATTGTACCCTTAGATGAGATAGTCCACTAGTCTGATAGGTCATTTGGGTGATTCCACTACATATGCAGAGGTGGAGAAGATAACATTACCACAAATACCATTCCTATAGCTTAGTCTGACCTTCTGGCAGAGGTCACATTTTCTGGACTGTGTTGCCCCACTGAGTTAGTGCAAAACTACATTACCTGCTACTATGTATATGAGATACTAGGCTAGTTTTACACAAAGCCACCTGATAGAGATATAAGGGTTATTCATACTATCCTAAATCAGCAGCAGCATCAACATCATCATTAAAGTAATTGGGGGGGGGGGGGTGAATATGCAGATTGTCTGCCTTTACTTTGGTTCATGTCAGTGTTCCAGTGCACAGGGATTACCAAACACCTCTTAAAAACCACAAACGAATGATTAAAAACACTTTGTAATAAATTGCAACTTATTTCATAATAATTAACCCTTTTCCTCATAGAGATCTATAAAATACCTATGTGAGTAGCATAAAACCCAATCAGCCTGCAAGTCCAACTGTTACTCGCAGGCTGATCAGGTTTTATGCTGTTTGCTGCTCCTTAGTGGTCTGGGGATGAGGATTTTACAATTAAATTTGGAAAGGTTTAAGTGGGGCTTTCTGCAAATCAGGATTTATGTGGTACCTATAAAGGGCGTCAAAATGAGTTTTTATGAGGGAAAAGGTTAAGGACCATCTCTCTTTTTGTCCATTTTCAATCAGCAGTACCACACTGAAATCTCATGATCACTGTTTTTTTCCATACTATTGCTAAAATGGGTAAGAAAAACTGTCAAGTTCCTGAGAAACATGTATATCAGTATGATACATGTATACTAGGTTGCATATAGAGCCGTGGTACTCAGGTGAGCGATTTGTGGCCCTATGGGCCTCTTGTTTTAGAGATCAGATAGAAGAATTCTGTCTCCTGCATACAATTTGAAAGACATATACGCACAAAATATATGGGGTGGCGACCTTAAGAAATGCATGGTTTGTACTCTAGAAACGGTCAAATTTTCTAAAACATATTTTTTGTCGCTCCTGACTTTATTTTTTTGTTTATTCTTCATGAAATATTCACATGCTATGTATTGTTATGTTTGAAAGGGCCTCACAATTAAAAAAAAATTAAAAAATGAATAGGTCAAGGTCATATTACGATTATTGTGTTTTTATTCGTCCCCAATTAGCTCCAAAATATTTCATTGGGAGTATGTGAACAAAAGTTTTAGTTCTTAAAGAGCTCTTTCTGGTGATATTTAGTTTTTGAAGATGATAGTTATTCATCGCAACATTAGGTCGTAATAATGTTGAGTGTCATGTCGCATTGTTGTCTGTCATTTTATACTATTGTGTGTCATTTGCAATTGTTGTTTATCAATTACAATTGTCGTTTGTCACCATCATAAAGCAACACACACATCAAACGTGGCACTAACCGAATTTCGTAAAAAAAAGTTTCCAAGTTTGCGACTACGTAACTGACATGTAATACGCAAAACTATTCTTTTGGGTAAAAGGTCTGTTCAAACATTGCGGCAAAAATGTTTGTTAACAGTATTCAACAAGCCATTGAACAAAGAAATATGTATTTCGAATCATGCGACTCGTGAACTGAATGACATTGCTTTCGGGAAAACCGATTATATCACGATATTACTGTTTAAATTCATAACACTTATAGGTAAATAGTGTGGAGACAATACAACAAGTAGGTGTAAGCTTTCATTTAATTTAGAGACACTTCTATTAAGAGACCACTTTTAATATGGCCCAGGAAAGTCTCTTAATACTGGTTTGTCTGTCAATTTGAGTTAAGAGATATTTCAAAGATACTTTGAATGTTTTATAACAATAAAGGGTGTGTTTGAATGACATACCTTGGAGCATATTACGATTTCATCAAAGGGATATAGCCTTTAGAATAAATTAATCCAAAGCTACTTCTTCAGGGTTGGAGATTCGATGTGAACCGTAAAATAACCATGAATGGTACAAATTACATACCATGGACACTGGCGCTAGAACCGCAGAATTACAACACAAAATATGTACGATTTAATAAAAGTTTCGTTCTCCTTCACTGTATACTGAAACATGGTACGGAACTAAGTCTGATATTGCTTGATTTCGAAGATCGTATCTTTGTATAAATGTATGCTTCCATCATATTCTTTGCACGGTTCGATCAGTCTGATATTCAATTAACACATGGTGTAACGAAGCATTTTCAAATGGCAACCTTAACAAAGTAATAACGCGAAAAGTCAACAGTTTCTTCATTTTTATAAGTCTGAACTTCTGTTTTTGCTTTGTCGATTTTGATTCGAGCGATATAATTGGACGATGTGAATTTGACATTGTCAGATTGCGGGAAATTGCTCGCATAGATGTGTTACGTCATCCTGTGAGAATTGCCAAAAGAAACAAACCGGAAGTTGAGAATGGAGCAGATTTAAAAATATGAACAAATTGTGACATTTGGCGTTATTACTTCGTTAAGATTTTAAGAATGTAATAATCCCTTGAGGCTCAGTGGATATGGAGTTTGCCTCAAGATCAGGAAGTGATGTCTTTCAGCCCAGGCCACAATATGCCAGAGTTGTGAATACTGGTATCCCTGTTTGGTGCTCACTATAAATATGGTGTAATTCCATAACTAGAAGGCCAATTTCAGGAAAATATTATTTATTGTGAACCTTACACATATATATGGTGTGAAACATCATTGTTGCAGCAATAAATGGTCTCCAAATAACGAAAATATTATCGGTGGTGTGTACAAGAGTATTCTTTTGAACTCATGTGTCACATACTGAAGTGTTAGGGAAAAAAGTGTGACAGACAACGGAAAAGTGATCCCTATGTGTCACCTTTACTTTCAGCAGGTGGCACAAAAACTAAACAAGCATACATAATCATATGCATTCTTTTCAGCTTCTGAAAAAGCCATGAAAGCAGTTTGGTTCTCAACAGATGCAAACAGAGCACCAAGGATGTCCCCAAGGATGTCCCATGATTTGCAGACACATAGCAGGTGGTCTCAAGGAGGAGTTCTTACATGAGGTATCTTTAGAATAACTGAACATATTTTCAGCTATTAGGATCACCCTCTGTTTGGCGTCCGTTGTGCGTCGTCAACAAATTTGCTTTTAACGACATCTCCTCTGAAACCTGGAAAGAATTTGATTAAACTTGGCAGGGATGATACTTGGGTGAACCTTCACAAAGGTTGCAAAAAATAAACTTGATCCATGTAAAACTCTGGTTGCCATGGAAACTGAAAGAAAAATGAAAACTTTCAATATTACTGGCCAAATTTCAAAATGTTTTAGTACAAATTTTCCTTGGGTAAACCTCTACCACTACCAAGATTGCTAAAACATGGCCACCAGGGGCGGGGCTAATTTGCCTATATGTATATAGTGAAATCTTTAAACGACATTTCCTCGGAAACCACTGGACATAATTTGATTAACTTGGCAGGGATAATCCTTGGGTGAATCTTCACAGAAATTTCTAAAATAAATTTGATCCATGTAGAACTCTGATTGCCATGGCAACAGATAGAAAAAAAAATAAAACATTAAAAATCATTTCCTTCAATACTACTGGCCAGATTTCAAAATGTTTTAGTACAGATGTCCCTTGAGTAACCTTCTACCAATATTGTTAAAATTATTCCAATCTGTCAAAATACATGGCCGCCAGGGGCGGGGCTAATTTGATTTAAATGTATTAAGTGAAAACTTGGACTTCTGCTCCAAAACTACTGGCCAGATTTTAAAATGTTTTGGCACAGGTGTTCTATGAATAACTTTCTACTAAGTACTACTGGTACTCATGTGAGCGATATAAGGCCATCATGGCCCTCTTGTTTCAATATGTTTTTTGTTTTTATTTTCAAATTAAGATTTTTCAGCTTACCTGACCAAGAAGTTGTCAGTTTGAGTTACTATAATCGTCATTGTGTTGGAGTTTGTCGCTGTTACATTATTTCATTCATGTAACCATGTGTAACTAAAAACAGGTGAAGGAAGAATCCGAGTTAACAGCGGGCATAACTAGGTGAACTATTTACCTGTAGCAATCCAGCTAGATGGCTTTCTGGCATGAAAAGTATGAATGGCCCTGCTAGGATTCAAACTCACATCAGTGAGAGGCAATTTTAGAATGTTTTATGCTGTCATCCACATTTAATTACTTTATACTCTAGCATCCACATTAAGGTACAAGTCTTGATTAAACATGGCTATAGTATTAATGACTTGTTCTGTGGCTGATAATGCATCAGGCCAGGAGTTATGGCCCTTGGTATGTATCTAAAATGACAGATTTCATGCTGATTACACCTCAGCATCCACCTCTAGGAAGTTGTCTTGATCAAACAGTCAGACTATATTTATGGTATATATTTTGACCAATACCACAAATTAGATGTTATATTGTATTATGAGTTGTGTTTATCACAGGTTACCTTTATATTTAATACATTTTTAAACAGTAATAAAATTTCTTACAGGCAAGTCAGCTTCATGCAAAACTGGGGGAGCACACAAAAATGAGATACCCTGATTCTGTGACCAGTCCCAGTATTCCAGCGGATGTTTTTAGGAAAGTGCACGCAGAATTTGCTCTTGAAAAAGCAAAGAGCATTATAATGCTTGCAGAGGAATTTGTGAGGTAGATTTTTTTGTTTTATTTTATTCATGTGCTTCAAAGTCTTCACAGATATCATTTTGACATTACTTATATATTTGCTATTTTGTTGATTATGACTTCTAATTGTTGTTTGATGAAAAAAAAAGTTGTAAATTAATTTGATAGTTTGTTGTAATATATACGTCTGGGTACTCTTTGTTTTTGCTATTGTTTAACTTGAAATCATAATAATGAATCAAGTTTAGTATTTCAGAAACATTATCATGGGTTTTGTTTCTATTTGTAAATACATACTTTTGATTTTAAATAGCATTATAATGTGTTATTTTATATATGTGTAAAAAGATGTCATGACATTGTTCCATATATTATGAAAATATACATTTGATTGTGTGTGCCATTCCCTCTGTGTTTGTGTATTTTTCTTGTAAGATAAAATAGATATAATTGATTAATTATGTTACATCTTTTGTTCCCTATTATATATATTATAGTCTATGATATATATATATGGACTAGTGCACATTTCACATGTTTGTGATGACAATGTAGACAAAATTGACTTTTGTATCTTGCAGTTTTTTTCAAGCACCTGATCAAACACTTATTTTTTAATTTTCGTAACTGATTTTGTACATTTCTTGTATTATTGATAACATTAAAAAGAGCACATTTACAGTTTTTAACGATTTCTTAATAATTGTGAACTTATAACAGTTGTTAGTCCCCTACCGGTGATTACACCGGAGGGGACTATATGTTTGCCCTCCGTCCGTCTGGATGTCCCACGATAACGTAAAAACCGTTTAGGATGATGTTATAAAACTTGGTATATTAATAAATGGCAGTATGGAGATTCTGCACATTACTTTGTTTTTTTCTCAGACAAAAATTCTGGTTGCTATGGTAACGAAAAATTTATGCACATCACCGGTAGGGGACTAACGTTGCGTGCAACACCAGTTTCTTGTTTAATCTGTTTTTCCCTTTTATTAATCTTCCTCTCATATCAGTGTAAGATAATAAGTGAATTTGTTGAAATGCTAATGTATTATTTCTTTTATAAATATTTTCTGAAGAACAACTTTTCATGTAATTTGTACTAACTGAAATATATTTTGCCCATATATCGTTGTATAATGTTACTGTTTTTGTCGCAAGATATTTTGTTTTTATTATTGATATATATCTTATTCTGAATATTATGAATTCCATTTTCTATAAGATGTGACTTCCTTCCATCAGTATAAATATAAATTCAATGATTGTGCTAATGTTTCCATGATCAAAAAGTTACAAGTAATTCAGCATCATCCATATTTTCAATAAATAAACTTTGTGTATTATATATTTAGGCATAACTGGATACTGTGTTCATGATAGCAAGTTTTGTACGGACTACATTGTCTTTTCTATAAATACATGAAACTATATTCATATTCATTGTAAATAAATGATTTTTCTAGGATTATTGGCATTGTGAAAATTTGAATCATTTGTGTAAATATTTTGATATCATCAAGAGTTTAACTATTTCTGTAAAATTATATGTATACTGATGACAAATATACAAACGCAAATTGACTTGTGATCATTATTTGACATCATTCATCAAATGAAGGTATATGTTGTTAACAAGTGAACATCATCATTATTTTTCAGTCAATTACTGTTGTTGTATTTTTCAGGTCATAGTTTTGTTAAATGTCTTGTGTTTAAGGTATGTTAGTCAACATTGGCTTCTTAACGATCAGTAAATTTGTATACTAAGACATTAGGATCCATTGTCTTACTTAGCACTGGTTGAAATTGAATGTACAGTTCACTGTTTTATTTATATACCCCCGAAACGAAGTTTGGGGGGTATATAGGAGTCACCCGGTGGTCGGTCGGTCGGTCGGTCCAGCGGTACATTGCATTTTCCTTGTCCGGAGCATAACTTGAAAACCACAAGTTGGATTTCAATACAACTTCATGCAATGATCAAGCACATGGAGAGGAAGTGCAGTGCACAAGAACCATAACTCTATCTAGAGTAATTACAGAGTTATTGCCCTTTGTTACTTTTCCTTGTCCGGAGCATAACTTGAAAAGTACAAGTTGGATTTCAAAACAATTTCATACAATGGTCAACCACAATATGAGGAAGTGCAGTGCACAAGAACCATAACTCTAGATATCTAGAGTAATTACAGAGTTATTGCCCTTTGTATTTTTTCCTTGTCCGGAGTATAACTTGTAAATACTGTGGATTTCAAAAAATTTCATACAATGGTCAACACAATGAGAGAAGTGCAGTGCAAAACCATACTCTATCTAAGAATTACAGAGTTATTTCCCTTCGTTACTTTTCCTTGTCCATAGCATAACTTGAAAAGAACTGGTTGGAATTCAAAACAATTTCATACAATTGTCAACCACAATGAGAGGAAGTGCAGTGCACAAAAACCATGACTCTATCTAGAGTAATTACAGAGTTATTTCCCTTCGTTACTTTTCCTTGTCCAGAGCATAACTTGAAAAGAACTGGTTGGAATTCAAAACAATTTCATACAATTGTCAAGCACAATAAGAGGAAGTGCAATGCACAAGAACCATAACTCTATCTGTAGTATGTACATGTATAGAGTTATTGCCCTTGCACTTACATACAATAGTCAAGCGCAATAAGAGGAAGTGAAGTTTACAATGTGAAATGTCATTAGCATCACTGCAGCCCACCAGTAGTTCAGCCAAGTAACAGGAAGTGGATGAGTGACAAACCAGAAATCAAATCCCATGGTATAGGACCATGTGTTAATGCTGTATACCAAATATAAAGAGACTGTGATAAGTAGGTGCTGAGAAAACTGTTATGAAAATTTCCTATCATTGACCATTATGTCAAAAATATAACTAAGTCGGTAAACAGGAAGTGGATGAGTGACAGACCTGAAATCGAATCCCACGATATGGGACCACGTGTTAATGCTGTATACCAAATATAAAGAGGCTGTGACATTCACCATTCTATAACCTGGGTTTGCACCTGTGTAACCCGGCCAAAAATCTGGAAAAAAACTAATGTAAAAATGTCTTTCATACTCTTCTTCTTAATCCTAATAACTTCATCATTTCTAAAGCAGTATTGCGGGGGTATTAATCACATTTAGTGATAGTTCTAGTTTATTTATTCATTACCATTTGTCTGATATATAAAGGGCAAAGTCTTGATATATTAATGTTCATTCCGTGTGTATATATTAAAACTTAAAATCCAAAATAATCATATATGAAACAGTGAGTAGCTGTATTGGGAGAGAAAATAAAACACTTTAGATATGTAGTTTTGTAATACAATTTGCTGCGTTAGAACTTTATAATCAAAATGATGTATAGGTAGTGTTTTGTATATATTTTTATTGTGTGTAGTTATATTTATCATTGTTTTGATTTCTTTTATGATATATTCACAACTGCTGTTTTAAATTTTTAAAATTTTTTAAAGTAATTCTGTTCTATTTAAGATGTTGATTGACTATTAAAAATACAAGAAAGGATAAACTTTTTCATAAGAAAAAGGCTAACCTTTTGTAATTCTGTTCTATTTAAGATGTTGATTGACTATTAAAAATACAAGAAAGGATAAACTTTTTCATAAGAAAAAGGCTAACCTTTTGTAATTCTGTTAAGATGGTGATTGACTATTAAAAATACAAGAAAGGATAAACTTTTTCATGAGAAAAAGGCAAACCTTTTTTTTAAGTTTGTTTTATTGTATTTAAGCTATAAACTATTGAAGCTAAAAAAGGATAAACTTTTAAATAAGAAAAAGGCGAACCTTTTGTAATGCTATTTAATTGTATTTAAGATATTTAAAATGCCAGATATTAAAAATAAAGAAGGTAAACTTTAAAACGAACCTTTTTAATTCTGTTTTGATGCAAACTATTTAAAGTACAAGAAAGGATAAACTTTTTCATAAGAAAAAGGCGAACCTTTTAAAATTCTATTTTATTGTATTTAAGATATTAACTATTAAAAGATACAAGAAAGGATAAACTTTTTTCATATGAAAAAGGCGAACCTTTTGTAATGCTGTTTAATTTTATTTAATATTTAAAATGCTTCAGACTATTAAAAATACAAGAAAGGGTAT